>OY757020.1:6482124-6933198 GCA_963580285.1 Lucinisca nassula
GTGATACACACAGTAAGTAACAAACAACACCATAAATAAACCGCCACAGAAGAACCGCCTTGGAACGGTCAGTGGAATGATTTCCACTGGGGGGCTTAAATCGATTTTACGTGGCCACAATCCTCGCCCTTACTTCCGTCGCGATTTAGACAAATAATTTGTTCAGTCCGCATGAAGGCCTCCTAACTCATCAGTGCAACATCTCCGTGAACACTAAAAATCAAAGAACCACAGAGGTGAGACAACGGTGAGGACTCGACAGCAGGAAACCACTGAAATGCTGGAGCAAAAGAAAACCAACAGTTAGACTCCGATGGGCCCAACCAGAGACAGAGCATCAGGCACCAACCAACATTACCTTGAATTAGATCTCTCTAATTCTCAATAAGTTTGTTTTGGCCCCTGCAGACAAGGCCGCTAACAACGTCGTCGTTGTGTGACGGCTCCACTATGTTAACACGCTTAAGCAGGAGCTTGGTGGTACTAAGGCCTATGAACTTCAGCCTTTAGCTGAAGAGAGAGCTATAGTAGATAAACATGTATGTCATTCAGCCAACAAGTTTGCTGTGTGTGTTACCGAAGGCCAAGACAAGCTTCCTACGCTATACTGGTTACCAAAACTTCATAAACGACCTTACAAAGCACGGTTTATTGCAAATTCTAGCTCTTGCACTACCACTGAACTTTCTAAATTATTAACTTCCTGTCTTACTGCTATTAAAACGCATGTGATTAAATATTGTGATAAAGTCTTTGAAAGATCAGGAAGAAATCTGTTTTGGTCTATAAAAAAATTCGAATGAGGTTTTTAACAAATTGAAATCCAGACATTTTCGTGCTTCAAGTCTGTCTACTTACGATTTTTCCACTCTTTACACTACACTTCCTCATAATCTTATAAAAGAAAAGCTTAATGATTTAATTGAATGGGCTTTTCAAAGAGAAGATTCTCTCAATCTTGCATGTAACGTCAGAAATGCATGTTTCACTTCTAAAGAGCATAAGAATTATACACTTTGGTCATGTCAGAAAGTGTGTGATGCCCTCACCTTTCTACTTGACAATATTTATATTAGATTCGGTACTAAGTTATTTAGACAAATTGTGGGTATTCCGATGGATACGAATTGCGCACCTCTTGCGGCTGATCTGTTCTTGTATTGTTATGAAAGAGACTTCATGTTGTTGCTTTCTATTGATAACCAATCTTTAATTATTGAAGCTTTTAGCTCCTCTTCTAGATATTTAGATGATTTATTAAATATTGATAATACCTATTTCGATGGTTTGATCAGTCACCCCCCCCCGGAATTTCAGTTAAACAAAGCAAATTCTTCTGATACCGAGGCCCCGTTTTTGGAGTTACATCTATCTATTGTAGATGGGTTTGTTTCGTTCAAAATTTATGATAAACGCGATGACTTTGATTTTGAGATTGTAAATTTTCCTTTCTTGGATGGTGATGTTCCTCGTGCGCCATCCTATGGCGTTTATATTTCGCAATTAATTCGATTTGCTAGAGTGTGTAGTCATGTAACTGACTTCAACACTCGTAATAAATTATTAACGGCTAAAGTCCTTAATCAGGGTTATCGGTACCATAAACTACGCAAAGCCTTTTCAAAATTTTATAGACGACATTCTGATTTAATTTCAAAATTCAATATTGGACTTAAATCTCTTCTGCAAAAAGGTCTATCGGAACCCGAATTTTATGGTGACTTAGTATATAAATTCAGAAAAATATATAACCGCAATGACTTCAGCACCCAATTTCGTAAAATCATTCTTCGATATAAAAAGGTTGGGTACAACATGGATGTTATACGACAGACTGCGTGCATGGTAGTTAACCCAATCACGGTTTGCAACTTTGCTTCCCTCTTTAATTGCACGCCGGTGGGTCAGGCCTCAGATTCTATGACGGCTCCAAGGTTAAGCCTTATTGAGAATGAGAGAGATCTTATTCTTGGTAATGTTGGTTGGTGCCTGATGCTCTGTCTCTGGTTGGGCCCATCGGAGTCTAACTGTTGGTTTTCTTTTGCTCCAGCATTTCAGTGGTTTCTTGCTGTCGAGTCCTCACCGTTGTCTCACCTCTGTGTTTCTTTGATTTTTTGTGTTCACGGAGATGTTGCACTGATGAGTTAGGAGGCCTTCATGCGGACTGAACAAATTATTTGTCTAAATCGCGACGGAAGTAAGGGCGAGGATTGTGGCCACGTAAAATCGATTTAAGCCCCCCAGTGGAAACTGACCGTTCCAAGGCGGTTCTTCTGTGGTGGTGGTGTATTTATGTTGTTGTTTGTTACTTACTGTGTGTATCACTTGTGTCTTTTTATTTTGGATGGCCATATGGTCATTTTGTGGGAAAGTAACTGTCCTTATGGCCTTCCTTTGTTTAGGGTTCCATTATGGTCTGGTCGCTTAATGTTTGTGTTTCTTTCCCTTTGGTGTCTTTGATGGGTGGAGTAAGTTAATTGTATCGCTTTCTGATCTTTGGTTTACTTCTACTTTGTAGATAACAGGTGGTGTTCAATCTATTATGGCCTGATATTCAATTATTGTCAATTCATACTAAACTTGCTTACAGCTGCATTTCCTGGTTCTCAATCCTTTATCTTAAGATCTCGATTCTTGAATAGATATATATGGCTTCACCATATACCCTATTGATGATTCTATTCTGTTGTTTCAGGCAGCCTTTACAAGTCTTACTGGCCTTATGAAAGAGAGGGGCCAAGTGCCATACACAAAAGTATGAAAGTCTTTGTTGTTTGTGCTGATGCAGAGAAACACTATGTAAATGAAACAAATGAGCAGAAAGCATTGATTAACTGCGTGGTTGCAGATGAGACACTGGTAGTTAAATGCACAGTATATGAAAAGACCAAATTTGGTAGATTCAAAGAAGGTGTTTCAGTTATACTGAGAAACGTGATAAAGAAACTAGACAGCATTGTAGTCACATCCAATATAACAGTCTTCCCTACTGGGAAGATAGAGGTTCCAAAATGTATTCTGGAAGATGTACACAACCTGCTGCATCCTCCAGCAGCAGCTGTAAAAACAGTTTCAGATGCCTTATCTTGACCGCCTCGTGTGAGAGTCAGTATACAAGGGAAAATTGTGCAGGAATGTTTCAACTTAAAGTAATTTTATTTTACTTTTTGCCGCATTTTTCGATGATAACTTCTTTATTTGTGATTTTTTTGTCCCGCCATTCAAAGAATGGTGGAAGGGCATAAGCGTTGCCCCTGTCCATCCGTCCTTTCTTTCATTTGAAAATTAAATGTAGTCAGTAACTTCCTTATTAGGAATTTGAAATTAATTTGTAGAAATGTTAACTATTATGAGACAGTGTGTCACATGCAAAACCCAGGTCCATACCTTCCAGGGTAGGTCATACTTAGAGATCAAAGGTCAAAAAAGGGTGCAAATCTTTAACGCAGTCAATAACTTTCTTATTTCAGAATAGATTTTAACATTACTTGGGACAAATGTTGGCCATCATGAGTCAATCTGCCTCATACAAAACCAAGGTCCTTACCTCCAAGGTCAAAGTCATATTTAGAGGTCAGATGTGATGCTGGCGAAACTGGTGGTTGGTGTTATGTATCGCTCTTCGACAATTTTCCGAGCTTCTGGGAATGTTATCCCCCTTTGGTATTTGACGGTGAGTATTTTTTTTTCCACGCCGGACAGTCTCGGGGGGGGGGGGAACAGCATGTCTGCCATCACAATTTACGCATTTGGGTTCATTTTTGCAGTTAAGGTGATTATCAACATGCTTTTCTTCACCACAATTAGGACAGTGTTTTTTTTCTCTGACATCTGCTTTCGGGATGGTCAAAAGCCTGACAAGAGTAATATCTAAGAGGGTTTGGGATGTATACCTCTACGTTAATGGAAAGATATGCTACTTTGATTTTCTTGGGTAGAATTGGTGTATTAAAAGTCAACACATAAGTTGCTGTTGGTTTTAGTACACCATTTCTACGCACGTTAATGTTACGAACACCAACAACTCCCTGATCCTTCAAGTTATCGCCATGCCAAAGGGGCGTTGTGGGTACCTGAATTGATGATGATTTCGTGTTTAACGACGCGTCAACCCTCTTTGTGGGTCATAAGCGTCAAACGGTTAATGGTTAAACGGCATGAACAATTATGATGATATTAAAAGTAAAAAGTTAGAATGACGATGTATAAAAATCTGAAACAGTTAAATCTTATGAAAAAGTCCAACTTCTTTTAAGAATAAAATAATATTATCAACAGGTACATCTCGAAACAGTTGTTGCAAAGTGTCAGCTTTGAAACATAAAATACGTGATGGTGAAAAGTCAACACAGTCAATTAAGATATGTTTCACAGTGAATGGCTGATCACAACCTACACAAGAAAGCTATCATCATCATTAAAAATATAAGAATGAGTAACTCTAGTATGGCCGATGCGCAGTCGTGTTAATACTACGTCCTCTTTTCTGGAAAACTGTGGAGGAGAGCATTTTGTACTAACGACAGGTTTAATGGCATGGAGTTTGTTATTTATTGCACGGTCCCATTCGCCTTGCCATTCCGACAAGATGTATCTGTTGATAAATGGTTTAAAATTATTAAAGGGAATTTTAAAAACAGATGGATCAAGATTGAGCGATTCCTTTGCTTTCTTGTCAGCATATTCATTGCCGACAATGCCAATATGGCTCGGAAGCCAACAAAACAAGATTTGGTGTGCTTTAGAAATTTCATGATGTTTTTCGATCAATTTTTGAATTTGAGGATTTTTAGATGATGAATGGTCTAAAGCCTTAAGCACAGAAAGTGAATCAGAAAATATAATTGCTTTTTGAATTATTGAAGAACTGATAAAATCTAAAGATAGGTCTATTGCTTTGGCTTCAGCTGTAAAAAATAGATGAACCATCTGGAAGGCGCATGGTTTTGTGCGTATCTTTAGAAACAAACGCACAACCAACTTTATCTCCTTCTTTGGAACCATCAGTATAGACTTGCTGGTATTCATTGTAACGTGACTGCAGTACCTGGAAGTTTTGTTTGAGAAGTTTCGGATTTGATTCGGATTTTTTGCCATCATGCAAGTCGAACAGAATAGAAGGTTGTTTAATACACCAAGATGGAACTTCGGCGGTTTCATGTTTTTGAATATTTTTAAGGTCGATGCCTGAATTTTCTAGCAGTGGTAAAATTCGTAATCCAAAAGGTTTGATTGCTGTGGGTTTAGTTTTATACTTATCTATAAATTGAGGTGGAAATGAAATTTTGGATGCCGGGTTAGATGGATTAGCAGCAATTCTAATAGCATACTGAAGAGAAAGTTTCTCTCTGCGCGAAGTTAAAGATGGTTCACCTGCTTCTACATAAAGGCTTAATACGGGAGAAGTACGAAAGGCTCCCATAGCCAGACGAAGGCCTTGGTGATGGATAGTATCCAATGATTTTAAATAGGACTTTCTGGCAGAACCATAAACAACAGACCCATAATCTAATTTAGATCTTATTAAAGACCGGTAAAGATGTAATGAAGTATACCGATCTGCTCCCCAACTTGTATGGGCTAAAACTTTCAAAAGATTCAAGGCTTTTAAGCATTTCGCTTTAAGATATTTAATATGGGGAATAAAAGATAACTTTTGATCAAATATGACCCCAAGAAGTTTGGCTTCTTCAACAACAGGAACCCGTGATCCGTATAAAATCAAGGAAGGATGTTCGTGTTTCTTCCGTAGTTTACAAAAATGAACACACTGCGTTTTCGACTTGGAGAACTTGAAACCATTTTTATCAGTCCATTCTTCTATTCGTTTTAAATTTTGTTGCAACTTTCGTTCAATTGTTTTTATATTTTTTGAACGGTAACATATACAGAAATCGTCAACATACAAGGAACAATCAGTTTTGTCGTCCAAACATTGTACAATATTGTTTATTTTGATGTTAAATAGCGTAGTTGAAAGAATACTACCCTGTGGGACACCCTGTTTTTGATCATAGAAATCTGACAGGGTAGACCCCACACGCACCTGAAACATGCGCTCCCCTAAAAAGCTTTCAATAAAACTGGGAAGTTTTCCTCTTAAGCCAATGTTATGGAGATCTTTCAATATACCATAACGCCATGTTGTATCATATGCTTTCTCCAAGTCGAAAAAGACAGCTACTACGTGTTCTTTGTTAATAAAAGCATCTCGTATAAATGTTTCTAGTCTTATTAAATTGTCATTGGTACTGCGTTCCGAACGAAAACCCGATTGATATTCTGAAATGAGGTTGTTGGACTCTAAGTACCAGACTAATCTCTTGTTTATCATTCTCTCCAATGTTTTACACAAACAACTTGTCAAAGCTATCGGACGATAATTTGTAGGTTCTGCATGATCTTTCCCTGGTTTCGGAATTGGTACAACTGTAGCTACACGCCAGCTCTCAGGACAGACCCCCGTTTCCCAGATATTATTAAAGATATCTAAAAGTGTTGTAAGAGAACTTTTTGGCAGATGCTTAAGCATCTGATAATGAATTTCATCGGGGCCGGTTGCCGTATCATGTGATTTTTCAATGGCTTCAACTAGTTCGGATAAGCTAAAAGGTGTGTTGTATTCTTCGTGATTAAGGGATTTGAAGTTAAGATTTCTTTTCTCCTGGTCCTTTTTGAAATTTCTAAAAGTGTCAGAATAATTACGCGATGATGAATTATTCAAGAATGTGCTCCCAAGAGTATCTGAAATATCTTTTTTTGTTGAAGCTATTGTGTCAAATTCAGTATTTAAATGTGTAAAACTAGAGGACTTTGTTTTTCCTGAAATTTTTCGTACCATATCCCAAACCTTTTTAATGGGGGTTTTGTAGTTCAATTTGGAGACATATTCTCTCCATGATGATGATGATGATTTCGTGTTTAACGACGCGTCAACCCTCTTTGTGGGTCATAAGCGTCAAACGGTTAATGGTTAAACGGCAAGAATAATTATGATGATATTAAAAGTAAAAAGTCAGAATGATAATATATAAAAATCTGAAACAGTTAAATCTTATGAAAAAGTCCAATTTCTTTTAAGAATAAAATAATATTATCAACAGGTACATCTCGAAACAGTTGTTGCAAAGTGTCAGCTTTGAAATATAAAATACGTGAGGGTGAAAAGTCAACACAGTCAATTAAGATATGTTTCACAGTGAATGGCTGATCACAACCTACACAAGAAGGCTGATCATCACCATTAAAAATGTAAGAATGAGTAACTCTAGTATGGCCGATGCGCAGTCGTGTTAATACTACGTCCTCTTTTCTGGAAAACTGTGGAGGAGAGCATTTTGTACTAACGACAGGTTTAATGGCATGGAGTTTGTTATTTATTGCACGGTCCCATTCGCCTTGCCATTCCGACAAGATGTATCTGTTGATAAATGGTTTAAAATTGTTAAAAGGAATTTTAAAAACAGATGGATCAAGATTGAGCGATTCCTTTGCTTTCTTGTCAGCATATTCATTGCCGACAATGCCAATATGGCTCGGAAGCCAACAAAACAAGATTTGGTGTGTTTTAGAAATTTCATGATGTTGTTCGATCAATTTTTGAATTTGAGGATTTTTAGATGATGAATGGTCTAAAGCCTTAAGCACAGAAAGTGAATCCGAAAATATAATTGCTTTTTGAATTGTTGAAGAACTGATAAAATCTAAAGCTAGGTCTATTGCTTTGGCTTCAGCTGTAAAAATAGATGAACCATCTGGAAGGCGCATGGTTTTGTGCGTATCTTTAGAAACATACGCACAGCCAACTTTATCTCCTTCTTTGGAACCATCAGTATAGACTTGCTGGTAATCATTGTAACGTGACTGCAGTACCTGAAAGTTTTGTTTGAGAAGTATTGGATTTGATTCGGATTTTTTTCCATCATGTAAGTCGAACAGAATAGAAGGTTGTTTAATACACCAAGATGGAACTTCGGCGGTTTCATGTTTTTGAATATTTTTAAGGTCGATACCTGAATTTTCCAGCAGTGGTAAAATACGTAATCCAAAAGGTTTGATTGCTGTGGGTTTTGTTTCATACTTATCTACAAATTGAGGTGGAAATGAAATTTTGGATGCCGGGTTAGATGGATTTGCAGCAAGTCTGATAGCATACTGAAGAGAAAGTTTCTCTCTGCGCGAGGTTAAAGATGGTTCACCTGCTTCTACATAAAGGCTTAATACGGGAGAAGTACGGAAGGCTCCCATGGCCAGACGAAGGCCTTGGTGATGGATAGTATCCAAGGATTTTAAATAGGACTTTCTGGCAGAACCATAAATAACAGACCCATAATCTAATTTAGATCTTATTAAAGACCGGTAAAGATGTAATAAAGTATACCGATCTGCTCCCCAACTTGTATGAGCTAAAACTTTCAAAAGATGCAAAGCTTTTAAACATTTCGCTTTAAGATATTTAATATGTGGAATAAAAAATAACTTTTGATCAAATATGACCCCAAGAAATTTGGCTTCTTCAACAACAGGAATTTGTGATCCGTATAAAAACAGGGAAGGATGTTCGTGTTTCTTCCGTAGTTTACAAAAATGAACACACTGCGTTTTCGACTTGGAGAACTTGAAACCATTTTTATCAGCCCTTTCTTCTATTCTTTTTAAATTTTGTTGTAACTTTCTTTCAATTGTTTTCATATTTTTTGAACGGTTACATATACAAAAATCATCAACATACAATGAACAATCAGTTTTGTCGTCCAAACATTGTACAATATTGTTTATTTTGATGTTAAATAGCGTAGTTGAAAGAATACTACCCTGTGGGACACCATGTTCTTGATCATAGAAATCTGACAGGGTAGACCCCACACGCACCTGAAACATGCGCTCCCCTAAAAAGCTTTCAATAAAACTGGGAAGTTTTCCTCTTAAGCCAATGTTATGTAGATCTTTCAATATTCCATAACGCCATGTTGTATCATATGCTTTCTCCAAGTCGAAAAAGACAGCCACTACGTGTTCTTTGTTAATTAAAGCATCTCGTATAAATGTTTCTAGTCTTATTAAATTGTCATTGGTACTACGTTCCGAACGAAAACCCGATTGATATTCTGAAATGAGGTTGTTGGACTCTTAAGTACCAGACTAATCTCTTGTTTATCATTCTCTCCAATGTTTTACACAAACAACTTGTCAAAGCTATCGGACGATAATTTGTAGGTTCTGCATGATCTTTCCCTGGTTTCGGAATTGGTACAACTGTAGCTACACGCCAGCTCTCAGGACAGACCCCCGTTTCCCAAATAGTATTAAAGATATCTAAAAGTGTTGTAAGAGAACTTTTTGGCAGATGCTTAAGCATCTGATAATGAATTTCATCGGGGCCGGTTGCCGTATCATGTGATTTTTCAATGGCTTCAACGAGTTCGGATAAGTTAAAAGGTGTGTTGTATTCTTCGTGATTAAGGGATTTGAAGTTAAGATTTCTTTTCTCTTGGTCCTTTTTGAAATTTCTAAAAGTGTCAGAATAATTACGCGATGATGAATTTCTCAAGAATGTGTGACCAAGAGTATCTGAAATATCTTTTTTAGTTGAAGATTTTGTGTCAAAACCAGTATTTAAATGTGTAAAACTAGAGGACTTTGTTTTTCCTGAAATTTTTCGTACCATATCCCAAACCTTTTTAATGGGGGTTTTGTAGTTCAATTTGGAGACATATTCTCTCCATGACTTTCGTTTGGAAGCTCGGATTGTTCGCCGAGCTTTAGCTCTAAAAACTTTAACGTCGTTTAGCTTTTCTGAAGTGGGACTTTTGCAGAACTTATTTAGAGCCTGTTTGCGCTTTTGAATAGCTTCTTTACAGTCATTATTAAACCAAGGCTTGCTTTTCTTAGTATTTGTGGAGGTCTTTGGAATGCATTGTTCTGATATATTAATGAGTTTATCTGTGAAATCAGAAACAATGTCAGATGATTCATTTAAGTGACCAACTGATAACTCTTCTTCACATAAATTACGGAATAATTCCCAATCGGCTTTATTCATTTTCCATTTCTGGCTACAGTCCTCATCTTGTTCGTTTACGCTCTCAATTATAACAGGGAAGTGATCACTTCCGCACTGATCATCATGAACAGACCAGTCATAGTCCAAGAAGAGAGATGGGTGACACAAAGAGAGATCTAAAGAAGACAAATGACCTGTCGCGGGGTGAAGGTAAGTATAAGATTTATCATTCATCAAGCAAAGATCGCTCTTTGCAATAAAATCTTCAACAAGTGCTCCTCTGTTATTGATATCTTTACAGCCCCATAGAATATTGTGACCATTGAAGTCGCCAACTAAAAGATATGGGGATGGAAGCTGACTCAGCAATGAGTCAAGATGTTCGGGCTTTAAAGAAAATGAGGGTGGAATATATAAAGAGCATATTGTAGTTTCTTTATCCAGAGAAACCGATACTGCTACAGCTTGTAGGTCTGTTTTTAATTTGATCTCTCTTTGTGGTAAACATGATTTAACAAGAATTGAACTGCCACCAGATGGTTTGTTACCATCAGAATAGATATAGTCGTACCTACCGAAACCCCCGACACCAAGGTTGTCATCAGTTTTTAAAAAAGTTTCTTGCAAACAAAAAACCGACGGGTTTAATAACGAAATAAGTAATAAGAGTTCATTATAATTTGATTTAAGACCTCGACAATTCCATTGTATTATTTTGTGTTTTAAATCCATTATTTGAAGAGATTAAGACTAGAAACTATATTGGAGCTGCAATTGGTGATATAGATCTGCTACCACCAGCTCGTGGTGTTGCTGACCTCGATCTGTTATTGCCACTTGGTGATGATGGAGTTTCAGCGAACTCCATATCACTGTCACTCAAAGATCCGAATCTGTTCTGGAATCTTATATTGTCTCTTTCCATTTTACGTTGTCTGTCTGTTTTTGAGACAATTGTTTTTTTCGGATCTTCCGATCCTTTATTAGTTCGACCCGAGTCGAGTTTCTCTTTTGCATGTGGCGCTGGCTTCGGTACGGTCGCTGTCGACCGATCCGAAGCAACCTGGATTGCGCCATTTGATAATTTGGTTGAACTTTGTGGTGCTGGAGTGGATTTACTCCATGCACCAGATTTTTTCAGTTCAGCTATGCATGATTCAACAGTCTGCGTTGCGGAGGTAGAAACTTGTACACCAGCACCCTTTGTGATGCTGGCGTAACTGGTCGTTGGTGTTGTGTATCGTTCGTCAACAATTTTCCGTGCTTCTGGGAATGTTAACCCCCTTTGGTATTTGACAGTAAGTATTTCTTTTTCTTTTTTCCATGCCGGACAATCTCGAGAGAAAACAGCATGCTTGCCACCACAATTGACGCATTTGGCCTCATTCTTACAGTTTTGATGGTTATCGACATGCTTTTCTTCACCACAATTTGGACAGAGTTGCTTCTTCTGACATCTGCTTTCGTGGTGGCCAAAAACCTGACACGAGTAACATCTGAGAGGGTTTGGTATATACACCTCTACGTTAACTGAAAGGTAAGCTACTTTGATTTTCTTGGGCAGAACTGGTGTATTGAAAGTCAACACGTAAGTACCTGTTGGCTTCAATACACCACCTCTACGAACTTGGATGTTACGTACGCCAATGAGGCCCTCAGATCTCAAGTTGTCAATGATCTCTGCATCAGTACATGGACGCAGCTCTGGGCTGCGGATGACACCTTTACATGAATTAAGAGTGTTGTGCAGAGAAACCTTGACCTTGAGATCGAAGAGCTTTGTGGTACCAAGCAGGCTTTTCACCTGCTGCTCTCTCTCGACTTCTAATAAAAGGTCACCTGACTTAAGCTTTTTTATGCTTTTGGGATGTCCGGCAATGGACACTATGCTTTTTTCTATCACGAATGGTGATAAACTGGACACAGTGCGTGCATCGTCACTGGAGGTCATTACCAAGAAACGTGAAAAATTGGTTGACTTTGGTGCTGCAGACTGCTGACTAGACTGTTGAGTAGAATGCTGAGACTGCTGACTTGACTGTTGACTGGGTTCATCCGTTCCGGATGAATCCTCGTCTTTTTTACGTTTAGCTGCGTTGCGGTTATGTTTTTTTCCATGAGGCATAAGGAAAAATTTCTAGTTTCGTCCCAAGTGCTCTCCGCCCTCCGTGGAGCCCTACAAGGGAACACCATAATGGAGTGGTTATCCAACTCGCAGGTGTTAGAGATACACGTGAGATATACTCGCATAAACAAAATGCCTACACGATTGATCCGTTTAGCCACCGCCTTCTAGAGATAAAAAGACAGAAAAGGGTAAGGTAAATGGGCATATGGTTGGTATCAGGAAAGATACAAAAAGAGTTGAAGAGAAAGCAAAGCGGTATCTCTAGGGCTCGGCGCGACCAGCCGATTGACCGTGCCGGACCGCACGGCCACCCGTCTACACCGAAAAGCCAGGCCAAAGAGGCGTGTTGGGTACCTGAAGCACCGCCACCTCAGGTAACCCTCAACCTCCAGGATCCCTTCTTCCGGCTTACAGGACGCCACCCACGGCAAACGGGTGGTACTTCCTTTAGCTCTTCCCAGTGGGCACAGAGACCACAGCGGCAATGTGCCCAGTGGGAATTGAGCCCCCAGGGCCACGGCAAGGCAGGAAGTCTAATACCTGGGGGTATTCTCTCCATGACTTTCGTTTTGAAGCTCGGATTGTTCGCCGAGCTTTAGCCCTAAAAACGTTTACGTCGTTTAGCTTTTCTGAAGTGGGACTTTTGCAGAACTTATTTAGAGCCTGTTTACGCTTTTTAATAGCTTCTTTACAGTCATTATTAAACCAAGGCTTGCTTTTCTTAGTATTTGTGGAGGTCTTTGGAATGCATTGTTCTGATATATTAATAAGTGTATCTGTGAAATCAGAAACAATGTCGGATGATTCATTTAAGTGATCAACTGTTAACTCTTCTTCACATAAATTATGGAATAATTCCCAGTCGGCTTTATTCATTTTCCACTTCTGGTTACAGTCTTCATCTGGTTCGTTTACGCTCACAATTATAACAGGGAAGTGATCACTTCCGCACTGATCATCATGAACAGACCAGTCATAGTCCAAGAAGAGAGATGGGTGATACAAAGAGAGATCTAAAGAAGACAAATGAACTGTCGCAGGGTGAAGGTAAGTATAAGATTTATCATTCATCAAGCAAAGATCGCTCTTTGCAATAAAATCTTCGACAAGTGCTCCTCTGTTATTGATATCTTTACAGCCCCATAGAATATTGTGACCATTGAAGTCGCCAACTAAAAGATATGGCGATGGAAGTTGACTCAGCAATGAGTCAAGATGTTCGGGCTTTAAAGAAAATGAGGGTGGGATATATAGAGAGCAAATTGTAGTTTCTTTATCCAGAGAAACCGATACTGCTACAGCTTGTAGGTCTGTTTTTAATTTGATCTCTCTTTGTGGTAAACATGATTTAACAAAAATTGAGCTGCCACCAGATGGTTTGTTACCATCAGAATAGATATAGTTGTATGTATTGAAACCCCTGACATCTATGTTGTCATCAGTTTTTAAAAAAGTTTCTTGCAAACAAAACACCGATGGGGTTAGTAGCGAAATAAGTAATAAGAGTTCATTATAATTCGATTTAAGACCTCGACAATTCCATTGTATTATTTTGTGTTTTAAATCCATTTTAAGGAGAGATATTTAAAGACTAGAAACTATTATGGAGGTGCAATTGGTGATATAGATCTGCTACCACCAGCTCGTGGTGTGGCAGACCTCGATCTGTTATTGCCACTTGGTGATGATGGAGTTTCAGTCAACTCCATATCACTGTCACTCAAAGATCCGAATCTGTTCTGAAATTTAATATTGTCTCTTTCCATTTTACGTTGTCTTTCTGTCTGTTTTTGAGACAATTGATGATGTTTTTTGTTCGGATCTTCCGATCCCTTATTAGTTCGACCGGAGTCGAGTTTCTCTTTTACGTGCGGCGCTGGCTTCGGTACGGTCGCTGTCGACCGATCCGAAGCAACCTGGATTGCGCCATTTGATAAATTGGTTGAACTTTGTGGTGCTGGAGTGGGTTTACTCCATGCACCAGATTTTTTCAGTTCAGCTATATATATGATTCAGCAGTCTGTGTACATTTTACACTAGCACCCTTTGTGATGCTGGCGAAACTGGTGGTTGGTGTTATGTATCGCTCTTCAACAATTTTCCGCGCTTCTGGGAATGTTATCCCCCTTTGGTATTTGACGGTGAGTATTTCTTTTTCTTTTTTCCACGCCGGACAGTCTCGGGAGAAAACAGCATGTTTGCCATCACAATTTACGCATTTGGGTTCATTTTTGCAGTTGAGGTGATTATCAACATGCTTTTCTTCACCACAATTAGGACAGAGTTTTTTTCTCTGACATCTGCTTTCGTGATGGCCAAAAGCCTGACAAGAGTAACATCTAAGAGGGTTTGGGATGTATACCTCTACGTTAATGGAAAGATATGCTACTTTGATTTTCTTGGGTAGAATTGGTGTATTAAAAGTCAACACATAAGTTGCTGTTGGTTTTAGTACACCATTTCTACGAACTTGAATGTTACGAACACCAACAACTCCCTGATCTTTCAAGTTATTGACTATCTCTTCATCTGAACAAGGACGCAGTTCTGGACTGCGAATCACTCCCTTAGATGAATTGAGCGTGTTATGTAACGAGACTTTGACTTTAAGATCAAAGAGTTTGTTGGTGTTTAGCAGGCTTACCACTTGCTGTTTTCTCTCGACTTCCAAGAGAAGATCACCCGATTTGAGTTGTTTTATACTCTTAGGATGTCCGGCAATGGAGAGAATACTTTTCTCGATCACAAAGGGGGAAAGGCTTGACACAGTTCGTGTATCGTCAAGCGACGTGACCACCAAGAAACGCGGAACATTGTCAAAGTTTGGTTCAGCAGACTGCTGACTCGATTGTTGACTTGACTGCTGACTGGATTTTTGACTGTGTTCATCCGATTCGGATGAATCCTCGTCTTTTTTACGTTTAGTTGCGTTGCGGTTAGGTGCGTGGTTGCGGTTATGTTTGTTTTTAGGAGCCATAAGAAAAAAAAATCCTAGTTTCGTTCCAAGTTCTCTCCGCCCTCCACGGAGCCCTACAAGGGAACACCATAATGGAGTGGTTATCCAACTCGCAGGTGTTAGAGATACACGTGAGATATACTCGTATAAACAAAATGCCTACACGATTGATCCGTTAAGCCACCGCCTTCTAGAGATAAAAAGACAGAAAAGGGTAAGGTAAATGGGCATATGGTTGGTATCAGGAAAGATACAAAAAGAGTTGAAGAGAAAGCAAAGCGGTATCTCTAGGGCTCGGCGTGACCAGCCGATTGACCGTGCCGGACCGCACGGCCACCCGTCTACACCGAAAAGCCAGGCCAAAGAGGCGTGTTGGGTACCTGAAGTACCGCAACCTCAGGTAACCCTTAACCGCCAGGATCCCTTCTTCCGGCTTACAGGACGCCACCCACGGCAAACGGGTGGTACGTCCTTTAGCTCTTCCCACTGGGCACAGAGACCACATCGGCAAAGTGCCCAGTGGGAATTGAGCCCCCAGGGCCACGGCAAGGCAGGAAGTCCAATACCTGGGGGAGACACATCAGAAACTGAGGAGGATACGATTAAGAAAGGAAAGAAAGAGAGAAAGAAAAGCAGCTAAAAACGAACAAGGGAATTAGAGAAAGATGTATTTGGACAGACTATAGAATTAGAAAAACCTACCAAGAAAAAAAAAACCTTCTCATATGAGCCCAGTCTGACCACAGATACAAATCCAGTGACCTAATACCAACCCCAATTCTCAATCCAGAAGATAACACCAGTACTAACCTCTTGGAGCAGGACCTTGTCTTGTCTGAGACCAACTCTCAAGTCTCCAATGAACCAATTATCACAGAGGCAGAGAGGAGAGCTGAGTCTCAGGAGGACTTGGAGTCCTACATCAGAAACCTTCAGACCTGCAAGGTTATTTTGAATATTAGGGGAAGGTGCTATGATACTAGCAGGCATACCCTCCAACAGGCACCAGCTTCTCTTTTTACTACCTTACTGAACTTAGACTCCAACCAGCCAGACACCAACCATGTCCAAATATAGAGATCCTGCTCACTTTCGTTTTGTCCTGAACTATCTCAGGAATGGGTGCAGACTGTTACAGGCGATTCTCCTTGGGAGAGAAGATACTTGCTGGAGATCAAAGATGAATGCGTCTTCTACAGACTGCCTGGTCTTCAATCCCTGGTTGAGAGGCATCTGAAACAGTTTTCTGACCTTGGGTTTGAACTCTGAATCCAATCCTGAGATAGCCTATTTTAGATGTCGGGGAATATTATCCCTTAACCCTTTGAGATGCCCGGGAATGTTTTCCCATAATACTTTTGAGATGTAAGGGGATGTTTTCCCTTTATACTTTGAGATGTCATGGGATGATTTCCCTTAAAACCTGTTTGAGATGTCAAATCAGATGTTTACCATTAGAGAGACAGACGAGTAACTTCCCAGAACATCTAAAGTCAAGACACCGCGTGTGAATTTCTCGCGTCTATAAAATATTAATTTACCATTCATTCAACTTCACGTTAAGTGAAATTCAAAATTTAATCATAAAAAGATCCCATGAAAAACTGTGATGAAATAATAACCCTCTAAACCCCAGTGAACAAGGACAATACAAAAGGAATTAGTTAAATTACTTTAGTTACGTTTTCTAGAAATAAATTACCTTAAGCATTGTGAAATTTAGAATACTCCTGATCTGAATATAACATTTAAAAAATTCAGTTATGTATTTAAGTGCTTTCAATGTGGCCTTATCCTTCATTCACTTTGAAACAAATAATTTTTTTAGGAAATTTCTCTGACATCTCACCCCCTACTGACCCTTTCCACCCATAAAAAGAGATATGATTTTGGCCCAGGACTTTCTCGCTTGTGAGTCTGTGTAGATTTGTGCCCCCAGGGAAACACGTTTATGCTGGTCATGTGTGTTGAGAGCCAGGTTCTACTTACTGAGGGCTAGATGGTTTTCTCCCAAGATTTCACGCCTCATCCCCCAATACATAAATTTCTGGCTCTAAGGCACAGTAAAGTCATTGATGAGGCCGTAAAAATGTATATTAAGATCAGGAAGTTTGGCAGTGTATTTTTAATAAACAGAAGTAGAGGCAATGATCAGGAATCGATACATTCAATCCACAGCTCCTATCAGAGACACCAAAGGAAAAGAAATACAAACATGAAACAACAAACCCTAATGGAAACATCAATAGCGGAAAGCCAAAAGGACAGTTACTTTCCCACAAAATGGACAATAGGCTATCCAAAATAAAATAATATAAGGGACACAAACACACAAAAGACAAACAATAACGAAAATAAACCGCGACAGAAGAACCGCCTTGGCACGGTCAGCGGAAACGAATTCCACTGGCGGGCTTAAATCGATTTTACTTGGCCACAATCCTCGCCCTTACTTCCGTCGCGATTTAGACAAATAATTTTAAGAAGGCATTATTGTCACTCACTTGTCAAATTCTTTGACAGGTAAGGACAACTGATCTGATAATTGTTCTCTATGTGAATTTCATATAACGTTAATGAATTTCATACTGACTGATTATGTGTTAAATCACCTAACTTTATGCTGAATTTCTTATGACGTATTTCTTATTAATCTATGTGTGAGACTATAAAATAGTCTGTGCTCAGCCTCTTTTCTCCTTTCAGCACTATGTCAACACATTACACCTAAAGTTAGCTAGACAAAGAGTGCTATAGTGCCGAAATCATATTTTCTATCGTCGAAATCTGAAATTAAGAAGCTTCCATGGCAGAGCGGTTATGCTACTTGGCTTGTGAATTTGGGATCAGTGATTTGATCCGAGGCTTCTCCAGATTTTCGGATGAGTCCTTTAAACGAAATCTCGTCTCCATATGACCCTAGCTGTTGGTGGGATGTAAAACTCAAACAAGCATTTACACACACATCTTGCATTAGAAATGGAGCTAAATGCCTCTCTGTGATCATATGTTACCAGTAGATTTCAAATTTTATTGTGTAGTCGTCACATGTTGAATGATACTGGAATGTGGTTGTGTTTTGCTTCATGACTGTTAATGAATCATACTTTCGAAATATTACCTGATTCTCCCATCACTTACCTATAAAACGTGTCTTCTGTTGAGTGTGGATAAATGTTCCAGCTCAGAATCTGGTGGCCAAAGTACAGGTCATGGAATTCTGGGTTACGTAATGTACATCAACCATCCTAGAAAAGTACATGTAAAGATTAAGTTGTGAGAGTCTGGAGATCTGCAAAGTGAACAGTCAAGGAGTAGTCACACGAGATAATCGGAAATGTTTATAATATGTATGATTTGTTTGTCTGTTTTTTTGGTTTAACAACCCCAAACACTCAACACTTTGTAAGCCATTTACGTTATTTCCAATTTTGTGGAACTTTTTGCCCGACGTTGGTATGAAATGGCATCCCAAGCCCTGCCGTCTGATTAGACCGAAGGGTTTATATGCATGTACGATCCAACACGCAACACTCCTGGACATGCTTAGAATCTCTATGCGGTTTGCCTGTGCTCGTGTGCGGTTGGTTTCGGCTCTGACTGGAAGCATCGTGCAGTCTAATCTCTTTCTTCTAGCCCCGATTGTCGGGGACCGTTATAATATGCATGATAATGTTTGTGATGATGCACCTGCTAGCGTTATACCGCATGCAGACTGTTTGCCGCTTATCTGAAATATTATCTGTCCATTATGACATGCAATAAGAAAATAAGTGACTGAAATGGCTTCTAGCTACAGCATACGCTGTCCAAATAGGGTTAGCGACTGCAATATTTTGTGGCCACATTCTATGGTGTATGAACGGAAAGGCAGAATTTATCTGTTGTGCGTATGTGCAGAAATATCATCTGATTAGGTAGCATAAGTAATGTTGATATATGTATAGTTGATGTGCTTAATGGAAACTAAAATCTGCAAACATGTATCAACCCATTATGACCATCATTACCATTGAATGGGCCACAAAGGTGCACTATATCCATGGTGTGCAAACCTGTCATCGTAATGCCAGACCAATTCATGTGTAGCTAGTATTTTAAACCATGTTAATGTTCATAAAAACCACTGTGCATTGAGAATGTCAGTTTATCATATGACGTCGTTGATAAGCAGTGGATAATGCCGTGTAATAATAATCATTTGACCACACGTGTAATAACACTTTGGCGGGATTAAGTAACGTCATGACGACGTCCATATCAACCATGCATTTTTTGTAGAAAAATTGTCAAATTACAAGGCGATAAAATCCAATTTAAAGAAGACATATGATATAGAGGATCTTACACTCGTGGTCATATGATAAAGAGGATCTTACACTCGTGGTCATTTCATATGCTATTTATGAAACTCGCCGAAGGCTCGTTTCATAAATAGCATATGAAATGACCTCTCGTCTGAGATCCTCTATATGGTGAAAATGTATGTGTTGTAGAACATTTCTTTCGCATAATATGGTGAAATCAGAGCTGTCATACATGTTGGTTTATGATTTCACTGTATTTATCTAGTAACTGGCAAGGATGTCTTGTTGGAGCATTTAGGGACCCAAAAGATGTATACTTCTGATTTTTCTTCTGCTGCCTGTGGTCAGTAGAAAGAAAAAAATAAGTATCTAGTATTTTTTAGGCATCAGACCTATCTGACCAACACCATCACCATCGTTGATGCGATTTCACAATCACCAACACCATCATTGGTGCTATTTCACCATTACCATCACCAACACCATCGTTGGTGCGATTTCACCATCACCATCGTTGGTGCAATTTCACCATCACCAATACCATCGTTGGTGCTATTTCACCATCAACACCAACCTTAGTGTGATATCACCAACCTTAGTGAGATATCACCAAAACCGGTGCTATTTCACCATCACCATCGTTGGTGCGATTTTTCCTTCACCTTCACCAATATTAGATGATCTAAGCCTGTCCAGGAACCGCGGTGCGAGGCGGACCGTCCATGCTAATAAACCCTATTGGTTTCATTGGGCGACAGGGCGTGATATGTCATTTCATCTCAATGTCGGGTAAAAGCCCCACAAAATTGGAAGCAACGTCTCCAAAATGACCTTTGCAGTGTTGACGGGGACGTTTATCCTCAAATCAAACAAACACAATCACCAACAATGCTGTGATACCACCAACCTTAGTGTGGCATCACCAACCTTAGTGTGATATCACCAACCTTAGTTTGGTATCACCAACACCATCGTTGGTGCGATTTCACCTACCCAACCACCAACCTTGGTGTATATTCACCGCCATCTTCATTTACATTGGTGTAACTCCTCTTACACCATCACAAACATTTATCACTGGAGTTACCAGCTTCAGCACCCATTGGTGTGATTCCATTCTCATCCACACTACCCTCATACATATTAGGGGGCTCTCCGCCACACACACACCCCATCATTGTTGGTGTAATATCACTTACACCAAATTTGCACATGTTTGAAACCCAATTCGCAAGTTTAGTTACACCACCATAATATTTTGTTGTAGTCCCACCCTCCCATCACCTAGCACCCACACTTACACTAACACTCAGCCTGGTGCATACACCAACTTTACACCATTTACACCCACATTTGTGATTTTCACCTCCTAAGGGTTTTGTCTAAGTACAGTATAGCCAAAAGACCTTGTAACTATTTCACATTAATCAGAATACTGAATATAGGTCATAAGTTTGTTGTTGGTATAAACAGGTCACTTAAGGAGGGTCGCGCATAATTGAATCTGCCGTTATCAGGTTCGAATTTTTACCTCAAAATGATTTTTGTTTCTATTTAGTTTTCAAAGTGTTTCTGAGGTTTTTGCCGTTATCAGGTTCGAATTTTTACCTCAAAATGATTTTTGTTTCTATTTAGTTTTCAAAGTGTTTCTGAGGTTTGTAACATTTAATAACCATTGCAATGTGCATTTTGTTATAAATTATTTTGCGACATCATAGACTACTTTCCGGTCTAGTCCGCATGGCTGGAAGCACAGGAAAATAGAGGGATAAAGTTGGTTGATTTGAGGTTTAGCGTCCCCGTCAACACTGTAAAGGTCATTTTGGAGACGTTGCTTCCAATTTTGTGGGACTTTTACCCGACATTGAGATGAAAAGACATCTCAAGCCCTGTCATCCAATGAAACCAGTAGGGTTTATTAGCATGGACGGTCCACCTCGCACAGAGGGATAAACAGACTAACCCTGTATTTTTCCAGCTACTGGTTTGTTTCCTCCGATTGCAGCCCATCAGCTGTCCATGGCAAATCTGAACTCTCTTTAACTCACCATGTTTACTTTATTTTTCCATTGGTGTCAAAAATATAGCCTCGAAGAGTCTATCAGTTCACATATTCCACGGCAATACTTTGTCAACACAAAACAATGAATCAATAGTGACGTTAACTTTAGTTTGCGTGACGTCATATATATTGAAAGAAAACACTGCCATATTTGGTAACTAAAAGTGCAGACCGTAATGCCTGGCAGCGCACAATATTCTTTTAACTGTCAGTCGCAGTCTCAGGTTCAATTACTGTTAAGCCATCTCAGTGAACAAATAGCCTGTGCCAGCACCCATAATTAGGGTCTTGCACTCAACAGATGTAGGCCTACTGGTGAACTGCTTAGAGGATGTAAGCCTGCCCAGGCGAACCGGTGCGAGTCGGCCTGTCCATGTTAATAATCTCTATTGGTTCAACTGGCGGCGGGGTTTTAGATGACATTTCATCTTAAGGTCGGGTAAAAGTCCCACAAAATTGGAAGCGACGTCTCCAAAATGACCTTAACAGTGTTGACGGGGACGTTAAACCTCAAATCAAACAAAAATCAAGCATAAGCAAAAGGGTGTAGAAGAAAAATTCACTTTAGATCTGTTTCGAATATAAAGATGGTTTAGGTTGTGCCACACGGAGCCTTTGTATGCCCACACATCCACCATCATACCAGTATTTTGTTAATGTACCGGCTCCAGTCCAACGTAAAGGCTTATTGAGAATTAGAGAGATCTAATTCAAGGTAATGTTGGTTGGTGCCTGATGCTCTGTCTCTGGTCGGGCCCATCGGAGTCTAACTGTTGGTTTTCTTTTGCTCCAGCATTTCAGTGGTTTCTTGCTGTCGAGTCCTCACCGTTGTCTCACCTCTGTGGTTCTTTGATTTTTTGTGTTCACGGAGATGTTGCACTGATGAGTTAGGAGGCCTTCATGCGGACTGAACAAATTATTTGTCTAAATCGCGACGGAAGTAAGTGCGAGGATTGTGGTCACGTAAAATCGATTTAAGCCCCCCAGTGGAAAACTTTCCACTGACCGTTCCAAAGCGGTTCTTCTGTGGCGGTTTATTTATGTCGTTGTTTGTTGCTTGCTGTGTGTGTCACTTGTGTCTTTATTGTTTTGGGATGCCATATGGCCATTTTGTGGGAAAGTAACTGTCCTTGTGGCCTTCCTTTGTTTAGGTTTCAATTATGGTCTGGTCGCTTAATGTTAGTGTTTCTTTCCCTTTGGTGTCGTTGATGGGTGGAGTAAGTTAATTGTATCGATTCCTGATCTTTGTCTTACTTCTACTCTGCATGATGCTTTCACTCAGAGCTGAAACCGACCGGACGTGAGAACTAGTAAACCGCTAAGAGTGTCTAAACCTGCCCAGGAAAATGGGTCCGAGTCGGACCGTCCAGGCATATAAACCTTATTGGTTTCGTTGAGCGGCAGAGCTTGAGATGTCATTTTAACGTCAACATAATATTAGTCATTTGGAGAGGTTACTTCCCAATTTGTGGGTCTTTTTACCCGACATTGAGATGAAACCTGACGGCCAGTGAAACCAATCTATATGTTTATAAGGACCGTCCGTCTTGCACCACTTTACCTGGGCAGGGCGGTCTACTCGTACTCCTGTTTGATTGGGTTGGTATCATGCAGCACAATCTTTTTCTCCAAGGCCAGTTCGGGGCTATCATGCATTGTACAGACTATATATATGAGAAGTTCTTGGGCGACGCCTTTGAAGTGGTGCAGCACACTGAAGTGATTCAGCTATGATTACAAAGGCCCCCAGAGCAGAACTCGCATGACAAGACATAAAGCACAATGATGAAATGCATTAGGCTGAGAAAAGAGCCTTGAGGAACACCGACCTTCAATTCGAATTCTTCAATGGAACCAACACCAAAAAAACGTAAACGGCTCCGCGAATTAGTATACACCCACTGGGCCATTCGAACATTCCACTCCTCCACTTCAAATTTTCTCTGTGCCTCCAAGATGAGATTCCGAGACACTCAACCAAATGCCTTCTCGAGGTCCACGAAAGCCACTATGTGGGAATGTAACTGCCATTTTGGCTTTCCGCTAGTGATGTTTCCATTACGGTCCAGTTATTCATGTTCGTGGGTCTTTCCCTTTGGTGTGTCTGATCGGAGGTGTTGGGTAATTGTATCGATTCCTGGTCATTTCCATCACTTCTATCTATTTTCGGAACGTAAAAGGATAACTTATCTCACATCCCTTTCACAGTTTGCATAAACAGGCAATAGATAATTAAATAGCGTTTCTGGTCAATATGACATAAAAAAACTTGTCAAAATTATAGAAAAAAATAATTAGAAGTTTTTCTACTTTCCCTATAACGTTGGCAGGAACTTAAATGGGAAAAAGGAAATTTTTATATTCTTTTGCATCAGCTTATTGGATATATATATATATTATCAATTTCAACCCATTTCATTAGGGGTGGGGTAATAAATTGTCAAAAAAGATAGCTAAAAATGAACAATAATGTTTCCATGGTATGTTAATAACATACATCTGACATTGTTTGAACGTCTGCGACAATGTTAATTGCTTCATATCTTTTAAACATGAACAAAACCAATATGGCTATATCAGAACATGCATTTTTTGGCCAGAAAAATCCATTTTTCACATCATTAAACTTATAAATGAAATACTTTGATTCATATCACATTATGTGAAAAGTCCCTCAAATCAGAAGCAACAAAAATAGTGTGACTATGTATGAATTCATCTTAGGTTGGGGCTATTTTATGTTGTAGGTACTTCATGGAACCTCCTCATCAAGGTAGTTCTTACAAGTACATACAAAATTACTTCATAGATAGAGGGGGAGCAGTCCAGTTGCAACAGAATTGTATTTGAACTTCGACTTGCTGGTAATGAGCGCATGGTTTTGGTTCTTTTTTCAGAATGGAAGAAGTGTATACATTCAGAATGCTTCAAACATAGTTGACAAAAGTACACAGACCAAACGGACATTAGACCAGCGAGAGATACAGCTTCTGATGCCGGTCTAAACGATTCTTTGATATATCTGAGATCAGATGACAAGGACAGGGATCCAGAATGGACACCACACAAGTAATTGCTGATATCAGACAGTGACCATGAAGAAAATGACACTGATACTACTATTGAACATACTGAGGTCATAGAAAAGAAGTTTATTGTGTTTGAGTCCTCCCTAGATGAACTGACTTTGTAGACTGTGGAAAAGACGGTGGTATTTCCAAACGGACAATTGGGACTTGTGTCATAATGACAACAGTGTGTTTAATAACACGTGAGCCAGCCAATCAATATCTGGTGCAATGCCATTTGCGAACTTATTTTTTTCCGCAGCAGCTATGTTTTGTGGGGCAAGTCCAGCAAAGTGCCTGAGATGCCTGGGGATGCTTGACTTTGCTGGCATTGTAAACATGCCTGAGTACAGATATGAATAGTCTATCATCGTATTTGACGCCTAGTGTTAAGAATGTGTGAAAAAGAGAAGTAGAGGCAATGATCAGGAATCGATACAATCAACCCACAGTTCCCATCAGGGACACCAAAGGGAAAGAACTACAAACATGAAACAACATACCCTAATGGAAACATTAATAGCGGAAAGCCAAAAGGACAGTTACTTCCCACACTACTGTTTTTGAACACTACATCATAATGATTTGATTGAAAGGATTAAGTCAGAAGACATGAGCGTCAGACTGGCTGGCGACGCAGGGTGCTGCTCACCTGGACACACATCTAAATTTTGATCGTATAGCATGCTAGACCTTGATACTGGACTTTCGACTTGTACAGGTAATTGTCCCCCAGCTACATATATGTTCCTTTTCATAGAACTGGCACAGTGACTTATTTTACCTTTCAATAAATCGTTTCACCCCTACACGCATGAACCTCCGGATCACAATGGATAACTTTGGGATATTTTGTCTGGTTTTCTCACAATAATTTTGAAAATTCTGTCCGACAGAAATTGTAGGGGTTTTACCCTACTTTTCTGCAGAGACATTCCAAAATGCTGTAATGGGATATTAAAAGCTGGAGGAAATTATAAACCTTATAAACCAGGGGCTGTGATTTCGATCCCGTGCTTCTCCAAACTTTCGAACGAGTCTATATACTGAGGTCTTGTCTCAGTATGAACTCTGTTGTTTTTGGGACGTAAAACATGTGCACACATACACTAAGCAGTGTAGACCCTGGTCAGATGCCGCACCTAGGTCTTGGAAGAGCCATCGTCAAGAAAACAGTCATAAAAATAAGTGGCAATGAAATGATGTCCATAGACGACAGTGACATTTATCACTGCTACATTGATTTGTGGAAGTCTCCCACTGAGCGACTAAGTATGCATTATCAAGGCATCGGTAAAGCAAACATGTTAAAACACAGAGTCCGTGCGGTGAATGCTTCTTCTGATAAGGAAGACGAAGCCTTTGCCAATTCCTATGCAACCAGATTTTGCATTCCACTAGATTTTTCAACTGTTAGAAACTCGCATGCCTTTTTACGAAGCAGGACTTGATGACAGGCTTGGCGATTTATTTATGTTGTTGTTTGTTACTTACTGTGTGTATCACTTGTGTCTTTTGGTTTTGGATGGTCATATGGCCATTTTGTGGGAAAGTAACTGTCCTTATGGCCTTCCTTTGTTTAGGTTTCCATTATGGTCTGGTCGCTTAATGTTTGTATTTCTTTCCCTTTGGTGTCTTTTATGGGTGGAGTAAGTTAATTGTATCAATTCCTGATCTTTGTTTTACTTCTACTTTGAATATGAGCTTACATTTAACGATTATATGAAAGTAGAAGTAAAACAAAGATCAGGAATTGATACAATTAACTTACTCCATCCATAAAAGACACCAAAGGGAAAGAAATACAAACATTAAGCGACCAGACCATAATGGAAACCTAAACAAAGGAAGGCCATATGGACAGTTACTTTCCCACAAAATGGCCATATGGCCATCCAAAATTAAAAGACACAAGTGATACACACAGTAAGTAACAAACAACAACATAAATAAATCGCCACAGAAGAGCCGCCTTGGAACGGTCAGTGGAAGATTTCCACTGGGGGGCTTAAATCGATTTTACGTGACCACAATCCTCGCCCTTACTTCCGTCGCGATTTAGACAAATAATTTGTTCAGTCCGCATGAAGGCCTCCTAACTCATCAAAGTCATTAATTCAAGCGAAATAGATATTAGTTATGTAATAAAAGGCATCAGTTTGGAATTCGAAATGGTTACTGACTCTGAACTTGCACGTCAAATACGTGACAAGTACGCTGGTAGAATGGCAATATTGTATGATCGTGTTTTACGACACGGAAAAATAACAAAAAACAAATCTGACTCACTATGGAAAAACAATCTAAATGTTCTAGCAAGAAGCATGAAAGGTATTCTGATGCTTTTTGAAGACCATGATAGAACAAGCACCGAAGAGTATTTATAACCCTAAAAAAAAGTAGAAATGACAATCGAAGGCATTCCAAATCAACTATTCAGTCAATGCATGCGTCCATATCAACAATGGGATGAAATCAATAGATACTTTGCTTTAACATTAAAACGAGACAAAGTGACTGATAAAGTGGCTAAGGATTTACATTTCAGCGATACTAACATTGAAAGGTATCTCACTAATCGTTATGCTTTATGGAATGACTTGCGTTCTACAGATGACAATATACTTCATGGCAGTGGCAGAAGGATAGAGAATGCCAGTGAAGGGGTCACAATACAAATTGAAAAAGAACAAGAATCAAATGAAAATTTAAATATTTACCTATATATAATTCAGGATGCGCAAATCAATTTTGAAAATGGGAGATTCCTAGGAGTTGTCTATTAGTAAATTACCAAAATATCCACATAGTGCCATCTTTTTTGGTCAGACTGGTTGTTGAAAGACAGAGTTTGTGTTAGATTGATTAGAATCAGAGTATGCTGGTGTGTTTGATAACATAGTCATTTTGTGTCCCACAATAAACTGGAACAAAGCATACAAAAACGGAAGTTGGATTGGCGATGTTCGAAAACCAAAAGACAAACACATAACAATAGTGAATCCTGTGATGTCAGATGGAACAGAAAGGCTTCAGGAACTTACTGTTGTTTTTTTTTTGGATAAATTGGCTGGTAAACAAACCTTGTACATCATTGATGACTGCTCTGCCACAAAAGAACAGACCAAGAAAAAAGACATGCTGTCAGAGCTGGCTTTTTCAAGCAGACACGCAGAACCGTCAGTGTGGGTTATTTCATAGAGATGCATTTCTGTTTTAAAAGATTTACGTGAACAAGCAAAATGGGTTTGCATGTTTTATACTAATACTAGAGATAGTTTTGACCATTGTTTAAGAGAAAATGATGTTATACCTATAGAAGAAAGGCAAAAAATAAAAAAAAGAATTTGCCAAAGTTTATCACCGCGAACTAATAATAAAAACTGATCAACCCACTGAATATTGATTGGTTGATTGAGTCTTTTATATTTTTTATCTTTGCTACTATTGCTCATAGCTAAAATAGCTTTGCTTATAGCAAAATAGCATTGTTAATAGCAAATTAGCATTGTTATTAGCATTGCTAATAGCAAAATAACAATGCTTCCTATCAACATACATATACCTCTGTTTCAATCTAATTTTACTGGCACCACAACCTACACATATTCTGTATTTTGCATAACTACATCTACCACAATTTATGCAGGGTACAACTTTACTTTTTTCATTAAGTAATTATGCAATTTGCATTATTTAGATCTTTTAGTACGCTTTAACTGACATGGTTTATGATTACCAACTTTCAAAAATGCACACTCCATTTTTTCTGTTAATAATTATTTTTAATATATATATTAAACAAATGTTTATATAAAAAGTAAAAAAAATGAGTACAAATATGAATTCAGAACTAAGCTATTAAATAAAGCTTCATAAAGATGATGATGATGATTTCGTGTTTAACGACGCGTCAACCCTCTTGGTGGGTCATAAGCGTCAGTCGGTTAATGGTTAAACGGCATGAATAATTATGACGATATTAAAAGTAAGAAGTCAGAATGATAATGTATAAAAATCTGAAACAGTTAAATCTTATGAAAAAGACCAATTTCTTTTAAGAATAAAATAATGTTATCAACAGGTACATCTCGAAACAGTTGTTGCAAAGTGTCAGCTTTGAAATATAAAATACGTGAGGGTGAAAAGTCAACACAGTCAATTAAGATATGTTTCACAGTGAATGGCTGATCACAACCTACACAAGAAGGTTGATCATCACCATTAAAAATATAAGAATGAGTAACTCTAGTATGGCCGATGCGCAGTCGTGTTAATACTACGTCCTCTTTTCTGGAAAACTGTGGAGGAGAGCATTTTGTACTAACGACAGGTTTAATGGCATGGAGTTTGTTATTTATTGCACGGTCCCATTCGCCTTGCCATTCCGACAAGATGTATCGGTTGATAAATGGTTTAAAATTATTAAAAGGAATTTTAAAAACAGATGGATCAAGATTGAGCGATTCCTTTGCTTTCTTGTCAGCATATTCATTGCCGACAATGCCAATATGGCTCGGAAGCCAACAAAACAAGATTTGGTGTGTTTTAGAAATTTCATGATGTTTTTCGATCAATTTTTGAATTTGAGGATTTTTAGATGATGAATGGTCTAAAGCCTTAAGCACAGAAAGTGAATCAGAAAATATAATTGCTTTTTGAATTGTTGAAGAACTGATAAAATCTAAAGCTAGGTCTATTGCTTTGGCTTCAGCTGTAAAAATAGATGAACCATCTGGAAGGCGCATGGTTTTGTGCGTATCTTTAGAAACATACGCACAACCAACTTTATCTCCTTCTTTGGAACCATCAGTATAGACTTGCTGGTAATCATTGTAACGTGACTGCAGTACCTGAAAGTTTTGTTTGAGAAGTATTGGATTTGATTCGGATTTTTTTCCATCATGTAAGTCGAACAGAATAGAAGGTTGTTTAATACACCAAGATGGAACTTCGGCGGTTTCATGTTTTTGAATATTTTTAAGGTCGATACCTGAATTTTCCAGCAGTGGTAAAATACGTAATCCAAAAGGTTTGATTGCTGTGGGTTTTGTTTCATACTTATCTACAAATTGAGGTGGAAATGAAATTTTGGATGCCGGGTTAGATGGATTTGCAGCAAGTCTGATAGCATACTGAAGAGAAAGTTTCTTTCTGCGCGAGGTTAAAGATGGTTCACCTGCTTCTACATAAAGGCTTAATACGGGAGAGGTACGGAAGGCTCCCATGGCCAGACGAAGGCCTTGGTGATGGATAGTATCCAAGGATTTTAAATAGGACTTTCTGGCAGAACCATAAATAACAGACCCATAATCTAATTTAGATCTTATTAAAGACCGGTAAAGATGTAATAAAGTATACCGATCTGCTCCCCAACTTGTATGAGCTAAAACTTTCAAAAGATTCAAAGCTTTTAAGCATTTCGCTTTAAGATATTTAATATGTGGAATAAAAGATAACTTTTGATCAAATATGACCCCAAGAAATTTGGCTTCTTTAACAACAGGAATTTGTGATCCGTATAAAAACAGGGAAGGATGTTCGTGTTTCTTCTGTAGTTTACAAAAATGAACACACTGCGTTTTCGACTTGGAGAACTTGAAACCATTTTTATCAGTCCATTCTTCTATTCTTTTTAAATTTTGTTGTAACTTTCTTTCAATTGTTTTCATATTTTTTGAACGGTAACATATACAAAAATCATCAACATACAATGAACAATCAGTTTTGTCGTCCAAACATTGTACAATATTGTTTATTTTGATGTTAAATAGCGTAGTTGAAAGAATACTACCCTGTGGGACACCCTGTTCTTGATCATAGAAATCTGACAGGGTAGACCCCACACGCACCTGAAACATGCGCTCCCCTAAAAAGTTTTCAATAAAACTGGGAAGTTTTCCTCTTAAGCCAATGTTATGTAGATCTTTCAATATTCCATAACGCCATGTTGTATCATATGCTTTCTCCAAGTCGAAAAAGACAGCCACTACGTGTTCTTTGTTAATAAAAGCATCTCGTATAAATGTTTCTAGTCTTATTAAATTGTCATTAGTACTACGTTCCGAACGAAAACCCGATTGATATTCTGAAATGAGGTTGTTGGACTCTAAGTACCAGACTAATCTCTTGTTTATCATTCTCTCCAATGTTTTACACAAACAACTTGTCAAAGCTATCGGACGATAATTTGTAGGTTCTGCATGATCTTTCCCTGGTTTTGGAATTGGTACAACTGTAGCTACACGCCAGCTCTCAGGACATACCCCCGTTTCCCAAATATTATTAAAGATATCTAAAAGTGTTGTAAGAGAACTTTTTGGCAGATGCTTAAGCATCTGATAATGAATTTCATCGGGGCCGGTTGCCGTATCATGTGATTTTTCAATGGCTTCAACGAGTTCGGATAAGTTAAAAGGTGTGTTGTATTCTTCGTGATTAAGGGATTTGAAGTTAAAATTTCTTTTCTCTTGGTCCTTTTTGAAATTTCTAAAAGTGTCAGAATAATTACGCGATGATGAATTTCTCAAGAATGTGTGACCAAGAGTATCTGAAATATCTTTTTTAGTTGAAGCTTTTGTGTCAAAACCAGTATTTAAATGTGTAAAACTAGAGGACTTTGTTTTTCCTGAAATTTTTCGTACCATATCCCAAACCTTTTAAATGGGGGTTTTGTAGTTCAATTTGGAGACATATTCTCTCCATGACTTTCGTTTGGAAGCTCGGATTGTTCGCCGAGCTTTAGCTCTAAAAACTTTAACGTCGTTTAGCTTTTCTGAAGTGGGACTTTTGCAGAACTTATTTAGAGCCTGTTTGCGCTTTTGAATAGCTTCTTTACAGCCATTATTAAACCAAGGCTTGCTTTTCTTAGTATTTGTGGAGGTCTTTGGAATGCACTGTTCTGATATATTAATTAGTTTATCTGTGAAATCAGAAACAATGTCAGATGATTCATTTAGGTGACCAACTGATAACTCTTCTTCACATAAATTACGGAATAATTCCCAGTCGGCTTTATTCATTTTCCATTTCTGGTTACAGTCCTCATCTTGTTCGTTTACGCTCTCAATTATAACAGGGAAGTGATCACTTCCGCACTGATCATCATGAACAGACCAGTCATAGTCCAAGAAGAGAGATGGGTGACACAAAGAGAGATCTAAAGAAGACAAATGACCTGTCGCTGGGTGAAAGTAAGTATAAGATTTATCATTCATCAAGCAAAGATCGCTCTTTGCAATAAAATCTTCAACAAGTGCTCCTCTGTTATTGATATCTTTACAGCCCCATAGAATATTGTGACCATTGAAGTCGCCAACTAAAAGATACGGGGATGGAAGCTGACTCAGCAATGAGTCAAGATGTTCGGGCTTTAAAGAAAATGAGGGTGGAATATATAAAGAGCATATTGTAGTTTCTTTATCCAGAGAAACCGATACTGCTACAGCTTGTAGGTCTGTTTTTAATTTGATCTCTCTTTGTGGTAAACATGATTTAACAAGAATTGAACTGCCACCAGATGGTTTGTTACCATCAGAATAGATATAGTTGTATGTATTGAAACCCCTGACATCAAGGTTGTCATCAGTTTTTAAAAAAGTTTCTTGCAAACAAAAAACCGACGGGTTTAATAACGAAATAAGTAATAAGAGTTCATTATAATTTGATTTAAGACCTCGACAATTCCATTGTATTATTTTGTGTTTTAAATCCATTATTTGAAGAGATTAAGACTAGAAACTATATTGGAGCTGCAATTGGTGATATAGATCTGCTACCACCAGCTCGTGGTGTTGCTGACCTCGATCTGTTATTGCCACTTGGTGATGATGGAGTTTCAGCGAACTCCATATCACTGTCACTCAAAGATCCGAATCTGTTCTGGAATCTTATATTGTCTCTTTCCATTTTACGTTGTCTGTCTGTTTTTGAGACAATTGTTTTTTTCGGATCTTCCGATCCTTTATTAGTTCGACCCGAGTCGAGTTTCTCTTTTGCATGTGGCGCTGGCTTCGGTACGGTCGCTGTCGACCGATCCGAAGCAACCTGGATTGCGCCATTTGATAATTTGGTTGAACTTTGTGGTGCTGGAGTGGATTTACTCCATGCACCAGATTTTTTCAGTTCAGCTATGCATGATTCAACAGTCTGCGTTGCGGAGGTAGAAACTTGTACACCAGCACCCTTTGTGATGCTGGCGTAACTGGTCGTTGGTGTTGTGTATCGCTCGTCAACAATTTTCCGTGCTTCTGGGAATGTTAACCCCCTTTGGTATTTGACAGTAAGTATTTCTTTTTCTTTTTTCCATGCCGGACAATCTCGAGAGAAAACAGCATGCTTGCCACCACAATTGACGCATTTGGCCTCATTCTTACAGTTTTGATGGTTATCGACATGCTTTTCTTCACCACAATTTGGACAGAGTTGCTTCTTCTGACATCTGCTTTCGTGGTGGCCAAAAACCTGACACGAGTAACATCTGAGAGGGTTTGGTATATACACCTCTACGTTAACTGAAAGGTAAGCTACTTTGATTTTCTTGGGCAGAACTGGTGTATTGAAAGTCAACACGTAAGTAACTGTTGGCTTCAATACACCACCTCTACGAACTTGGATGTTACGTACGCCAATGACGCCCTCAGATCTCAAGTTGTCAATGATCTCTGCATCAGTACATGGACGCAGCTCTGGGCTGCGGATGACACCTTTACATGAATTAAGAGTGTTGTGCAGAGAAACCTTGACCTTGAGATCGAAGAGCTTTGTGGTACCAAGCAGGCTTTTCACCTGCTGCTCTCTCTCGACTTCTAATAAAAGGTCACCTGACTTAAGCTTTTTTATGCTTTTGGGATGTCCAGCAATGGACACTATGCTTTTTTCTATCACGAATGGTGATAAACTGGACACAGTGCGTGCATCGTCACTGGAGGTCATTACCAAGAAACGTGGAAAATTGGTTGACTTTGGTGCTGCAGACTGCTGACTAGACTGTTGAGTAGAATGCTGAGACTGCTGACTTGACTGTTGACTGGGTTCATCCGTTCCGGATGAATCCTCGTCTTTTTTACGTTTAGCTGCGTTGCGGTTATGTTTTTTTCCATGAGGCATAAGGAAAAATTTCTAGTTTCGTCCCAAGTGCTCTCCGCCCTCCGTGGAGCCCTACAAGGGAACACCATAATGGAGTGGTTATCCAACTCGCAGGTGTTAGAGATACACGTGAGATATACTCGCATAAACAAAATGCCTACACGATTGATCCGTTTAGCCACCGCCTTCTAGAGATAAAAAGACAGAAAAGGTTAAGGTAAATGGGCATATGGTTGGTATCAGGAAAGATACAAAAAGAGTTGAAGAGAAAGCAAAGCGGTATCTCTAGGGCTCGGCGCGACCAGCCGATTGACCGTGCCGGACCGCACGGCCACCCGTCTACACCGAAAAGCCAGGCCAAAGAGGCGTGTTGGGTACCTGAAGCACCGCCACCTCAGGTAACCCTCAACCTCCAGGATCCCTTCTTCCGGCTTACAGGACGCCACCCACGGCAAACGGGTGGTACTTCCTTTAGCTCTTCCCAGTGGGCACAGAGACCACAGCGGCAATGTGCCCAGTGGGAATTGAGCCCCCAGGGCCACGGCAAGGCAGGAAGTCTAATACCTGGGGGAGCTTCATAAAGAAGGAAGACTTAGTGATAAGGCCCATAATGACCGGTATGAAGATCGCTTTAGTTTTGACGGTATCATAACCTCCTAACCCCACATGAGTATCACAAATACATTTAAAATATCAATATCACCCCTAAGGTTACACTCTGCTTCTTCCCCATTCTATTAAGACCTTTAATACTATGTTGCCTTCGGTATTGGTTAGACCCTAAAATTTGTCTTCTGTTACTTCAGTTAATCTCAATGGAGCAGGCAATACCAATGTTTTTTGGAGTAGTCTTCGTATAAGACTATCTCCTCTCAAATCGCCCATCCTTCGAAAATATACTAATCCGTGGAAAAGAAGTGGAATATATCCTAGTATTTCTAAGTGCAATGCCAAGAGGTGCCGATGATGTTCACACTTAAGCACTGCGTCTACCGTTACTTCATCTGTAAACGGTAGACGCTTCTTGGTGCCTGATGCTCTGTCTCTGGTCGGGCTCATCGGAGTCTAACTGTTGGTTTTCTTTTGCTCCAGCATTTCAGTGGTTTCTTGCTGTCGAGTCCTCACCGTTGTCTCACCTCTGTGGTTCTTTGATTTTTGTGTTCACGGAGATGTTGCACTGATGAGTTAGGAGGCCTTCATGCGGACTGACCAAATTATTTGTTTAAATCGCGACGGAAGTAAGGGCGAGGATTGTGGCCACGTAAAATCGATTTAAGCCCCCCAATGGAAATCTTCCACTGACCGTTCCAAGGCGGCTCTTCTGTGGCGATTTATTTATGTTGTTGTTTGTTACTTGCTGTGTGTATCACTTGTGTCTTTTGGTTTTGGATGGCCATATGGCCATTTTGTGGGAAAGTAACTGTCCTTATGGCCTTCCTTTGTTTAGGTTTCCATTATGGTCTGGTCGCTTAATGTTTGTATTTCTTTCCCTTTGGTGTCTTTTATGGATGGAGAAAGTTAATTGTATCAATTCCTGATCTTTGTTTTACTTCTACTCTGTAGTTAACATGTCTGTTTGACATGACAGTCTACAGATTTAATTTATCTAATTACATGACGTGCTGCAAACTGTAATATGCAGTGCGTCGGTCAAACTAACCGCATGCTTAAAACTAGATTGAACGAGCATTATCGTAGAATGAGTAAGCCTAAGAAAACTCACACTTTCTTGTACCGTCACCTTCGACGTACAGTTCATTCTGTAAATAACATTGTTATACAACCAGTGGAAACTTAATTACGATGCAAATTCTACATCTAGATTAAAAATAATCAAAAGACATGAAGCTGAACTGAAATGGATTAAATTTTTACAGACCTCTTTTCCACTGGGATTTAATGACAACATTTATCATGAGGGTAATATTTCCAGAATGCCGGACTTTGATATTTTCTCGCTCCTGGAATGTCGAAAACGCAGAACTAGATCTCACGGCACCAGGAAAAATGGTAACTTTAAACGTAAATCACGTACGTTTAAACGAAACAATACTAGACTGAAGTGACTGTCTATTATATTATTAAATCACGGACGCCACTCTATGCTTTCATTTTTAAGTTCATTACCCGTTTCTGTTTTACGTCTTCTGGACACCGAGGCGAATAAATTCTACGATAGTTCTCATCAGTAATATGATGCGGCTCTCTTACCTAGAGGCTAAACTCAGCATACTCTCCGTCCTTCTATTGATTCTGAAATTAATCATAAACGTCATTTCTTCAAAATATCCTTCATTAATAAGGGTATGGATTTTATAGATTTGCCCAGTATCTTCCGTGAGAGATCGGTGCTTTCTTCCATTCCTGCTTATTTTCAAAATACTGAAACACCTATAAGTTGCTATAAATATAACAAACCTGTTAGATCTATCATTTTTAATTTCAATAAGCTTGTTTCAGATCTTGATATTGATACTAATACACCTGATTCATGTGATTGTAAAAACTCAAAGTATTGCTATCCTGCTGCTGGTCATGTAATTACTGGCAATTTGAAAATTATTCCTGATTCTAGGATAAGGAATATAATTTCTAAAGTACCGAAATATCGGTTTCCTTCTAAAATTGATTTCAGTAAATGTAGAGATGAAATCGCTGCTTCCTTGAATGAATTCGGTAATCGATGGTGTAAACGAGAGTATGTTAAGCAAAAAGCCCTTAAGGACTGGAAAATCAGCATTTTATGATGATGATGATTTCGTGTTTAACGACGCGTCAACCCTCTTTGTGGGTCATATGCGTCAAGCGGTTAATGGCTAAATGGCATGACGGAAGTAAGGGCGAGGATTGTGGCCACGTAAAATCGATTTAAGCCCCCCAGTGGAAATCTTCCATTGACCGTTCCAAGGCGGCTCTTCTGTGGCGATTTATTTATGTTGTTGTTTGTTACTTACTGTGTGTATCACTTGTGTCTTTTGGTTTTGGATGGCCATATGGCCATTTTGTGGGAAAGTAACTGTCCGTATGGCCTTCCTTTGTTTGGGTTTCCATTATGGTCTGGTCGCTTAATGTTTGTATTTCTTTCCCTTTGGTGTCTTTTATGGGTGGAGTAAGTTAATTGTATCAATTCCTGATCTTTGTTTACTTCTACTTTTTATAGAACATATTTATTCATTTTCCATTTCTGGTTACAATCCTCATCTGGTTCGTTTACACTCTCAAATATAACAGGAAAGTGATCACTTCCGCACTGATCATCATGAACAGACCAGTGATAGTCCAAGAAGAGAGATGGGTGACACAAAGAGAGATCTAAAGAAGATAAATGACCTGTTGCAGGGTGAAGGTAAGTATAAGATTTATCATTCATCAAGCAAATATCGCTCTTTGCAATAAAATCTTCAACAAGTGCTCCTTTGTTATTGATATCTTTACAGCCCCATAAAATATTGTGACCATTGAAGTCGCCAACTATAAGATATGGCGATGGAAGTTGACTCAGCAATGAGTCAAGATATTCGGGTTTTAAAGAAAATGAGGGTGGGATATATAGAGAGCAAATTGTAGTTTCTTTATCCAGAGAAACCGATACTGCTACAGCCTGTAGGTCTAGTTTTAATTTGATCTCTCTTTGTGGTAAACATGATTTAACAAAAATTGAACTGCCACCAGATGGTCTGTTACCATCAGAATAGATATAGTTGTATGTATTGAAACCCCTGACATCAATGTTGTCATCAGTTTTTAAAAAAAGTTTCTTGCAAACAAAAACCGAGGGGTTTAATAACGAAATAAGTAATAAGAGTTCATTATAAATTGATTTAAGACCTCGACAATTCCATTGTATTATTTTGTGTTTTAAATCCATTTTATGAAGAGATTTTGACTAGAAACTATATTGGAAAGTAGAAGTAAAACAAAAATCAGGAATCGATACAATTAACTTACTCCACCCATCAAAGACACCAAAGGGAAAGAAATACAAACATTAAGCGACCAGACCATAATGGAAACCTAAACAAAGGAAGGCCATAAGGACAGTTACTTTCCCACAAAATGGCCATATGGCCAGCCAAAATAAAAAGACACAAGTGATACACACAGTAAGTAACAAACAACACCATAAATAAATCGCCACAGAAGAGCCGCCTTGGAACGGTCAGTGGAAGATTTCCACTGGGGGGCTTAAATCGATTTTACGTGGCCACAATCCTCGCCCTTACTTCCGTCGCGATTTAGACAAATAATTTGTTCAGTCCGCATGAAGGCCTCCTAACTCATCAGTGCAACATCACCGTGAACACAAAAATCAAAGAACCACAGAGGTGAGACAACGGTGAGGACTCGACAGCAAGAAACCACTGAAATGCTGGAGCAAAAGAAAACCAACAGTTAGACTCCGATGAGCCCGACCAGAGACAGAGCATCAGGCACCAACCAACATTATTTCTCTAATTTTCAATAAGCCTTTACGTTGGAGCCGTCATAGAATCTGAGGCCTGACCCACCGGCGTGCAATTAAAGAGGGAAGCAAAGTTGCCAACCGTGATTGGGTTAACTACCATGCATGCAGTCTGTCGTATCCATGTGGTACCCAATCTTTTTATATCGAAGAATGCTTTTACGAAATTGGGTGCTGAAGTCATTGCGGTTATATATTTTTCTGAATTTATATACTAAGTCACCATAAAATTCGGGTTCCGATAGACCTTGTTGCAGAAGAGATTTAAGTCCAATATTGAATTTTGAAATTAAATCAGAATGGCGTCTATAAAATTTTGAAAAGGCTTTGCGTAGTTTATGGTACCGATAACCCTGATTAAGGAGTTTAGCCGTTAATAATTTATTACGAGTGTTGAAGTCAGTTACATGACTACACACTCTAGCAAATCGAATTAATTTCGAAATATAAACGCCATAGGATGGCGCACGAGGAACATCACCATCCAAAAAAGGAAAATTTACAATCTCAAAATCAAAGTCATCGCGTTTATCATAAATTTTGCACGAAACAAATCCATCTACAATAGATAGATGTAAATCCAAAAACGGGGCCTCGGTATCAGAAGAATTTGCTTTATTTAACTGAAGTTCTAGGGGGTAAATCTGACTGATCAAACCATCAAAATAGGTATTATCAATATTTAAGTTTGCTGTGTGTGTTAACGAAGGGCAAGACAAGATTCCTACGCTATACTGGTTACCAAAACTTCATAAAAGACCTTACAAAGCACGGTTTATTGCAAATTCTAGCTCTTGCACTACCACTGAACTTTCTAAATTATTAACTTCCTGTCTTACTGCTATTAAAACGCATGTAATTAAATATTGTGATAAAGTCTTTGAAAGATCAGGAAGAAATCTGTTTTGGTCTATAAAAAATTCGAATGAGGTTTTAAATAAATTGAAATCCAGACATTTTCGAGCTTCAAAGTAGAAGCAAAACAAAGATCAGGAATTGATACAATTAACTTACTCCATCCATAAAAGACACCAAAGGGAATAACCAAGTCTGTCTACTTACGAGTTTTCCACTCTTTTCACTACACTTCCTCATAATCTTATAAAAGAAAAGCTTTATGATTTATTTGGATGGGCTTTTCACAGAGAAGATTCTTCTCTATCTTGCATGTAATGTCAGAAATGCATTTTTCACTTCTAAAGAGCTTAAGAATTATACACTTTGGTCATTTCAGAAAGTGTGTGATGCCCTCACCTTTCTACTTGACAATATTTATATTAGATTCGGTACTAAGTTATTTAGACAAATTGTGGGTATTCCGATGGGTACGAATTGCGCTGTTCTTGTATTGTTATGAAAGAGACTTCATGTTGTCGCTTTCCATTGATAACCAATCTGAAATTATTGAAGCTTTTAGCTCCACTTCTAGATATTTAGATGATTTATTAAATATTGATAATACCTATTTCGATGGTTTGATCAGTCAGATTTACCCCCAGAACTTCAGTTAAATAAAGCAAATTCTTCTGATACCGAGGCCCCGGTTTTGGATTTACATCTATCTATTGTAGATGGATTTGTTTCGTGCAAAATTTATGATAAACGCGATGACTTTGATTTTGAGATTGTAAATTTTCCTTTTTTAGATGGTGATGTTCCTCGTGCGCCATCCTATGGCGTTTATATTTCGCAATTAATTCGATTTGCTAGAGTGTGTAGTCATGTAACTGACTTCAACACTCGTAATAAATTATTAACGACTAAACTCCTTAATCAGGGTTATCGGTACCATAAACTACGCAAAGCCTGTTCAAAATTTTATAGACGCCATTCTGATTTAATTTCAAAATTCAATATTGGACTTAAATCTCTTCTGCAACAAGGTCTATCGGAACCCGAATTTTATGGTGACTAGTGGAAATCATTCCACTGACCGTTCCAAGGCGGTTCGTCTGTGGCGGTTTATTTATGGTGTTGTTTGTTTTTTACTGTGTGTAGCACTTGTGTCTTTTTATTTTGGATGACCATGTGGCCATTTTGTGGGAATGTAACTGTCCTTATGGCCTTCCTTTGTTTAGGTTTCCATTATGGTCTGGTCGCTTAATGTTTGTATATTTTTCCCTTTGGTGTCTTTGATGGGTGGAGTAAGTTAATTGTATCGATTCCTGATCTTTGTTTTACTTCTACTTTAGAAGAAGCCTTGATTGCATCATCACCATGAAAGTACAGTCGCCACCAAAGACAGAAGTACTGTTACCACCAAAAACGGAAGTACCGTCAACAGAAAATAGACGCGCCAAACGTAATAATAAGAAGAAAGGAAAGCGGTTGAAAAAAAATATGAACAGCTGCAAAAGGCTGTTATAGAATGGCATCAAGTTCGCAGTTGGTCTTTCTGTGGAGTTCTTTCATGATGAAGGTGTGGAAAACGAAAACAGGTTATTTGCCAAAATCATGGAGAACGAAGTGCTGTTCTTGATAAAAACTAGAACTGTCAGAGGATCTGACTATAGCCCCGCTATAGCCCTGTCAGAGGAAAAAGACTCATGAATTAAAGGTAAAGACTTGTGAGAGGGTTAAATCCCTAACAAGGTACCTACGCCTTATAGAATTTTCGCGTTATTAGATCTGAAAAACAGTCTAAGTTAAAAAATAGGTTTTGGATAATGAAAAAAGCACATGCACATCTTCAGACCTATATGAAAACATCTGTTAAATTTCAAAAGGATTGACTAGAACTGTAAGAGGAGTTGCGATCACAAGGTAGCAACTCCCTATACATTTTAACATTAGTAGATCACAAAAATTGTCTAAGTTAAAAAAGGTGAAATAAGTGAAAAAAAATATTTAAGGATAATGAAAAAAGAATATGCACATCTTCAGACATATATGAAAACACCTGTAAAGTTTCAAAAGGATTGACCTAGAACTGTAAGAGGAGTTGTGGTCACAAGGTAGCTACTCCCTATACATTTGAACATTAGTAGATCTCAAAAATTGTCTAAGTTAAAAAGGGTGAAATAAGTGAAAAAAAATATTTAAGGATGATGAAAAAAGAATATGCACATCTTCAGACCTATATAAAAACACCTGTAAAGTTTCAAAAGGATTGACCTAGAACTGTAAGAGGACTTGTGGTCACAAGGTAGCTACTCCCTATACATTTTAACATTAGTAGATCTCAAAAATTGTCTAAGTTAAAACAGGTGAAATAAGTGAAAAAAATTATTTAAGGATAATGAAAAAAGAATATGCACATTTTCAGACCTATATGAAAACACCTGTAAAGTTTCAAAAGGATTGACCTAGAACTGTAAGAGAAGTTGCGGTAACAAAGTAGCTACTCCCTATACATTTTAACATTAGTAGATCTCAAAAATTGTCTAAGTTAAAAAAGGTGAAATAAGTGAAAAAAATTATTTAAGGATAATGAAAAAAGAATATGCATATCTTCAGACCTATATGAAAACACCTGTAAAGTTTCAAAAGGATTGACCTAGAACTGTAAGAGGAGTTGCGGTAACAAGGTAGCTACTCCCTATACATTTTAACATTAGTAGATCTCAAAAATAGTCTAAGTTAAAAAAGGTGAAATAAGTGAAAAAAATTATTTAAGGATAATGAAAAAAGAATATGCACATCTTCAGACCTATATGAAAACACCTGTAAAGTTTCAAAAGGATTGACCTAGAACTGTAAGAGGAGTTGCGGTTACAAGGTACCCACTATCAAATATTACAGACAGACGGAATTCCGGACAAATTACAGACAGACAGACGGAATTCCGGACAAGCCAAATCCAGTATAGCCCCCACTTTTTCAAAGCGGGGCTATAATAATTTAAATGAATTCTATGACAAGCAAACCGCTTATTTACAAACATGGATTGAAAAATTCACAAACACTGCTTCTGGTTTAGAAATTGACCAATGCATTAAGCTGTACTTGAACTTAGTCAAATTATCCTGACACTGAGTCGACCAGTCCTAGTTCTACCCCGTAAATCTGAGTGCCAAGCGAGGAGCAGCTAGTACCATTTTTAACGGCCTTCATGCGGACTGAACAAATTATTTGTCTAAATCGCGACGGAAGTAAGGGCGAGGATTGTGGCCAAGTAAAATCGATTTAAGCCCCCCAGTGGAATCATTCCACTGACCGTTCCAAGGCGGCTCTTCTGTGGCGATTTATTTATGTTGTTGTTTGTTACTTACTGTGTGTATCACTTGTGTCTTTTGGTTTTGGATGGCCATATGGCCATTTTGTGGGAAAGTAACTGTCCTTATGGCCTTCCTTTGTTTAGGTTTCCATTATGGTCTGGTCGCTTAATGTTTGTATTTCTTTCCCTTTGGTGTCTTTTATGGGTGGAGTAAGTTAATTGTATCAATTCCTGATCTTTGTTTGACTTCTACTTTGGTGTCTTTGATGGGTGGCGTAAGTTAATTGTGTCTATACCTGATCTTTGTTTTACTTCTACTTTGGTATGTCGCGGCCCGGGATCGAACCCGTGACCTCCCATTCCTCGGAGCGGACACTCTACCAACTGAGCTATCGGGGCCGGTCGGACTAGAGAGACCAGGACGAGGGGCGAGGGCATTTTTGTTAGAGTGGAGGGTACTCTGGGGCGGCAGCACCTGCCCAGTCCGGAATGCGGCCTTCAGGATGCCCTGTGTACGGGTGTTATGGTCCGTTCTCCAAGAACCACTCCTATAAATGCCACCTGCCGTTGGTTTTCCATGAGGAGCTGTCCGGGGAAAATGTTTCAAATCAGCGAGTGGGTGTGCTGAGATTTCTGCTCGGTCTCCTGTTAGGCATGGGACGTCGATTGCAGGATTTGGTCTGGTATGTAGAAAACCTAGGGTTCGTGGCTCGGATGCCGAGACAGCTTAGCCTTGCACAGCGTCGGGTCATGGCAGAGTTTGGGCTGGTGCCGGGTATACAGGTTCCGGATCATATAGTGATACAAGCTTCTGGAAACAGTCCCGCCATCTTAACCCATTGGGTGCCTGCCATGCTGCTGTTCTCACAGATGGAGCCAAACAAACAGGAGCAGCTCAAATGTCGATATGACGTCCTGCTTCAAGATAGACGGCGTCTGTTGGGAACCCCAGATGCAACTGATGCGAAATGCCACCTAGAGCAGTTGATTAATGATTTGCATCTGCCAGCTGATGTAGATCCGGCCTTGGCCTATGACACAGCTGTCCCAGGAGCACTCCGACCCAGATGAGTATCCCTCTCCAGAGCAAATACGTGTGCTGAGGGCCCGTGGATACTTTGTGGCTTTAGGGTGTCCCCCAAAGAGACCTGCAACTAAGGCCCGGCTACAGAAACTTAAGTCTCTGCTCCTTTCCCCAGACGTAGCAGCTTTGGGGGAGATAGGGTGGACCACTGTTTCAGCGAACCTCTGGGCGGGACAGACAACAGGATTACTGCGGCTAGTAGATTGTCTGCCACGGGACCAGCCGAAGGTCCTGGTATTAAAATGTCGAGGGATGATGGACGAGGATGCAAGCGAGGCTTATGATATCCTGCTCGCCACTCTTCATGCGAGGCTCACGGGAACCCAACGGGTTCATCTCCAGTGCTTCACTGGAAATGCAGAAGTCGGAAAAGCTGGCTGAGGTCTATCCCGTTGACCTACTTTGGGTTTACCCTATGAGTGAGGGGATTCAATGCTGGTCAGGTGGCCGCTCTGCGCATGATTGAGGATGAGGGGATCCTTCTGGAGACCTGCTCTCCTTTCTTCTAGTTTGGCGGTCACAAGCATTCCACCCCCGTTCAGATTGGCATGACAGCTGATGCAGTTGCCCAGGTTCGGGGTGGATCTTGGAGAAGGCTCTATCAGGACCGGAAGGAGCCAGACTGTGATTGCTTTAGCCTCGGGGACGAACGCGCCCGCGCTTTCTCTTCTATCCCAGACTTGCAGGGAAGTAGACGTGCTTTAGACAACGAGTGTTGAGAATCTTATCTCAGAAGAATAACTCTACAGAAGAAGATATGGTAAAGTAGAAGTAAAACAAAGATCAGGAATTGATACAATTAACTTACTCCATCCATAAAAGACACCAAAGGGAAAGAAATACAAACATTAAGCAACCAGACCATAATGGAAACCTAAACAAAGGAAGGCCATATGGACAGTTACTTTCCCACAAAATGGCCATATGGCCATCCAAAATTAAAAGACAAAAGTGATACACACAGTAAGTAACAAACAACAACATAAATAAATCGCCACAGAAGAGCCGCCTTGGAACGGTCAGTGGAAGATTTCCACTGGGGGGCTTAAATCGATTTTACGTGGCAACAATCCTCGCCCTTACTTCCGTCGCGATTTAGACAAAAAAATTGTTCAGTCCGCATGAAGGCCTCCTAGTAGTTTCCCCTAAAGGAAATTACTATACGTGTTATTTGTAACGGTGTGTTTATAGATAACTCGAACGTAGGATAAGGAATATAATTTCTAAAGGACCGAAATATCGGTTTCCTTCTAAAATTGATTTCAGTAAATGTAGAGATGAAATCGCTGCTTCCTTGAATGAATTCGGTAATCGATGGTGTAAGCGAGAGTATGTTGAGTATAAAGCCCTAAAGGACTTGAAACTTAGCATTTTAAGACTAGTGAATAAACGCATTTCTTTCTATTCTCAAAATACTAACTTATTACCTCCTAAGCCCAAGACGTCTTTACGTCATCTTAAACTAGGTATTCAAGAGTTTCATAAGAAGTTTGTTTTGGCCCCTGCAGACAAGGCCGCTAACAACGTCGTCGTTGTGTGACGGCTCCACTATGTTAACACGCTTAAGCAGGAGCTTGGTGGTACTAAGGCCTATGAACTTCAGCCTTTGGCTGAAGAGAGAGCTATAGTAGATAAACATGTTTATCTTTCAGCCACCAAGTTTGCTGTGTGTGTTAACGAAGGCCAAGACAAGCTTCCTACGCTATACTGGTTACCAAAACTTCATAAAAAAACCTTACGAAGCACGGTTTATTGCAAATTCTAGTTCTTGCACTACCACTGAACTTTCTAAATTATTAACTTCCTGTCTTACTGCTATTAAAACGCATGTAATTAAATATTGTGATAAAGTCTTTGAAAGATCAGGAAGAAATCTGTTTTGGTCAATAAAAAATTCGAATGAGGTTTTAAATAAATTGAAATCTAGACAGTTTCGTGCTTCTAGTCTGTCTACCTACGATTTTCCACTCTTTACACTACACTTCCTCATAAATAAAAGAAAAGCTGAGAAGATTCTCTCTATCTTGCATGTAATGTCTGAAATGCATTTTTCACTTCTAAAGAGCATAAAAATTATACACTTTGGTCATGTCAGAAAGTGTGTGATGCCCTCACCTTTGTACTTGACAATATTTATATTAGATTCGGTACTAAGTTATTTAGACAAATTGTGGGTATTCCGATGGGTACTAATTGCGCACCTCTTGTGGCTGATCTGTTCTTGTATTGTTATGAAAGAGACTTCATTTTGTCGCTTTCCATTGATAACCAATCTGAAATTATTGAAGCTTTTAGCTCTACTTCTAGATATTTAGATGATTTATTAAATATTGATAATACCTATTTTGATGGTTTGATCAGTCAGATTTACCCCCTAGAACTTCAGTTAAATAAAGCAAATTCTTCTGATACCGAGGCCCCGTTTTTGGATTTACATCTATCTATTGTAGATGGATTTGTTTCGTGCAAAATTTATGATAAACGCGATGACTTTGATTTTGAGATTGTAAATTTTCCTTTTTTGGATGGTGATGTTCCTCGTGCGCCATCCTATGGCGTTTATATTTCACAATTAATTCGATTTGCTAGAGTGTGTAGTCATGTAACTGACTTCAACACTCGTAATAAATTATTAACGGCTAAACTTCTTAATCAGGGTTATCGGTACCATAAACTACGCAAAGCCTTTTCAAAATTTTATAGACGCCATTCTGATTTAATTTCAAAATTCAATATTGGACTTAAAGTAGAAGTAAAACAAAGATCAGGAATTGATACAATTAACTTACTCCAGCCATAAAAGACACCAAAGGGAAAGAAATACAAACATTAAGCGACCAGACCACAATGGAAACCTAAACAAAGGAAGGTCATAAGGACAGTTACTTTCCCACAAAATGGCCATATGGCCATCCAAAATTAAAAGACACAAGTGATACACACAGTAAGTAACAAACAACAACATAAATAAATCGCCACAGAAGAGCCGCCTTGGAACGGTCAGTGGAAGATTTCCACTGGGGGGGGGGGGGGCTTAAATCGATTTTACGTGGCCACAATCCTCGCCCTTACTTCCGTCGCGATTTAGACAAATAATTTGTTCAGTCCGCATGAAGGCCTCCTAACTCATCAGTGCAACATCTCCGTGAACACAGAAATCAAAGAACCACAGAGGTGAGACAACGGTGAGGACTCGACAGCAAGAAACCACTGAAATGCTGGAGCAAAAGAAAACCAACAGTTAGACTCCGATTAGCCCGACCAGAGACAGAGCATCAGGCACCAACCAACATTATCTCTTTAATTTTCAATAAGCCTTTACGTTGGAGCCGTCATAGAATCTGAGGCCTGACCCACCGGCGTGCAATTAAAGAGGGAAGCAAAGTTGCCAACCGTGATTGGGTTAACTACCATGCATGCAGTCTGTCGTATAATATCCATGTTGTACCCAATCTTTCATATCGAAGAATGATTTTACGAAATTGGGTGCTGAAGTCATTGCGGTTATATATTTTTCTGAATTTATATACTAAGTCACCATAAAATTCGGGTTCCGATAGACCTTGTTGCAGAAGAGATTTAAAGAGACGTAAAGGCTTATTGAAAATTAAAGAGATAATGTTGGTTGGTGCCTGATGCTCTGTCTCTGGTCGGGCTCATCGGAGTCTAACTGTTGGTTTTCTTTTGCTCCAGCATTTCAGTGGTTTCTTGCTGTCGAGTCCTCACCGTTGTCTCACCTCTGTGGTTCTTTGATTTCTGTGTTCACGGAGATGTTGCACTGATGAGTTAGGAGGCCTTCATGCGGACTGAACAAATTATTTGTCTAAATCGCGACGGAAGTAAGGGCGAGGATTGTGGCCACGTAAAGTCGATTTAAGCCCCCCCAGTGGAAATCTTCCACTGACCGTTCCAAGGCGGCTCTTCTGTGGCGATTTATTTATGTTGTTGTTTGTTGCTTGCTGTGTGTGTCGCTTGTGTCTTTTGGTTTTGGATGGCCATATGGCCATTTTGTGGGAAAGTAACTGTCCATATGGCCTTCCTTTGTTTAGGTTTCCATTATGGTCTGTTCGCTTAATGTTTGTATTTCTTTCCCTTTGGTGTCTTTTATGGATGGAGTAAGTTAATTGTATCAATTCCTGATCTTTGTTTTACTTCTACTTTTCATTATGCTTTTCATGGGGTAAGTGTAATCCTTGGACTAAATCAGTTGGATTATTGGATATTGGAAAAATCCAACTGAATCCAAGTTGGAAAATGGGGTGTATTCCTTGGACTATTCACCTGTTGGACCACGTTTTGAAGATAGATTAATTAATTTTATCATGTAATAATATACATCACTTGCATGATTTTTTTTTCAACTTTGTAAGGTAATGGTTTTCAAAAGTACTCTTGTCTTCTGAAAAAAAAAAAAAAAAAAAATACCAAACTGAAAATACCTTTTTTGTCCCTTCTTATAACTGTTCATTGTAATCATCCTTTCCCTCCCCATAAAAAAAAGAAAAGAAAAGAAAAAAAAATGAAACAAAATGACGACAGAGAAAGAGATGTGAAATATACATTCCCCAAATGGGATTAAAGGAAAAAAATGTCAAACTATAGAAATGCATTAACAATGGGTGATTGCTTGTTTACCTGAATTATTTTAAGCCTGGTGACTGATGCCTCCTTAAATTGGTCCTTAATTGGGTTTGTGTACTTAATAATTAATAAAATATCTGTATGGTCTTCCATATCAAACAAAACGTTTTTTTGTTGTACCAGTGGTCACTCAAAAATAAATATTTGTCTAATTAGGGACTCATCTTTGACGTTTTAATGACAGAAACCATAAAAAAGACTGATGTCACAGTCTGGATTAAAAACATAAATTGAATAATGGAAACAGATTAATTGTATAATTAGGGGGCTTATAAAATATGTTGAAAAATTGTAAATGACATTCAGTACTTAATGTTCAACTGTGACAATACTGACAATTCAAATCAGATATGGAATTTTAAAAAAAGTGTAAAAACAAAACTGTGAACAAGGTGCTTTCTGATTTACAGGATAAATTAGGGCCCCGCACTTGAAAGTGTGGGTGCCCTATAGTAATCACTCTGTCCGTCCGTCTGTCTGTCTGTCCGTCCACAAATTTTCAACATTTTCCTACTCCTCTGATAGCGCTGCCGGGGCCCTGGTCAGTTTCACTGACAGCTCTAGTTTTTACAGTGGTTTTCCCCCCCTTCAACATGTTCACAAGATATTTGGACTGTTTTTGCAGAATTTGTGAAACTAATAGTGAAAAAAATATAATTGAATGATTTGGTCAGTTAGTAATGATTAAAAATACTGAACAATGGCTCTTGTCATAGGACATAGCCAGACCAAATATTTTAAAAAATAATTTGTCTCGCAGACAATATAAATGTTTTCAGCTACTCGGGCTGTATGGTTCAAGATCTCACCAGGAAAGTCGAGACAGATAGTCATACCAAGTGCTTCTGTAAGTATATAGTTAGCATAGTTTAAACACTGTTCAAAGTTTGCACTCAGTGTCACTTCCTCAGATTTCATGCCACCATTGGAATGGAATGGCTGAAACAAAATTTTCATTCTTCTATTTTTTTTTTCTTTTTCTGGCAAATATCGATACCATTTTTTTTTTTTTACTTAGCAAAAATTCTAACCCTGTGTTAAAATTTTTTAAATGTGATGCTCAGCAAATTTTGAGTAGTGTTGTTACCGGGTATTCTTTTGGCCTTCAAAAGAAAAGAAGAGAACAAATCAAAATAAAGTTGAGCTCCACGCTACCAGCTTTATTCTATGGCGGATCCAAATGAAAGAGAGAAAGAGCTGCACCATATGGACTTTTTACTTCTACTTTTTCTAAAAGAAAATGGAAATATATCTCGGGACTAATATTAATCAAATGGTCAATTTCGTTAATGGCAGACCAACGCGCTCCTTACACAAGTCGCGTGCCGATAAAGTATCGACCAGTTTTCTTACCTTTCAGAAAGACCATACAGCGCAGCAATACAACAAAAATATATATCATGACTAGATATAAATGACTAGATAACTAACAAGATCATCGGCTCGTTAACATGATCTATTTCCATGCACAACAGCTCTTAAATTATGGTCAAGGCATTCAATATGTCGGTAAGAAAATAATGAAGACTAGACGGGAACTGGAACGGGAATCGGCATGACGGTGAACGATAGCAATTCTAATGGAAACTGGGAAGAGCTGATTGGGACTGGGCACATGGAACAACCCAGATGGGAAATAGGTACTAGGAACGACCATGAAGGGGAATGGGTACTGGGAACAACCATGATAGGAAATGGGTACTAAGAACAACCATGGCGGAGAATGGGTACAGAGAACAACCATGACAGGGAATGGGTACTGGGAACGACCAGGACGGGAAATGGGTACTAGGAACAACCATGAAGGGAATGGGTACAGAGAACAACCATGACAGGGAATGGGTACTGGGAACGACCAGGACGGGAAATGGGTACTAGGAACAACCATGAAGGGAATGGGTACAGGGAACAACCATGGAGGAAAATGGGTACAGAGAACAACCATGACAGGGAATGGGTACAGGGAACAACCATGACGGGAAATGGGTACTAGGGACAATCATGGATGGGAATGGGTACAGGGAACAACCATGAAGGGGAATGGGTACAGGGAACAACCATGACAGGGAATGGGTACTGGGAACAACCATGAAGAGAAATGGGTACTAGGAACAACCATGAAAGGGAATGGGTAATGGCCAGAAGGGAACAGGTGCAGGGGACAACATGACCGGACTTTGGGCTTTAACAAAAGGTAATGATTTACTCGTTCGAAAATAGTTTGAGTCTTCACAAATTCACCGACTGTAACAAACACAAGACCTTACACTCATAACTCACACAGTTGACAGCATGATGCTTGGACTATACTTAGTCAGTTCATGACATTGATTGCCAAACTGTCTATATAACCACTCCTTAAATACCTAGCAAAATCCTGCGTTGGTTCCTGTGTCCGACCAACGCTTGACCATGCAGACCAGTAAGGCTCTAATGAGACTGCGCACAGGCGCAGGCTCGCCAGAGCCCTTACCATCAATCTGCGCACACGCGCAGGCTCGCCAAAGCCACAATCACATGAACTGACCCAAATACTGTCCTCCATCAACACAACTTCAATGATATGCTTTTTAACCCCATCTTGCTGAATACCTAAATTATCCACACCCATCTGTGACTCTCAAACAATCAGGTTGTTCCTACAAATTCATAAACAAAATTGTCAAACAATGTGGCTCCTGATCAGATGGCTTCTCCAGTAGCCATCCGATCCGGATCCACCGTTTGAAAAGAAGGGGTTGTCATGAACAGCAAGACATGGGTTAAAACAATGCACCTGTCTGATTGATGCATCTCAGAGCACTTGGATAAATACAGTGACAATAACACAATGGAGCAAGGGAAGAAACCCTTCAACTCTGTGACATACTGGCACAAGATGTCCTCCATCACTATTTGACTAGTTAATCCAACAAATGGATATTGCATTGAAGCTTAATAAGACCCAATTATTTGAAGGAATAAGGCATACTGTGTCAGAAATCCCAAACTGATTATTGTTCAATACTTCACCCACTGGGAATGTATGACCGTCTGTCCTTCGAAATAAATCAATTCAAATACATAAAATAATGGCTAGGAGACTTTCCTATCATATTTTCCCGATTCCTGAATTTGTAAGACACAAAATGGTGACATGGTAATACAAACCTTCAAAAGAAAAGAAGAGAACAAATCAAAATAAAGTTTAGCTCCACGCTACCAGCTTTATTCTATGGCGGATCCAAATGACAGAGGGCGCTTTCTAAAAGAGCATGGGTACAGTAACTGTACATACGTGTACAGGTACTGTCCAAAAAATTGGTACCCCCTAAAATTCCACTCCGCTACACTCTCCCCCACTTTTGAGATGTCGCCCCAGGCATCGATCAACGAAAAGGAAAAATCAACACCAGTATTCTAGATCCAAGCCTGATGGTATAATATGACTTACCCTCTTCATTGCAGAGACCGCAGAGAAATTTACGATGAACGTTTACTGGTTATTCTCTGCAAAACTTACCAGTGACAGTATAACTAAAAGGATGGTCAATACTTTTAGTTATGCGGAAATGCCGACACTGTACCAAATTTCTCTTCTAATACTAATCGTACCAAGAAGAAAGCTGACAAGTCTCATTGCCTCAATGTAAGCTCAAGCAGGTACTAAACATAATCCCATGACTTACCTGCCACCCTACCATGCGCAATTAATATACCATCCAACCAGGCTGGGAAAACTAAATTTTATTACAAAACACAATACATAATACTGTTACAACCTATCCATACCACTGGAACCCACTGACCTGACTACATTTAATTTGATTGAGTGAGGTATGTCGGCTGACCCACCCGGTCATAAGTAAACCGCTTTGGTGGTTTTCTGACCCGTGTCGGCCTGATCAGCTGATCCTTCTCAGAATCAGAGTCATCTGACCCTGTGGAACTCTCAACTTGGTCTGTTGATTCTCTATCAGACTCGCTATCTGGCTTAACAGATTCCTTTGCGTCAGACCAGGAATCGTCAGTCAGTGAACTTCCCTGGCCCTGCTGTGATACAAATTTGTTAGCTTCTGAAGCTTGTTCCAATCCTCCATGACCCACTCCCTCAGAGCCCTCAAGGTCCGCTGTCACAGGGTTCACCGGGGGTGAATGTGGAAGCCTTTGGATTCAAAGCTGACGCCTCCCCACTTAAATCACCTTTCACCGTGGGGTTTACCACCAAATCTCCGGATTCGCTACTACTGCTACTATCTGCTGGCACCTCTACTCGTTGTCTGTTCGCCCGCTTTTGTTTTATGCGCCTCCTCTGTCCAGTAAGGGGCTCCTCAAAGGGCAGACCCCCAGGTATTAGACTTCCTGCCTTGCCGTGGCCCTGGGGGCTCAATTCTCACTGGGCACGTTGCTGCTGTGGTCAATGTGCCCACTGGGAAGAACTAAAGGAAGTACCACCCGTTTGCCGTGGGTGGCGTCCTGTAAGCCGGAAGAAGGGATCCTGGAGGTTGAGGGTTACCTGAGGTGGCGGTGCTTCAGGTGCCCAACACGCCTCTTTGGCCTGGCTTTTCGGTGTAGACGGGTGGCCGTGCGGTCCGGCACGGTCAATCGGCTGGTCACGCCGAGCCCTAGAGATACCGCTTTGCTTTCTCTTCAACTCTTTTTGTATCTTTCCTGATACCAACCATATGCCCATTTACCTTACCCTTTTCTGTCTTTTTATCTCTAGAATGCGGTGGCTTAACGGATCAATCGTGTAGGCATTTTTGTTTATACGAGTATATCTCACGTGTATCTCTAACACCTGCGAGTTGGATAACCACTCCAGTATGGTGTTCCCTTGTAGGGCTCCACGGAGGGCGGAGAGCCCTTGGGACGAAACTAGAATTTTTTTCTTATGGCTCCTGGAAAAAAACATAACCGCAAATCACCTAACCACAACGCACCTAAACGTAAAAAACAAGATGATTCATCCGAATCGGATGAACACAGTCAACAATCCAGTCAGCAGTCAAGTCAGCAATCTAGTCAGCAGTCTGCTGAACCAAATTTTGACAATGTTCCGCGTTTCTTGGTCGTTACGTCGCTTGACGATACACGAACTGTATCTAGCCTTTCCCCCTTCGTCATCGAGAAAAGTATTCTCTCCATTGCCGGACACCCTAAGAGTATGAAACAACTCAAATCGGGTGATCTTCTCTTGGAAGTCGAGAGAAAACAGCAAGTGGTAAGCCTGCTTAACACCAACAAACTCTTTGATCTAAAAGTTAAAGTCTCTTTACATAACACGCTCAATTCATCTAAGGGAGTGATTCGCAGCCCAGAACTGCGTCCTTGTTCAGATGAAGAGATAGTCGATAACTTGAAAGATCAGGGAGTTGTTGGTGTTCGTAACATTCAAGTTCGTAGAAATGGTATACTAAAACCAACAGCAACTTATGTGTTGACTTTTAATACACCAATTCTACCCAAGAAAATCAAAGTAGCATATCTTTCCATTAACGTAGAGGTATACATCCCAAACCCTCTTAGATGTTACTCTTGTCAGGCTTTTGGCCATCACGAAAGCAGATGTCAGAGAAAAAAACTCTGTCCTAATTGTGGTGAAGAAACGCATGTTGATAATCACCTCAACTGCAAAAATGAACCCAAATGCGTAAATTGTGATGGCAAACATGCTGTTTTCTCCCGAGACTGTCCGGCATGGAAAAAAGAAAAAGAAATACTCACCGTCAAGTACCAAAGGGGGATAACATTCCCAGAAGCGCGGAAGATTGTCGAAGAGCGATACATAACACCAACCACCAGTTTCGCCAGCATCACAAAGGGTGCTGGTGTAAAATGTACCAGCTCCGCAACACAGACTGCTGAATCATACATAGCTGAACTGAAAAAATCTGGTGCATGGAGTAAACCCACTACAGCACCACAAAGTTCAACCAATTTATCAAATGGCGCAAGCCAGGTTGCTCCGGTTCGGTCGACAGCGACCGTACCGAAGCCAGCGCCGAATGCAAAAGAGAAACCCGACTCAGGTCGAACTAATAAGGGGTCGCAAGATCCGATCAAAAAACATCAATTGTCTCAAAAACAAACAGACAGACAACGTAAAATGGAAAGAGACAATATAAAATTTCAGAACAGATTCGGATCTTTGAGTGACAGTGATATGGAGTTGACTGAAACTCCATCATCACCAAGTGGCAATAACAGATCGAGGTCTGCCACACCACGAGCTGGTGGTAGCAGATCTATATCACCAATTGCACCTCCATAATAGTTTCCAGTCTTTAAATATCTCTCCTTAAAATGGATTTAAAACACAAAATAATACAATGGAATTGTCGAGGTCTTAAATCGAATTATAATGAACTCTTATTACTTATTTCACTACTAACCCCATCGGTGTTTTGTTTGCAAGAAACTTTTTTAAAAACTGATGACAACATAGATGTCAAGGGTTTCAAAACATACAACTATATCTATTCTGATGGTAACAAACCATCTGGTGGCAGCTCAATTTTTGTTAAATCATGTTTACCACAAAGAGAGATCAAATTAAAAACAGACCTACAAGCTGTAGCAGTATCGGTTTCTCTGGATAAAGAAACTACAATTTGCTCTCTATATATCCCACCCTCATTTTCTTTAAAGCCCGAACATCTTGACTCATTGCTGAGTCAACTTCCATCGCCATATATTTTAGTTGGCGACTCCAATGGTCACAATACTCTATGGGGCTGTAAAGATATCAATAACAGAGGAGCACTTGTCGAAGATTTTATTGCAAAGAGCGATCTTTGCTTGATGAGTGATCAATCTTATACTTACCTTCACCCTGCGACAGGTCATTTGTCTTCTTTAGATCTCTCTTTGTGTCACCCATCTCTCTTCTTGGACTATGACTGGTCTGTTCATGATGATCAGTGCGGAAGTGATCACTTCCCTGTTATAATTGAGAGCGTAAACGAACCAGATGAAGACTGTAACCAGAAGTGGAAAATGAATAAAGCCGACTGGGAATTATTCCATAATTTATGTGAAGAAGAGTTGACAGTTGATCACTTAAATGAAAAGTAGAAGTAAAACAAAGATCAGGAATTGATACAATTAACTTACTCCATCCATAAAAGACACCAAAGGGAAAGAAATACAAACATTAAGCGACCAGACCATAATGGAAACCTAAACAAAGGAAGGCCATATGGACAGTTACTTTCCAACAAAATGGCCATATGGCCACCCAAAACCAAAAGACACAAGCGACACACACAGCAAGCAACAAACAACAACATAAATAAATCGCCACAGAAGAGCCGCCTTGGAACGGTCAGTGGAAGATTTCCACTGGGGGGCTTAAATCGATTTTACGTGGCCACAATCCTCGCCCTTACTTCCGTCGCGATTTAGACAAATAATTTGTTCAGTCCGCATGAAGGCCTCCTAACTCATCAGTGCAACATCTCCGTGAACACAGAAATCAAAGAACCACAGAGGTGAGACAACGGTGAGGACTCGACAGCAAGAAACCACTGAAATTCTGGAGCAAAAGAAAACCAACAGTTAGACTCCGATGAGCCCGACCAGAGACAGAGCATCAGGCACCAACCAACATTATCTCTTTAATTTTCAATAAGCCTTTACGTTGGAGCCGTCATAGAATCTGAGGCCTGACCCACCGGCGTGCAATTAAAGAGGGAAGCAAAGTTGTCAACCGTGATTGGGTTAACTACCATGCATGCAGTCTGTCGTACAATATCCATGTTGTACCCAATCTTTTTATATCGAAGAATGATTTTACGAAATTGGGTGCTGAAGTCATTGCGGTTATATACCCCCCCGAACCCACACACCAAGTCACCACAAAACTCGGGCCCCGATAGACCTTGTTGCAGAAGAGACCCAAGTCCAATACCGAATCCCGAAATTAAATCAGAATGGCGTCTATAAAATTTTGAAAAGGCTTTGCGTAGTTTATGGTACCGATAAGTAGAAGTAAAACAAGGATCAGGAATTGATACAATTAACTTACTCCACCCATAAAAGACACCAAAGGGAAAGAAATAACCCTGATTAAGGAGTTTAGCCGTTAATAATTTATTACGAGTGTTGAAGTCAGTTACATGACTACACACTCTAGCAAATCGAATTAATTGCGAAATATAAACGCCATAGGATGGCGCACGAGGAACATCACCATCCAAAAAAGGAAAATTTACAATCTCAAAATCAAAGTCATCGCGTTTATCATAAATTTTGCACGAAACAAATCCATCTACAATAGATAGATGTAAATCCAAAAACGGGGCCTCGGTATCAGAAGAATTTGCTTTATTTAACTGAAGTTCTAGGGGGTAAATCTGACTGATCAAACCATCAAAATAGGTATATTCAATATTTAATAAATCATCTAAATATCTAGAAGTAGAGCTAAAAGCTTCAATAATTTCAGATTGGTTATCAATGGAAAGCGACAAAATGAAGTCTCTTTCATAACAATACAAGAACAGATCAGCCACAAGAGGTGCCATCCGACATTGTTTCTGATTTCACAGATACACTTATTAATATATCAGAACAATGCATTCCAAAGACCTCCACAAATACTAAGAAAAGCAAGCCTTGGTTTAATAATGACTGTAAAGAAGCTATTAAAAAGCGTAAACAGGCTCTAAATAAGTTCTGCAAAAGTCCCACTTCAGAAAAGCTAAACGACGTAAAAGTTTTTAGAGCTAAAGCTCGGCGAATAATCCGAGCTTCAAAACGAAAGTCATGGAGAGAATATGTCTCCAAATTGAACTACAAAACCCCCATTAAAAAGGTTTGGGATATGGTACGAAAAATTTTAGGAAAAACAAAGTCCTCTAGTTTTACACATTTAAATACTGAATTTGACACAATAGCTTCAACAAAAAAAGATATTTCAGATACTCTTGGGAGCACATTCTTGAATAATTCATCATCGCGTAATTATTCTGACACTTTTAGAAATTTCAAAAAGGACCAGGAGAAAAGAAAACTTAACTTCAAATCCCTAAATCACGAAGAATACAACACACCTTTTAACTTATCCGAACTAGTTGAAGCCATTGAAAAATCACATGATACGGCAACCGGCCCCGATGAAATTCATTATCAGATGCTTAAGCATCTGCCAAAAAGTTCTCTTACAACACTTTTAGATATCTTTAATAATATTAGGGAAACGGGGGTCTGTCCTGAGAGCTGGCGTGTAGCTACAGTTGTACCAATTCCGAAACCAGGGAAAGATCATGCAGAACCTACAAATTATCGTCCGATAGCTTTGACAAGTTGTTTGTGTAAAACATTGGAGAGAATGATAAACAAGAGATTAGTCTGGTACTTAGAGTCCAACAACCTCATTTCAGAATATCAATCGGGTTTTCGTTCGGAACGCAGTACCAATGACAATTTAATAAGACTAGAAACATTTATACGAGATGCTTTTATTAACAAAGAACACGTAGTAGCTGTCTTTTTCGACTTGGAGAAAGCATATGATACAACATGGCGTTATGGTATATTGAAAGATCTCCATAACATTGGCTTAAGAGGAAAACTTCCCAGTTTTATTGAAAGCTTTTTAGGGGAGCGCATGTTTCAGGTGCGTGTGGGGTCTATCCTGTCAGATTTCTATGATCAAGCACAGGGTGTCCCACAGGGTAGTATTCTTTCAACTACGCTATTTAACATCAAAATAAACAATATTGTACAATGTTTGGACGACAAACTGATTGTTCCTTGTATGTTGACGATTTCTGTATATGTTACCGTTCAAAAAATATGAAAACAATTGAACGAAAGTTGCAACAAAATTTAAAACGAATAGAAGAATGGACTGATAAAAATGGTTTCAAGTTCTCCAAGTCGAAAACGCAGTGTGTTCATTTTTGTAAACTACGGAAGAAACACGAACATCCTTCCTTGTTTTATACGGATCACAAATTCCTGTAGTTGAAGAAGCCAAATTTCTTGGGGTCATATTTGATCAAAAGTTATCTTTTATTCCCCATATTAAATATCTTAAAGCGAAATGCTTAAAAGCTTTGACTCTTTTGAAAGTTTTAGCCCATACAAGTTGGGGAGCAGATCGGTATACCTTATTACATCTTTACCGGTCTTTAATAAGATCTAAATTAGATTATGGGTCTGTTGTTTATGGTTCTGCCAGAAAGTCCTATTTAAAATCATTGGATACTATCCATCACCAAGGCCTTCGTCTGGCTATGGGAGCCTTTCGTACTTCTCCCGTATTAAGCCTTTATGTAGAAGCAGGTGAACATTCTTTAACTTCGCGCAGAGAGAAAATTTCTCTTCAGTATGCTATTAGAATTGCTGCTAATCCATCTAACCCGGCATCCAAAATTTCATTTCCACCTCAATTTGTAGACAATTATGAAACAAAACCCACAGCAATCAAACCTTTTGGATTACGTATTTTACCACTGCTAGAAAATTCAGGTATCGACCTTAAAAATATTCAAAAACATGAAACGGCCGAAGTTCCATCTTGGTGTATTAAAAAACCTTCTATTCTGTTCGACTTACATGATGGCAAAAAATCCGAATCAAATCCAATACTTCTCAAACAAAACTTTCAGGTACTGCAGTCACGTTACAATGATTACCAGCAAGTCTATACTGATGGTTCAAAAGAAGGAGATAAAGTTGGTTGTGCGTATGTTTCTAAAGATACGCACAAAACCATGCGCCTTCCAGATGGTTCATCTATTTTTACAGCTGAAGCCAAAGCAATAGACCTAGCTTTAGATTTTATCAGTTCTTCAACATTTCAAAAAGCAATTATATTTTCTCATTCACTTTCTGTGCTTAAGGCTTTAGACCATTCATCATCTGAAAATCCTCAAATTCAAAAATTGATCGAAAAACATCATGAAATTTCTAAAACACACCAAATCTTGTTTTGTTGGCTTCCGAGCCATATTGGCATTGTCGGCAATGAATATGCTGACAAGAAAGCAAAGGAATCGCTCAATCTTGATCCATCTATTTTTAAAATTCCTTTTAATAATTTTAAACCATTTATCAACAGATACATCTTGTCGGAATGGCAAGGCGAACGGGACCGTGCAATAAATAACAAACTCCATGCCATTAAACCTGTCGTTAGTACAAAATGCTTTCCTCAACAGTTTTCCAGAAAAGAGGACGTAGTATTAACACGACTGCGCATCGGCCATACTAGAGTTACTCATTCTTATATTTTTAATGGTGATGATCAGCCTTCTTGTGTAGATTGTGATCAGCCATTCACTGTGAAACATATCTTAATTGACTGTGTTGACTTTTCACCCTCACGTATTTTATATTTCAAAGCTGACACTTTGCAACAACTGTTTCGAGATGTACCTGTTGATAACATTATTTTATTCTTAAAAGAAATTGGTCTTTTTCATAAGATTTAACTGTTTCAGATTTTTATACATTATCATTCTGACTTGTTACTTTTAATATCGTCATAATTATTCATGCCGTTTAACCATTAACCGACTGACGCTTATGACCCACGAAGAGGGTTGACGCGTCGTTAAACACGAAATCATCATCATCATCATCAAAGGGCAGACAATCACACTGCATTAACAGATTTCTATGTAGCACCCTTATCCGTCCCTTGCCATTTTCAGGCCTTATCTCATAAACTGGGGAGTCTTCATTTAATCTGCGATTAACGACATATATTTCGTCCTCCCAGTAAGATCTTAGTTTACCTGGGCCCCCTTTTTCAAGCAGATTACGGGCCAGTACTCTGTCCCCAGCATGTAAACTAGTACTCAAAATCCCTTTATTATCAAAATTTCTCTTTCCTTTTTCGGATGCTTTTCTAGAATTGCTTTGAGCAATTTTGTATGCGGCATGCAGACCTTCAGTCCAATGCTGCAAGCTTCCAGTCTGATCTTGACTTTCTAAACCAAAAACTACATCAACGGGGAGTCTGGGTGACCACCCAAACAGTAAATAAAAGGGAGAAAAACCTGTCGACTCATTAATCGTACAATTATACGCATGCACTACCTTATTTACATGTGTCTTCCAGTCTTTTTTATGTTCCGCTGCTAACGTTCGCAACATGCCAAGAATAGTACGGTTCATTCTTTCGCACTGTCCGTTCCCAGCAGGATGATATGGGGTAGTGCGAGAATGCTCAATACCACACTTCTTCTGAAGATAAGTGAACAGGCTATTCTCAAACTCCTTACCTTGGTCGCGGTGAATGCGACACGGAAATCCAAAGCGTGGGATGAAATCGTTAAATATCTTTTCTGCTGCAGTTTTAGAGGATTTATTTTTTGTTGGATAAGCCTGAGCAAACCGTGTAAAATGGTCCACAATGACTAAAAGATATTCATAGCCACCCTTGGATTACTCTAAATGAACATAGTCTATCGAAACCCGAATGGGGAAGTGGTTATTATTGGCTTGAGCTCAGCACGACTATTTCTGCTGGGCTTCTTGTCTTTTAAACACTGACAAACTTTAGTGACATAATGAGTTATGTCCTTAGACATTCCAGGCCAGTGAAACCTTTCTCTAGCAAGAGCTATGACTCTGTCAGCTCCTAAATGACCCATCTTTTCATGCAGCTCTTCAAAGACCGTTACTTCTCAAACAAAACTTCCAGGTACTGCAGTCACGTTACAATGAATACCAGCAAGTCTATACTGATGGTTCCAAAGAAGGAGATAAAGTTGGTTGTGCGTTTGTTTCTAAAGATACGCACAAAACCATGCGCCTTCCGGATGGTTCATCTATTTTTACAGCTGAAGCCAAAGCAATAGACCTAGCTTTAGATTTTATCAGTTCTTCAATAATTCAAAAAGCAATTATATTTTCTGATTCACTTTCTGTGCTTAAGGCTTTAGACCATTCATCATCTAAAAATCATCAAATTCAAAAATTGATCGAAAAACATCATGAAATTTCTAAAACACACCAAATCTTGTTTTGTTGGCTTCCGAGCCATATTGGCATTGTCGGCAATGAATATGCTGACAAGAAAGCAAAGGAATCGCTCAATCTTGATCCATCTGTTTTTAAAATTCCCTTTAATAATTTTAAACCATTTATCAACAGATACATCTTGTCGGAATGGCAAGGCGAATGGGACCGTGCAATAAATAACAAACTCCATGCCATTAAACCTGTCGTTAGTACAAAATGCTTTCCTCCACAGTTTTCCAGAAAAGAGGACGTAGTATTAACACGACTGCGCATCGGCCATACTAGAGTTACTCATTCTTATATTTTTAATGGTGATGATCAGCCTTCTTGTGTAGGTTGTGATCAGACATTCACTGTGAAACATATCTTAATTTACTGTGTTGACTTTTCACCCTCACGTATTTTATGTTTCAAAGCTGACACTTTGCAACAACTGTTTCGAGATGTACCTGTTGATAATATTATTTTATTCTTAAAAGAAGTTGGACTTTTTAATAAGATTTAACTGTTTTAGAATTTTATACATCGTCATTCTGACTTTTTACTTTTAATATCATCATAATTGTTCATGCCGTTTAACCATTAACCGTTAGACGCTTATGACCCACAAAGAGGGTTGACGCGTCGTTAAACACGAAATCATCATCATCAAAGACCGTTTTGTGCAGCCTGGGGGGCAAACAGATCTGTTTGACCCTATTTCCCCCATTATCACACAATCTCTCATCAAAACCCCATGCTGATCAAGATTTAGACGCTCCCAATCTCTCAACCAGCATTTGACGTTGTGAGACAACTGCTTACTGGCCTTTCCAGATGGTTTTTCTCCTTTAGAAACATATTCTCCCGGACGAGCCCCCAAAATGTTATCGGGTATTCTTTTGGCCTTCAAAAGAAAAGAAGAGAACAAATCAAAATAAAGTTGAGCTCCACGCTACCAGCTTTATTCTATGGCGGATCCAAATGAAAGAGAGAAAGAGCTGCACCCTATGGTCTTTCTAAAAGAAAATGGAAATATATCTCGGGACTAATATTAATCTAATGGTCAATTTCGTTAATGGCAGACCAACGCGCTCCTTGCACAAGTCGCGTGCCGATAAAGTATCGACCAGTTTTCTTACCTTGCAAAGTATATCATCTTCTTCCTGCATCTTTCGAATTGGTTCTCCTCTGAGAACCTGCTTCCCTACTTTACCTGTATCAACACACTCCTCGTCATCCGCGTTCACTGCCAGGCAGTTCACCCAACCTACTTCACTAGGGACCTGAATTTCTAGACATTCTACCATGGCCATAAGTTCTTCCCGACAAGTTTTCTGTGTGCAAGATTGGATGTATCTCTCAATATCCAAGGGAATTCTAGATAATGCATCCACATCCCTATGGGAAGCACCTGGCTTATAGAAAATTTCAAAATTAAAGTCCGCTAGTTCAGCCACCCACCTATGTCGCGTCGCATCAAGTCTTGCTGTTGTCATGACATATGTCAACGGGTTATTATCTGTGTATACCTTAAAGGAAGGTGCGTAATAGAGGTAATCCCGAAATCGTTCAGTTATGGCCCATTTCAGAGCTAAAAACTCCAGAATGGAGGTAATAGTTCTGCTCTGCTGGTGTGAGAGTTCTAGACCCATATGCGATTACGAAAATGTCACCATTTGACTGTTCTTGGTAAAGGATGGCCCCTAGACCATCTTGAGAGGCATCACAATGCATAATAAAACTCTTGTCAAAGTCGGGGAAAGCCATTATCTTTGAGCTAGTCAGCACCTCTATTAGTTCACAAAGAACATTCTGAGGACTTTCTTGCCACACTAGTGTTTGCTTGGACGGTAGTTGACCCCCGCTCTTAGCCTTACTTTTCTTAGACTTACCGGCTTTCTTCACCTTTCTGTCTGTTTTACTATCTGGGTTTTTCAATAAAACGTAAAGAGGCTTGGAACAGCCACCAGATTTTTTTTTGCCTCACCAGAAATTAGGCAAACTCACCTAGTCTTTCTAACACTTTTTGGTGGCTTTCAATGCATTTAGGTAATAGCTTAGATTTATACAAATTATTTCTATATGATTAGGTGAAGATATACACAACGGTTTCTTGGCAAACCGGGGTGAAAGGGTGAAAATCCCGCAGGATTTTTGAAAATCCCGCGGGATTAAAATAATCCCGCGGGATTTTTTCTCCACTCCCGCGGGATTAAAATCCCATAAAAATATCAGGGATTTTTCTCCCACGGGAGAATTTCAAAATTTAAAATCTTGCTTTTAACTATCAAAATGGACCTACTTAACATTAAAATACATGCACAAAAAATATGGCTGCTCCTGCTCTAATTTCAATTTCTCCCGCGGGATTTTTCTCCCCGCGGGATTTTTTTGTTTTTTAAATTGCTCTGGAATGAAGGTGAAATATCTCTTTTCTATTAATAAGGTCAATTAGAGAAGCTTACAATGAGTAAAGCATGAATATAACTATTTTAGAAAAATCCCGCGGGATTTTTATCCCATAATCCAAAATGGGATTTTTCTCCCGTGGGATAGCACTAATTTCCAATAAATCTGCTTTGTTTGGACAAAGCTATAATAATTTTGTCCATTTATGTATAAAACATGCATAATTTATTGGTTTAAAGTAACTAATATTGGCTCCATTGAAATTAACTCCCGCGGGATTTTTATCCCATTTCAGAGCACAGGATTTAAATCCTGTGGGATTATTTTATTTCTTTCGTTTTCTTTTTTGGCTGTTAACCCATTTTGTACCAGAAACCCCAAAACGGGCACCCTGGCAAACAGTGCAGGCCCAGATCAGACGCCGCAAAAAGTGGCGTCTGATCAGGGCCTACATGGTTTGTGAAAAGTTAAGATATTTTCAAAGTAAGTTTTAAAGAATTAAAGAAAACACAGTCTGACGCCCCTTAATTTTGGAATGGACTCCTGGTATATATAAGGAGGAAGATTCCATTTGGTACAAAAAGGGTTAAAATTTAAGAACAATGTAAGATAATCAGACTTCAGGTCCTTCTTTCCAGTTAGTGGATTGGCCTTTCTCAGCTTTTAGGGTAAATTCTTTGTCGGCATCAGGTCAACACCCCATCAAAACACTTCTTTAATAATAGAAGCCTATAAGATACAGAAACTCCTGTAGCCATCGAAAGCTTTGAACAGACTGAGTGAGCTAAAATGGCTGATTAAAGTTGTTTTTTTTTTTTTTTTTTTTTTGCCATTACTGTAAAAATCCTGAACATTCAAACACAGCCAGGAATTGCTGTAATATTCTCCGACAATTTTAACAAATTTATTTCATGATCCAGCAGGGGGTCTAAAAGGAACAGATAGAATAGTTTGTTTTTTTTGGGGGTGGGGGGGGGTGCTGTGACCTTGAAAAAAAGGTCAAGGTCATCCAATATCTAATTAAATCTGCATTATGTTGTAATGATGCATTGTACCAAGTTTGAATAAAATTATTCAACTCGTTAATGTGATAGAGTGTATACAAACCATTTTTGGCAAAAATTGACAGTTTTTTTTTTTGGGGGGGGGGGGGGGGGGGGGGCTGTGACCTTGAAAAAAAGGTATGTTGCAATGTTATATTGTAAAACGTTTGACAAAAATTAATCAATTTGTTAATGGGATTGAGCCATTTTTGGCCCCAAACTGACTTTTCGAGGGGTCTGTGGCCTTGAGAAAAAGGTCAACGTCAAATCTGGGGTATGTTGTAATGATATATATTGTACCAAGTTTGACTAAAATTAATCAATTTGTTAATGATAGAGTTCAGACAAGCCATTTTGGCCCCAAATGACTGTTTTTGGGGCCTGTGACCTTGAAAAAAGCTAGGTCAAGGTCATCATAACCTAATGACTGTTTTCCCCCATCCTATTGATGTTACTACGCAAGTTTGGTCATAATCCACCCATAGGTTCAGGAGTTATAGTGCTTCAAACAGGTTATGCCAATGCAAATGGGATCCGCACAAAAAACAATGTCCCCCTCCCCTCTGATGGGGGGACATAAATATTTTGCAAGAAGATTGTCACCTTTTAAAATTTACAACAAAACTAACAAACTTTTATAAACCAATGTTCAGAAAAGTAGAAGTAAAACAAAGATCAGGAATTGATACAATTAACTTACTCCATCCATAAAAGACACCAAAGGGAAAGAAATACAAACATTAAGCGACCAGACCATAATGGAAACCTAAACAAAGGAAGGCCATATGGACAGTTACTTTCCCACAAAATGGCCATATGGCCATCCAAAATTAAAAGACACAAGTGATACACACAGTAAGTAACAAACAACAACATAAATAAATCGCCACAGAAGAGCCGCCTTGGAACGGTCAGTGGAAGATTTCCACTGGGGGGCTTAAATCGATTTTACGTGGCCACAATCCTCGCCCTTACTTCCGTCGCGATTTAGACAAATAATTTGTTCAGTCCGCATGAAGGCCTCCTAACTCATCAGTGCAACATCTCCGTGAACACAGAAATCAAAGAACCACAGAGGTGAGACAACGGTGAGGACTCGACAGCAAGAAACCACTGAAATGCTGGAGCAAAAGAAAACCAACAGTTAGACTCCGATGAGCCCGACCAGAGACAACCACAAGTCTAACCACAAGTCATTACTGTAAAATATGACTGTCTGAAAACATATTTCCAAAAAATATTGAAACAATCTAGTTTTGGGTCATTCGACCCAAAGTTACTAACTTTCCATGTAACTATTGTTGACCATGTAAAAAAAAAATCCAGGTACTGATTATTTAGAGCAGTGCTTGTCTTATTGTGACATCAGAGTGATGCGTAAAAAAGAAAAATCTGAGCTCTTGTATTTGGTTTATATTTAATTAAGCAATTGGTGTAGACCTAGATCAGACACAGCAGAATGCAGCATATGATCAGGGTCTACTGTTTGCTTCAAGTACAGAAATTTAAAAATTAAACGAAACACACTACGGTAAGTCCCCAATGTAGGCCCGGCTTCCCAATCTACAATCAACCCACCAGTACTGTCAGTGCTTTGATTGTGAAAAGAACTCGTATCGATTTGGATTGCTGATTATAAAACCTTGTTATGGTTAAATGTATCTGGATCTTCACTGTTTGCTCATTCACATATCAATTTATATTCCAAAATTTGGAGAAATTCTGCCAAACATTTTTTCCATAATATGCTGGTGCAGTTACTCTGGGCAGGATTAGCCTCAAGATTCCAACAATTACCGTAACCACATGCTTTGCAAGCTTTGAGATACCACTCAGATGACTTGAGTAATCTTGAGATCTCGCTGTCCATTTTTTTTTCTAATGAAACAATCCTCTTTACAAGTTAATATCTGCAAGGCGACTTATTGATCACATTTACTAAAAAAAAAAAAAAAATAAAAAATAAAAAAAAAACACTTTAATTTGAGTAACTGATTACTTTTGTAAGATTTTCTATTCATATTTAATCTTTTTTTGTACCAAATGGAATCTTCCTCATTATATTTAGCAGGAGTTCATTCCAAAATTTAGGGGTGTCAGGTTGTTTTTCATTCAAAATTTATTTGGAAAATGGCTTCCAAATTTTCGCAAACAGTGTAGGCCCTGTTTGCCAGAGTACCCGTATTGTGGTTTCTGGTACTAAATGGGTTAAGGATACACCAGATACACATTCTTCTAGGAGGGAAACACTACTATAAGTGACTTTCTGCATGTTATTATGTTCACTACTCCTAGTCACTAAGCTTCTCTGACAATGGGCTCTTTTTTCAAAGGAAAGAATTTGCTCAAAATTAAAAGGAGCAAATTCTTTCCTTTAAAAGTTGGACCTAAAAAGGAGGCAAACATTTTTGGTGGAGTCTGTGCCCTTGTCAAAATATGCAATTTATTTCTTTTTGTCAGTGCTTCCAATCATTTCATTATTGAAGTGCTCCTTTGCACCTGTCACTGCAACAGGCAGCACTGCTATCTTCCTCAACATGTTTTTGCTTGCATCTTGGTTTCAGAAATCATTAAACTTGTACTATAACGAAATCCATGGACGAAATCTGTAAAATATTCATAGGAATCTATTAATTTGCCCTTGGCCTAGTTTATCAAGGGCAGTAACTCGAGTATGATCAGAAAGCCATCCATTCTCTCTGGCTTACAATAATAAATGTATTCATGTGTCTATGTCCCCGTAATTTTCATCAACAGTTATTAATATCTGACATTACATGATTCCTCATTCTTATCTTTTGTGTTTCCTCAGTCAAATCTTTCTTGATTGTTCATTTATGATATATATATCCATCATGTGTTGTTCATTTCAAGCTTTCTGAAGATATATCCACTTTCTGTTATTCTTTCCCGCTTTCCTGGTCAAGCACGAAATTATTGTAAATCGTGTGAACCACAAAACGATGGCCAGAATCTTCACTGATTGATGGACTAGGTCAGACTAGGCTCAGTACATTTTGATCAAGCCACACTGAACACATATGTTTAATGTAATTCAGCTTTATCATGTGTGGCATTATTGCCTTTAATTAATGAAGTAAGAATCCTTCATGTGTAGATGTAAAACTGGAAGTTGTACTTTCATCACAGATGAATGAAAGTCTGAAAGGGAAAAGAAGAGTATTCAGTTAATATTATGCTATCATCTGTCTAGGCCCCTGCCCATCGGCGCTTGAAGAAATAGATCTGGCTGCATGGTGTTTCCACGCAAAGCGGAAACTGACCACACCTGAGTACTGTTAAACCCCGTGGAAGCACTAAAGCTGCCCAGAGAAAGTGATGTGAGTTGGACCGTCCATTGCATATAAGCCTATCGGTTTCATTGGGCAACAGGACTTGAGATGTCATATTTCATCTCAGTGCAGCATAATAGGCAAGCAGGTTATTTGTGTAAATATTCAATTAGTTTAAAAGAATACCCAATAGAACAAGAGGGCCATGATGGCCCTGGATCGCTCGCCTGATCCATAGAGTAACAAGTGGGCCCTGGGTAGGGCCATTATTGACCCCAGGGCTATAATGTGCAAAATGTTGAGGGTGGTCTAAAAAGGTGAAGCTTCATACCAAATATCAACAAACGCTATAATTTGAACAATCTTGGCAAAGGTCCACTAGATGATGCTACACGCCAAATATCAAAGACCTGAGCCTTGCAGTTTCAGAGGTTTTTTTTATAGATATTCCCTACATAAGCCTATGTAAAACCAAATGGCCCTGGGGCGGGGGCATTTTTTGCCTCAGAGCTATACTTTAAACAATCTTGATAGAGGTCCACTAGATGAAGCTTCACACCAAATATCAAAGACCTGGGCTTGTTGTTTCAGAGAAGAAGATTTTTAAAGTTTTTCCCTATAAAAGCCCATGTAAAACCAAAGGGCCCCTGGGCCAGGGCATTTTTGGCCCCAGGACTATAATTTGAACAATCTTGGTAGGGGTCCACTAGGTGAAGCTTATCTCCATATATGTCTATGTAAAATCAAATGGCCCCAGGGCGGGGGCATTTGTGGCCCGAGGGCTATATGGACCTTGCTGTTTGACCAGTTTCAGAGAAGAAGATTTTTAAAGATTTCCCAATATAAGTCTATATAAAACCAAAGGGTCTCTGGGTGGGGGCATTTTTTTGGGCCCCAGGGCTATTATAATTTGAACAGTCTTGATAGAGGTCCACAAGAATGGAAATTTCACACCAAATATCAAAGACTTAGGCCTTGTGGTTTCACAGAAGATTTTTAAAGATTGCCCTTATATTAGCCAATGTAAAACCAAAGGGCCACGGGCCGGGGCATTTTTGGTCCCAGCACTATTATTTTAACAATCTTGGTATGGTCCACTAGATGCAGCTTCATACCACAGATCAAAGACCTGGGCCTTGCGGTTTCAGAGCAGAAGATTTTTAAAGGTTTTCCCTATATAAGCCCATGTAAAACCAAAGGGCCAGGGGGCGGGGGCATTTTTGGCCCAAGCACTATAATTTGAACAGTCTTGGTAGGGGTCCACTAGATGAAGCTTCATACCAAATATCAAAGACCTGGGCCTTGCTGTTTCTGAGAAGAAGATTTTTAAAGGTTTTCCCTATGTAAGCCCATGTAAAATCAAAGGGCCCCTGGGCGGGGGCATTTTTGGCCCCAGCACTATAATTTGAACAATCTTGGTAGGGGTCCACCAGAAAAAGGTTCATACCAAATAACAAAGACCTGGGCCTTGCGGTTTCAGGGAAGAAGATTTTTAAAGGTTTTTTCCCTATATAATTCTATGTAAAACCAAAGGGACCCGGGGCAGGGGCATTTTTGGCCCCAGCACTATAATTTGAACACTCTTGGTAGGGGTCCACTAGATGAAGCTTCATACCAAATATCAAAGACCTGGGCCTTGTGGTTTCAGATTTTTTTTTTAAAGTTTTCTGTGTACAAATCTATTTTTGGCTCCTGTGACCTAGATGTGCAACGGACCGGAACCGTTTGAACAACTTTGAAAGGGGGCCACCTAAGGATCATTAATGAAGTTTGGTCAAAATCCGATCAGTGGTTTAGGAGGAGACGTTGTTTGAAGAAAAAGTTGACGCACGGACGAATGCACGCATGCACAACCGACAAAAAGTGATCCCAAAAGCTCACCTCGTCACTACGTGACGGTGAGCAAAACATAAATTGAAGGGTAACAAACCCAAATAAAAATCCAAAATACCCAATTCATACTGACATATACTTGCATATTGCCATCCCCACCCATGGGGGCTTGAAGAAATAGATGGGCTACATGTTCCACGCAGAGCTGAATCTGACCGCACACGAGTACTGGAAAACCGCTTAGTGGATCTAAGCATGCCCAGGCAAAGCGGTGGGAGTCGGACCGTCCATGCTTATAAACCCTATTGATTTCATTGGTCAACAGGGCTTGATGACATTTCATCTCATTGTCGGGTAATAGTCCCACAAAATTGGAAGCATTGTCTCAAAAATGACCTATACAGTGTTGACAAGGATGTTAAACATCAAATTAAAGAAACAAACTTGCATATGAATCTTTGTGGCGGAGCCATTTTTGGCCCTAGCACTATAATTTGAACAACCTTGGTAGGGGTCCACTAGATGAAGCTTCATACCAAATATCAAAGACCGGGGCCTTACGGTTTTAGAGAAGAAGATTTTTAAAGCATTTCCCTATATAAGCCCATGTAAAACCAAAGGGCCCCGGGGCGGGGGCATTTTTGGCCCCAGCACTATAATTTGAACAATCTTGGAAGGGATCCACTAGATGAAGCTTCATACCAAATATCAAAGACCTGGGTCTTGTGGTTTCAGAGATTTTTTAAGTTTTTGGTGAAAAAAAATCTATTTTTGGCTCCTATGACCTAGATGTGCAACGCTGACCGGAACCATTTGAACAACTTTGAAAGGGGACCACCTAAGGATCATTCCTGTGAAGTTTGGTCAAAATCCGATCAGTGGTTTAGGAGATGTCATTTGAAGAAATTGTTTACGGACGAACACACAGACGTTCTTATGAGACGTACATTCTGGGCTTCCCCATGTTAACTCTATGGAGACTTTAATTCTATAATGTAGATGTGTACAGCCACGAACCCCATAATGACACAAATCTTAACCCCATAACACAAAAATTTACAGAATAAACCTCATTAAGTATGAAAAGTACAGAACATAAACCCATTAATAAGTACAGAACATAAACCCATTAATATGTATCTGGGGCATGTACGCACTGACGCACGCACGGACGAGGGACAACAAGTGATCACCAAAGCTGACCTGTCACGTAAACAAATGGTAAGCAGATGACTGATGTCCCATATAATTTTTTTATTGTTTCTAGTCAATCATGTTGGTGCTAGCTCAAAACATGGCTATGATCAGCACATTTAAAATTTGTTAATTTACTTACATAACCATCTTTTTAACGTCCCTATCAACACTTTATATAGGTCATTTTGGGGATGTTGCTTCCAATTTTGTGGGTCTTATACCTAACAATGAGATGAAAAGACATCTCAAGCCCTGTTGCCTAATGAAACCAATAGGGTTTTTATAAGCATGGACTCGCACCGCTTTTTCTGGGCAGGCTTAGCCCCTCTAAGCAGTTTACCAGTAATCATGGGCAGTCAGTTTCAGCTCTGCTTGGAAGCATCATGCAGCCCATCTTTTTCTTCAAGCCCCGATATGCAGGGGCCGTTACATCACCTTGGCTAACGTGACAAGGTAATGTTTGTTTGTTTGATTGCGGTTTAACATCAACACTTTTTATGTTATTCTGGAGATGCTGCTTCCTATTTTGTTGCACTTTAAGCTGATATCGAGATGAAATGGCATCTCAATCGCTGTCCAATGATATGAATACCCTGGTTTATTTGCATGGATGGTCCAACTTGCACCACTTTACCAGAGCACTGGCTTTTCCAGGCTTAAGCTAGATGTTCTAAGCAGTTTACCATGGAGTACTCATGTGTGGTTGGTTTCAGCTCTGCATGGAGGCTTTTGTTTGTTTGATTTTAGATTTTACCTCCACGTCCCTGGCCTCGGTAGCTCAGTCAGATGCGCGTCTGACTGGTGATCAGAAGGATGCAGGTTCGATTCCTACTGGGGTCGGCAACATTCTTTCGTGGAGATTGATCATGAAATCTTTTCTACGGTCATTCTCTCCCTTCCGCTGATTCAAGAAGGGCAGTTGTCAGTTTCTGGCAAAAGAATGTGCACTGTTCTGGTTAATCACTTCCATATAAGCCTGCCCAGGAACAGTGTGGATAGGTAAACTGACCGGCTCAAAAATGACCTAAATAGTGTTGTCTGGGCCATTAAACTCCAATTCAAACAAACAAAAATTAACCCCATGTCAACACTAGGTCATATTGGAGACATTATTTCCAATTTGGTGGGGCTTTTACCAGACATTGAGATGAAATGACATTTCCAATTTGGTGGGGCTTTTACCAGACATTGAGATGAAATGACATCTCAGCCCTGTCGCCAAATGAAACCAAGATATAGGGACTTTGGTTTATATGCATGGAAGGTCCTATCCATACCACTTTAGGCAGGTCCTCTAAGCAGTTTACCAGTATTAAGTGTTGTCGGTTTCAGCTCTGCCTGGAAGCATTGTGCAGCCCATCTAGCTATTTCTTCAAGCCCTGATGGGCCGGAGCGGCACCATGCAATTTACATCACAGGGACACGGTCCATACTGATTTTGCTCTTCTAGAATGAAATATAAGCGTACTAGTATATACAGTGTATATATACACTGTATATACTAGTAGGCGTAAATTTCATTCTACACTGTATATACTAGTAAGCTTATATTTCATTCTAGAAGAGCAAAATCAGAATGAACCGTGTCCCTGTGATTATATAATGCAATATATTCAAATAATCTGATAATATATATATATATAATTGATAAAATTCTATCTGATTAATTCTGGCCGAAACGACCCGGGCTGAAACGACCCAACGAAATATGCCTAAATATGCCTAAATTACCAAAGTCCAAATTTAGGCCGAAACTACCCGGGCCGAAACCACCTTGCCTTATGACTAGAAATCCATGTCAATCTGACTAGAAATCCATGTCAATGTGGATTTCTAGAAATGACAATAAATCGATGTTATTCACCTGTGTCAGGATCTGCACATCTCCTTTGTGGGCCTCCTTTGTTATGTTTTATGAGGCATTTTACAGTTACCCATTTTTTTTTTGGTTTTTTGTTTTTTCTTCAGATAATTCTACCTCGGAATATTTCGGTACTTTCCGGACAGCTTCCGATTAGTTGGGTTCACCTAAATTGCCCGAGGGTGGCAAACTAGATCTACGCGTTGTCTTGGTTCTTTCATTCTTCATAGAAGCTTGAAGTTTTTTCTTGTTTATCTTTAACATCTTACTTTACGATTTTATTAAAGACTGTGAATAGAAGTGAAGGCAATGATCAAGAATCGATACAATTAATTAACCCTCACCTCCCAACAGAGACAAAAAAAAAATAAAAAAAAAAATGTATAACCTGTGGATTCTTTTTCCTTTCTTTTTCTTTTACGTTTCAATCCATACTGAGTTGTTTTACTCTGCTGGTGATGTTTGCTCTAAACAATTCGTGGTTGTACATGAATATGGACGTTTCGCTTGATTATATAGATTGTGACTAAAATGAAAGGGACTGAAAGATTCCTGAACAATGCTGGGCTTAAAAAGGAGAGACCTCCTTAATACAGCTCTAGCCCAGCAATTATAATAGAGGTAGACATGATTATGAAAATTTAATAAATATCTGAGACCCAGACAGACAACCCATTCCTAATTGTAAGGCTTTATTAGTTTGAGTGTCTACTGCTCTCTATTGATCCTATGATTAACTATTGATCCTACCTGTCAATAAACCAGGTGACATATACATGTGATATATACATCTGTGATAATACACCATATTTGCCACTGTAATGAACCCCGAATTCATTGACAGAAAAAAATGGAGGAATTCATGAATAAAAAATATGGAGTTTATATTTCTATTCAAAATCATCACGAAAGCATGCCTATATAATTTTTACCTCCTTGAACCCAACTTTTATATAGAAAAAACTTGGGTTTCCGGGGGTATACCTTATTTTTCTTATTTCTTCTCTAAAATCTAGATTGTGGGTACACGTTAGAATTAACCGCCTCGATGAGGCGGTTCTATCGAGTGCCCACAATCTATATTTGGAGCAGAAATAAGAAAAATATCACAATTTTTCATCATAAAATTTTCATGTTTTTTTTCAGCGATAAAGGTGGCAATGTATAGGCGTGTTTGCGTAATGTGGAGGTGGTGCATTGCAAATACTGACATTTTTTTATGTTTGCATTTCAATGTTAAGAAGATTTCAGCAGGGTAGTATTTTAAAGTGGATGGTGTAAAAACATGCTTTATAAGACACTTTTTTAACAAACAATTTATTATTTACATATATTACAGAACCTTCTTTTTGTATAATTGTCTAGTCCTTATTATTATTATTATTATTTTTTTTTTTTGTGATTTGTTATCCAAAACGCTTCGTTGCAAACACTGTTTCCTGATTTGTGACTTTGCTATACGTTGCTTCCAATTTTGTGGGACTTTTTACCCGACATTGAGATGAAATTACCGATGAAACCAAAATGAGTTTATATGTTAGGGTGTTCCGTCTCGGGGAGGTTTAGACCCTCTAAGCAGTTTATCAGTACTCGTTTTTGGTCGGGCCGGGTTCAGCACATCGTAGCATCTATTTCTGCAAGTCCAGATGAGCGGATTAAAATAAATAAAATAAAAAGAAAATAATAATAAAATGCTCATTTTCGATATTTTCATACCTGAATATTTGTTAGTCAATAGTCTAATATAGCCTTTGGAGCTAACACCAACAGAAACGTGGGAACTGAGTGATTAGTGCTCTTGCTACTGGTACTACGGGTCCTGCAGAGGGTTCCATCCCTGGCAGCAAGTATATACTTCGGTGTCCAGACATCTTCCAGTCGACATAACTTGTATGGAAGACTGCCCTAAAGTGCGACGCGCTTCGGATCAGAACGTTTACTGGAGCCCGAACCCATCCCTTCAGCAGTATGTTAGAAAGATGGCTCAGTTGTGTATAATATAGTGCACTTGCCTCTGATGCTGGAGGCCCCGGGTTTGATCCTCGGCTGTGGTGATAATTTCGGTGTCTGAACAAGCTCCATTGGCATCATCTGCAGGGATGATTGTCATAAAGTGTGCCGTCCTTCGGACCGGGACTTTAACTGGGGGGGGGGGGGGGGGCATGTGCGGGGACAGCAATCCCCTGTGCATGTTAAAGAACGCTACCATAATTACATGATTACTGTGTAGGCTTTCATCCTGCAAAACTCGAGTGTATATAATATACACAATTTGTGTCCCATACTGGGGTTAAGGCGCAATTGGAAGAAAGAAAGAGAGAAATTGGAAGAAAGAATGAGTGAGTGAGTGAGTTTTAGTTATACGTCCCACCAACAGCTAAGGTCATACGGAGACGGGACCTCGGTTTAAAGACTCATCCGAAAGTCTGGAGAAGTCCGGGATTGAAGAAAGAATGAATTTGAAAAATAACATTTTCAATATCTTTCGATATTTCATACCTGAATATTAGTTAGTAGGCATTCTAATATATAGCCATTGGAGTTAATGTGTTTTAAGCTAAGGATTTAATCAACTTTTGTATATTTTTCACAAAATATTTCATATGTCCCCAACACTCCACGAATCATTCAGTTACCTAGATATATAGCCTAAGGGGAGTTCAACAGAGGAGCTACCTGGCCTATTCCAGTTATATTAACACAAGGCATACCTGTCTGTTACCCCATGATCTGAAATTTGTCAGACTGTGATTTATTGGTGATGAGATGTTTATTGTCCTTATTGGAGAATAAAAAATATTCTATTCTGTTCTCTTGTAGAACTCGGCGTACACTAAACTTGACTAATCGAGAAACCCCAAAATGTGAATCTCTGAAAATGTCTTGTTTGAAAATTGATAAAATGCCTTATAGATATACAACAACAACAAGAAAATTGTTGTTTATAATCAGCGCGATATATAGACAAATAGACCGAGGGAGGTAAAACAATCCGATAAAGAAACGAGTGCGAAGCACGAGTTTCTTTAACGGATTGTTTTACCTCCCGAGGTTTATAAATCCCATATTTCAAATAGGAGAAATGTATAATCTGTATATTACATGCACTTCCATAGACTTTTAGGAGAGTTTGGATGTTGAATTTTGGATCTGAATGCCCGTTCAGTTGACTGTTTACAGCTCATGTAAACGGTTCAGTCAGCGGTTACAGAATCTGGGTGGAAGAACAACTGGATGGGCGGCATTTTGAAAGCGCTTTCTACAGTTTTGAACAAAAATAGAAGAAACAAAGTGTTTCAGTGATAAAACAATAAAACGTTAGATTAAATAAAGCAAAACTTACATCCTAATCAATGGTCATATCCATGTTTTCTTTTTTTCAGCGTTGCGTCCGACTCAAACGTCACACATTCTGAACGTCTGTTGATATTTCTTAGACGCCATTACAATGGCGTCATGAATAACGTCGCCGTGATTGAAACTTTCCCGCGTTTGAATAGAACAATTTCACTGCAAAGCGGTATCTCGTATCTTGTACATAAAGTAGTTCCAGCTGAAGGGATTTATTTCCCCGGCTAAGAGGAAATATTTCTTCTTAGCAAAAAGGAAAATACCAAGTTTATGTCTGGTAGAAATCATGGTATTTCTCTGTAATGCATGTAATATATAATATTATTTACCCTTGTAAACTCCAGTTTATATAAAAATGGGTGGCGTATGGGGATTCAAAGTTTGGATATATAACACAGTTGTTTAAGTAATACGATTTCTGCTTTGGACCCCAACAATAGTGTTATAAAGAGGTTGTGGTGTACTATTTTTCGTTCTATAATAATACACTGTAACACCCCCTCACAAGGGTGTCATGCAGGTGTACATTACATACACTCCAGGTTACACTCCATTACATACACTCCATACTATTAACCCACAAACAGCATATTACTCCTGGGTGCCATTTCTGTTATTTTTTTTCTTATTGCTTTCTCAAAGAATAGGAATTCAAATTTCTACATCTCAAAACTTTTGGGTTAATAAATGATTGGAATGCTCTACCACTTTCTGTCTTTAAGATAAAGGATGTTACGGCCCCCACCCATGGGTGCTTGAAGAAATATATGGGCTGCATGGTGCTTCCACGCAGAGCTGAAACCGACCCGCACACGAGTACTGGTAAACTGCTTAGAGGATCTAAGCCTGCCGGTGCAAGTTGGCCTGTCCATGCTTATAAACCCTATTGGTTACATTGGGCGACAGGGCTTGATATGTCATTTCATCTCAATGTCGGGTAAAAGTCCCTCAAAATTGGAAGCAACCTCTCCAAAATGACCTTTACAGCGTTGACGGGGACATTAAACCCCAAATCAAACAAACAAACAACGGATGTAACAGCATGTTAATGATTTCAATCAAAATTGGAAACATTAACTCGTGTATCAACTGATACTAAATACCAATAATATGTGGCAATTACATTTCAATGAATTTCTAAGTTTTAAATGGATGCTATGCAAGTTTTAAGGAAACAACATTTTCAACTCATTTGAGTACAAGTGACTGAACAAGTCCGCAACAACGTGGGGCTTAAAAGGAGACAACCCCCTTACTTAACATGCTTAAGAGCCAAAGTGACCATCTCTTTGCGAATGATTCATATGAATTACTGGGACTGATTTTATCTGTAAATTGAAGCCTGTCTCTGTAGCTCAGTCAGTTTGTTTGTTTTGAAGTTTAACGTCCAAGTTAACACTGTAAAAGTCATTTTGGAGATGTTGCTTCCAATTTTGTGGGACTTTTACCCGACATTGAGATGAAATGACATCTCAGCCCTGGCGTCCAATGAAACCAATAGGATTTATTAGCATGGACGGTCCGCCTCGCACCGCGGTTCCTGGACAGGCTTAGATCCTCTAAGCGGTTTACCAGTACTAGTGTGCGGGCCTGATTCAGCTCTGCGTGGAAGCATCATGCAGCCATATATTTCTTCAAACCCCTATGGGTACCAATAGCTAGTCAGATGTGCGTCTGACTGGTGATCCGCAGGAGGATGCAGGTTCGATACCCGGCGCAGGTTCGATACCTGCCAGGGTCAGCAACATTATTTCGTGGAGATTGATTAGGAAATCTTTTCTACGGTAATTCTGTCCCTTCCACTGATTCAAGAAGGGCAGTTGTCAGTTTCTGGCAAAAGAGTGTGCTTTCTACTGGTTAACCGCTTTCTTATATAAGCCTGCCCAGGACAAGTGTGGATAGGTAAGCTGGTTGACTAAAATGACCTAAAAAGTGTTTACTGGGTCATTAAAATCCAATACGAACAAACAATTTCTCTGTAAATTGACGAGATTCAGAATAATATCTGCTTAAAATTTGCATTGACACTCTGTCATCTGTCTGCTTTCTCCAGTGAATAAGACTTTAAGTTCTGTGTAAGGATTAAGCTTCCCTTACGAAAATCAATTGAAATTTCCGGAAAATTCCGACACAAATCATTTGACATTTTTTTGGAATCTAACTGGAACTTTCTGACATTATTTGGAATGTTAAATGGAACGGCATTTTTCGTCATTTTCTGGCACTCTGTTCCAAAAAATGACGCAAAATTCCAAACCAACCGCTGACAGAAAATACCAAAAAGTAACAGAAAATTGATATGGAATTTTCTGTCATTATTTGGAAATGTCAGAAAACTAGATGTGTCAACACGACACAGATGCCCCCGCCAGGGGCCTACTGTCACATGACAGCATAGCTCACCTGCTTCACACTTTAATCACTGAACCATGAAATACAGGTCACATTGACCTAGATATATTTCGAAGTCAATCATGCGTCATACGGAAAACCGAAAAACTATATGTCCCAGGCATCGCCGATGCGGGGGCATAATGATAAAAAATTCCATTTATCTATACAAATAGTGACAGAAAACCAGTATGGAATGTTTCGTCATTATTTGGAAATGTCAAAAAATGATAAAAAATTCCATATCCAAAATGTCAGAAAATGACGAACGAGCCTCATCCTCGCAGAGAAAACCTGTCTCAAGGGTTCCAGCCCAGGACATGCAGACACAACAGATAACTGCGACTGCCTCTGAATGACCATAGCTGTTGACTGGGTCATTAAACCTTACTCAAATTTAATTCAAAACAAGAATGTCGTCTGAGGGACAGCCATAATCCCCCGCCGCCTTCAGTAACAAAGCTCAACCCTCTGACCTTCACCATGACCTTGAATTATCAACCTTATGATGGTTAACATTTCTGCCAAGTAATTTTAAAATCCATCCAGGAGTAAGAAAATTATTGACAAAACACCCCAAAAAGACCCTTTTTCACCTTTGACCTCTAAGTATGACCTTGACCTTTTAGAAACCAACCTGAGTTTTGCACACAACACAGCCTCTCATGATGATTAACATTACTGTCTAGTTATTTTAAAATAAATCCAGGAATAAGAAAAATATTGATCGGACACGATAAAAAAACGCTTTTTTGACCTTTCACCTCTAAGTATGACCTTTGAGGTTTGGACCTGGGTCTTGCTCCCGACACACCGACACATTATGGTAAACATTTCTGCCAAGTAATATTTAAATCCATCCAGGAATAAGAAAGTTATTGATCGGACACGCCAAAACCCATTTTTGACCTTTAACCTGTAATTATGACCTTGACCTTTGAGGTGCAGACCCGGGTCTTGCGCGCGACACTCCATCTCATTGAGGTGAACATTTCTACCAAGTAATATTTAAATCCATCCAGGAATAACAAAGTTATTGATCGGACACGACAAAACCTTTTTTTGACCTTTAACCTCTAAGTATGACCTTGACCTTTGAGGTCGTATGACCTAGACCTTTGAGGTACGGACCTGGGTCTTGCGCGTGACACTCCGCCTCATTGAGGTGAACAATTGACCAAAGTTTAATGAAATTGTATCAAAGGGTTGAGGAGATATGGAGCGGACAAGAAAGTGTTATGGACGGACGGACAGATGATGATGATGATGATTTCGTGTTTAACGACGCGTCAACCCTCTTTGTGGGTCATAAGCGTCAAACGGTTGATGGTTAAACGGCATGAATAATTATGATGATATTAAAAGTAAAAAGTCAGAATGATAATGCATAAAAATCTGAAACAGTTAAATCTTATGAAAAAGTCCAATTTCTTTTAAGAATAAAATAATATTATCAACAGGTACATCTCGAAACAGTTGTTGCAAAGTGTCAGCTTTGAAATATAAAATACGTGAGGGTGAAAAGTCAACACAGTCAATTAAGATATGTTTCACAGTGAATGGCTGATCACAACCTACACAAGAAGGCTGATCATCACCATTAAAAATATAAGAATGAGTAACTCTAGTATGGCCGATGCGCAGTCGTGTTAATACTACGTCCTCTTTTCTTGAAAACTGTGGAGGAGAGCATTTTGTACTAACGACAGGTTTAATGGCATGGAGTTTGTTATTTATTGCACGGTCCCATTCGCCTTGCCATTCCGACAAGATGTATCTGTTGATAAATGGTTTAAAATTGTTAAAAGGAATTTTAAAAACAGATGGATCAAGATTGAGCGATTCCTTTGCTTTCTTGTCTGCATATTCATTGCCGACAATGCCAATATGGCTCGGAAGCCAACAAAACAAGATTTGGTGTGTTTTAGAAATTTCATGATGTTTTTCGATCAATTTTTGAATTTGAGGATTTTTAGATGATGAATGGTCTAAAGCCTTAAGCACAGAAAGTGAATCAGAAAATATAATTGCTTTTTGAATTGTTGAAGAACTGATAAAATCTAAAGCTAGGTCTATTGCTTTGGCTTCAGCTGTAAAAATAGATGAACCATCTGGAAGGCGCATGGTTTTGTGCGTATCTTTAGAAACATACGCACAGCCAACTTTATCTCCTTCTTTGGAACCATCAGTATAGACTTGCTGGTAATCATTGTAACGTGACTGCAGTACCTGAAAGTTTTGTTTGAGAAGTATTGGATTTGATTCGGATTTTTTTCCATCATGTAAGTCGAACAGAATAGAAGGTTGTTTAATACACCAAGATGGAACTTCGGCGGTTTCATGTTTTTGAATATTTTTAAGGTCGATACCTGAATTTTCCAGCAGTGGTAAAATACGTAATCCAAAAGGTTTGATTGCTGTGGGTTTTGTTTCATACTTATCTACAAATTGAGGTGGAAATGAAATTTTGGATGCCGGGTTAGATGGATTTGCAGCAAGTCTGATAGCATACTGAAGAGAAAGTTTCTCTCTGCGCGAGGTTAAAGATGGTTCACCTGCTTCTACATAAAGGCTTAATACGGGAGAAGTACGGAAGGCTCCCATGGCCAGACGAAGGCCTTGGTGATGGATAGTATCCAAGGATTTTAAATAGGACTTTCTGGCAGAACCATAAACAACAGACCCATAATCTAATTTAGATCTTATTAAAGACCGGTAAAGATGTAATAAAGTATACCGATCTGCTCCCCAACTTGTATGAGCTAAAACTTTCAAAAGATTCAAAGCTTTTAAGCATTTTGCTTTAAGATATTTAATATGTGGAATAAAAGATAACTTTTGATCAAATATGACCCCAAGAAATTTGGCTTCTTCAACAACAGGAATTTGTGATCCGTATAAAAACAGGGAAGGATGTTCGTGTTTCTTCCGTAGTTTATAAAAATGAACACACTGCGTTTTCGACTTGGAGAACTTGAAACCATTTTTATCAGTCCATTCTTCTATTCTTTTTAAATTTTGTTGTAACTTTCGTTCAATTGTTTTCATATTTTTTGAACGGTAACATATACAAAAATCATCAACATACAATGAACAATCAGTTTTGTCGTCCAAACATTGTACAATATTGTTTATTTTGATGTTAAATAGCGTAGTTGAAAGAATACTACCCTGTGGGACACCCTGTTCTTGATCATAGAAATCTGACAGGGTAGATCCCACACGCACCTGAAACATGCGCTCCCCTAAAAAGCTTTCAATAAAACTGGGAAGTTTTCCTCTTAAGCCAATGTTATGTAGATCTTTCAATATTCCATAACGCCATGTTGTATCATATGCTTTCTCCAAGTCGAAAAAGACAGCCACTACGTGTTCTTTGTTAATAAAAGCATCTCGTATAAATGTTTCTAGTCTTATTAAATTGTCATTGGTACTACGTTCCGAACGAAACCCCGATTGATATTCTGAAATGAGGTTGTTGGACTCTAAGTACCAGACTAATCTCTTGTTTATCATTCTCTCCAATGTTTTACACAAACAACTTGTCAAAGCTATCGGACGATAATTTGTAGGTTCTGCATGATCTTTCCCTGGTTTCGGAATTGGTACAACTGTAGCTACACGCCAACTCTCAGGACAGACCCCCGTTTCCCAAATATTATTAAAGATATCTAAAAGTGTTGTAAGAGAACTTTTTGGCAGATGCTTAAGCATCTGATAATGAATTTCATCGGGGCCGGTTGCCGTATCATGTGATTTTTCAATGGCTTCAACGAGTTCGGATAAGTTAAAAGGTGTGTTGTATTCTTCGTGATTAAGGGATTTGAAGTTAAGTTTTCTTTTCTCCTGGTCCTTTTTGAAATTTCTAAAAGTGTCAGAATAATTACGCGATGATGAATTTCTCAAGAATGTGTGACCAAGAGTATCTGAAATATCTTTTTTTGTTGAAGCTATTGTGTCAAATTCAGTATTTAAATGTGTAAAACTAGAGGACTTTGTTTTTCCTGAAATTTTTCGTACCATATCCCAAACCTTTTTAATGGGGGTTTTGTAGTTCAATTTGGAGACATATTCTCTCCATGACTTTCGTTTGGAAGCTCGGATTGTTCGCCGAGCTTTAGCTCTAAAAACTTTAACGTCGTTTAGCTTTTCTGAAGTGGGACTTTTGCAGAACTTATTTAGAGCTTGTTTGCGCTTTTGAATAGCTTCTCTACAATCATTATTAAACCAAGGCTTGCGTTTCTTAGTGCTTGTGGAGGTCTTTGGAATGCATTGTTCTGATATATTAATTAGTTTATCTGTGAAATCAGAAACAATGTCAGATGATTCATTTAAGTGATCAACTGATAACTCTTCTTCACATAAATTACGGAATAATTCCCAGTCGGCTTTATTCATTTTCCATTTCTGGTTACAGTCCTCATCTGGTTCGTTTACGCTCTCAATTATAACAGGGAAGTGATCACTTCCGCACTGATCGTCATGAACAGACCAGTCATAGTCTAAGAAGAGAGATGGGTGACACAAAGAGAGATCTAAAGAAGATAAATGACCTGTCGCAGGGTGAAGGTAAGTATAAGATTTATCATTCATCAAGCAAAGATCATTCTTTGCAATAAAATCTTCAACAAGTGCTCCTCTGTTATTGATATCTTTACAGCCCCATAGAATATTGTGACCATTGAAGTCGCCAACTAAAAGATATGGCGATGGAAGTTGACTCAGCAATGAGTCAAGATGTTCGGGCTTTAAAGAAAATGAGGGTGGGATATATAGAGAGCAAATTGTAGTTTCTTTATCCAGAGAAACCGATACTGCTACAGCTTGTAGGTCTGTTCTTAATTTGATCTCTCTTTGTGGTAAACATGATTTAACAAAAATTGAACTGCCACCAGATGGTTTGTTACCATCAGAATAGATAAAGTTGTATGTATTGAAACCCCTGACATCTATGTTGTCATTAATTTTTAAAAAAGTTTCTTGCAAACAAAACACCGATGGGGTTAGTAGCGAAATAAGTAATAAGAGTTCATTATAATTCGATTTAAGACCTCGACAATTCCATTGTATTATTTTGTGTTTTAAATCCATTTTAAGGAGAGATATTAAAAAGACTAGAAACTATTATGGAGGTGCAATTGGTGATATAGATCTGCTACCACCAGCTCGTGGTGTGGCTGACCTCGATCTGTTATTGCCACTTGGTGATGATGGAGTTTCAGTCAACTCCATATCACTGTCACTCAAAGATCCGAATCTGTTCTGAAATCTTATATTGTCTCTTTCCATTTTACGTTGTCTGTCTGTTTGTCTTTGAGACAATTGATGTTTTTTGATCGGATCTTCCGATCCCTTATTAGTTCGACTTGAGTCGGGTTTCTCTTTTACATTCGGCGCTGGCTTCGGTACAGTCGCTGTCGACCGATCCGAAGCATCCTGGATTGCGCCTTTTGATAAATTGATTGCACTTTGTGGTGCTGGAGTGGGTTTACTCCATGCACTCGATTTTTTCAGTTCAGCTATGTATGATTCAGCAGTCTGTGTTGCGGAGCTTGTACATTTTACACCAGTACCCTTTGTGATGCTGGCGAAACTGGTGGTTGGTGTTATGTATCGCTCTTCAACAATTTTCCGCGCTTCTGGGAATGTTATCCCCCTTTGGTATTTGACGGTGAGTATTTCTTTTTCTTTTTTCCACGCCGGACAGTCTCGGGAGAAAACAGCATGTTTGCCATCACAATTTACGCATTTGGGTTCATTTTTGCAGTTGAGGTGATTATCAACATGCTTTTCTTCACCACAATTTGGACAGAGTTTTTTCCTCTGACATCTGCTTTCGTGATGGCCAAAAGCCTGACAAGAGTAACACCTAAGAGGGTTTGGGATGTATACCTCTACGTTAATGGAAAGATATGCTACTTTGATTTTCTTGGGTAGAATTGGTGTATTAAAAGTCAACACATAAGTTGCTGTTGGTTTTAGTACACCATTTCTACGAACTTGAATGTTACGAACACCAACAACTCCCCGATCTTTCAAGTTATTGACTATCTCTTCATCTGAACAAGGACGCAGTTCTGGACTGCGAATCACTCCCTTTGATGAATTGAGCGTGTTATGTAACGATACTTTAACCTTCAGATCAAAGAGTTTGTTGGTGTTTAGCAGGCTTACCACTTGCTGTTTTTTCTCGACTTCCAAGAGAAGATCACCCGATTTGAGTTGTTTTATACTCTTAGGATGTCCGGCAATGGAGAGAATACTTTTCTCGATCACAAAGGGGGAAAGGCTTGACACAGTTCGTGTATCGTCAAGCGACGTGACGACCAAGAAACGCGGAACATTGTCAAAGTTTGGTTCAGCAGACTGCTGACTCGATTGTTGACTTGACTGCTGACTGGATTTTTGACTGCGTTCATCCGATTCGGATGAATCCTCGTCTTTTTTACGTTTAGGTGCGTTGCGGTTAGGTGCGTGGTTGCGGTTATGTTTGTTTTTAGGAGCCATAAGAAAAAAATCCTAGTTTCGTCCCAAGTGCTCTCCGCCCTCCACGGAGCCCTACAAGGGAACACCATAATGGAGTGGTTATCCAACTCGCAGGTGTTAGAGATACACGTGAGATATACTCGTATAAACAAAATGCCTACACGATTGATCCGTTAAGCCACCGCCTTCTAGAGATAAAAAGACAGAAAAGGGTAAGGTAAATGGGCATATGGTTGGTATCAGGAAAGATACAAAAAGAGTTGAAGAGAAAGCAAAGCGGTATCTCTAGGGCTCGGCGTGACCAGCCGATTGACCGTGCCGGACCGCACGGCCACCCGTCTACACCGAAAAGCCAGGCCAAAGAGGCGTGTTGGGTACCTGAAGCACCGCCACCTCAGGTAACCCTCAACCTCCAGGATCCCTTCTTCCGGCTTACAGGACGCCACCCACGGCAAACGGGTGGTACTTCCTTTAGCTCTTCCCAGTGGGCACAAAGACCACAGCGGCAATGTGCCCAGTGGGAATTGAGCCCCCAGGGCCACGGCAAGGCAGGAAGTCTAATACCTGGGGGACGGACGGACAGACAGAAAGACGAAGGGCATTCCTATAATCCCCGCTCCGCTTCGCGGCGGGGGATTAACAAACCAGCCTCCTACCATATAAGCTAGTTGAAGCTGAGCCATATCATTCACAATGCAATTCAGCGAAAAAACAAAGGCACTGGTCAGACCTCACACATTGGTTTTAGTCTGATCTGCAACTCTGCTGTCGGCATATGGTCAAAACCTGTGACAAAGATCCAATGATATAGTTTCAGATTATGACTGCATGACATTTTTTATGTATTGAGGGTGTCTAGGAATAGAGACTAGTATTATACCCCGCTCTGAGCACAGATTTGACAGCTTTTGTCTCACTGATCTAGCTATGGAAAACTTCTGTGCTTTTAATATTTGAGCCGCATCATGATGAAATCATCAATTTGGTTTGTGTGCTCAGCAAGACTTAGATCAGCTAAGGCATCTACCCAGTCTGATCAGAGGCTTCGTTGTACACAAAAAGAAAATTGAAAATTTTTTCCACTGATTCATGAAGGGCAGTTGTCTGTTTCTGGCGAAAGAATGTACACTGTACTGGTATACGTATAGCCTGCCCAGGAAAAGTGTGGATATGTAAACTGACCGCCTCAAAAAATGACCTAAATAGTGTTGACTGGGCCATTAAACTCCAAAACAAACACATGAAGAAAGCTAGGGTCTGTCAAGCTACCCATTAAATGCACAGCTAATACTTATCAGATTTCAAGAGCAGATGCCCAGGTTAATCTGAGTCTTCACTGAGTGCATAAGTTGATTTTGCTATGGTGCTGCTCATTTGATGGTGCAAACTACCAAGAAAATGCATATGAATGCAACCATTTCAAATCATCTATAGAAATCAGGACCCATATTAAAGCAAATGCTGAAGTGAATCTGCCACTCTTTATTGCAGCTTTCAGAGTACACATCACATGCACAGTGTCTTTTAATACAGTTCTGTAATAAGAGCTTTATCCCCATCAGATGTTACCCACCCACATCATATCATCATCTCAGAATCATCCTCATCATCAGCAGCATCCTGAGTTCAAAAAAAGAAAAAAATAAGCATAGAATTAAACCATCTCTTGCTGTTTCTCGACAACCCCTGTCCCTGCAAACAGTGTAGATCCAGATCAGATGGCCTCTGAAGAAGCCATCTGATCAGGATCTACACTGTCATGCAGTTGGTGAACTGAATAAATATATTTGATCAAGTAATTTGATTGGTTGATAATCAGCAATGGGAGTGGCTAAATTCATTAATGCAGCAAGTTAAGGGTTAAAGCTAAGATACACAACATAATAAGCAAGAGACATTTTTTATTCTGCTGCTTAATAATAATTTTGGTCACTGACAAATACCAAGTCACAAATCTTTAGCACAGCCGCTCCAAATTGCTAGTTGTCATCTAATACTTTATGTGTGAGCCTCTTATAGGACACATTGCTAGACAAGCAATAGTGTCCATTCCTTTGTTTGTAACCGACAACTTCGGTGCTCTTCTTGAAACAGCGGAAGAGGGCAATTTTTTCCATGAAAGGACAGCTTGCATACAAAGCAGACACAATACCGTCTGAGCTGTCCTGCCTGATCAATCAACGAAGGGTTTAACTGATTTTTAGCTATAATTCAGATGATGAAATAAGACAAGTCATTTTTCTTCAAAGAATGATACTTACAATTCCACCATATGCCTACAACTTTTAGCCTGGACCCCATCTTGTTTTCAATTTGGTCATCATCTTCTTCTGGAAAGCGTTCTTTTATTGTCGCTAGTAATTTATGAAAAAAGTAATTTATTAAGTCACCCATATGAGCACCATCATGAGAAATCCTGTTTTTTTTATGTGAACAACAAAGACCAAGATCAGACTGATCAGTGCCTTTCTTGTCCATTGCCTAGATATTTAATACTTCATGTTTTACAAGCTATAAGTTCAGACCTCTAGTAAGACATTGTAGCTAAGCAGATTTGTAAATTGAGGATTTTCTCATGACATATGCACAACCAAGACTATTTAGGCCAGCCTTAAATATATGCTTGTTTGCTGTTTACCGACCCAAACTTTGGCCTTACATGATACAAGTCGGTCAGAATCATTTGTCTCACGGTTTCATCTAAACCCTTAGTTAACATACAATGAAAAAATTAACATTATATTGAAAATTTAATATCAAGTGATATTAAAAGGATCTGCATTTGGGCAGAGAAAATATCAAAATAAAGCAAGGTTGCGTTAGAAATGAGGCTTAGTATACTATAAACTATGTAACAAAATCAATATGCGACAAGAAATCCACAGGAAGCGGTGTCACACCTGTGTGGATTTAAAGTCACACAAGTTCCTATAAAAATTTTATTGAAAAAAAAAACAACATTTTGCAGTGTTTGTGTATTTCAAGTTTTACTTCCCACCAACATCTAAGGTCATACGGACACGGGACTTCGGTTTAAAGACTCATCACAAAGTCTACTATTTTGCAGTATTCAAGAAACTGATTAGTTTGTAAGAAAAATGGATAGTACAGTAGAAAATTTGGAATGTCTCTATCAGTCAGACGGTATTTTAGAAAAAGAATGGGTAACTGATAGTCAGTGTCTCTCAAACTTGGGTCCAGCTGTTTCAGGGGAAAATTATTATGTATGCAAAATATGATCCCAATCCAACAATCTTTCACAAGATATTGAGCAGAACCATTTTTGGGCTTGAAACAAGGGCCCTAACTCTGCTTAAACTATATGAAATATGCCATATTACAATCTCAAGCCATATTGCCAACAGCAATAGGCTTGCAAAATTTGATCTTAACCTGCCCCCCCCCCCCCCCCCCCCCTGCTAACACAGGTGCAACATGACATGGCTAACATTGTTGATTAGAAGATGTCAACAAGACAGATTGAAATTGATTGTTAGGGGCACAACAACTAACTTTAGATATTTTTAAGGACTGCCCTTACCTTTTGCAAATTTTAAACGTCTAGGAGATAGTCCACTCTGTTTCTTGGCCAACCCCTTTTTCTGACCTTTTAGGCTTGATTGTACCAACTCGTCCTTTGTGAACAAGATATCAAAGGCGGTTTTTACAGCTCCTCGTAGGTTTCCCTCCTCCATAATTTTTCTTTTGACAGATGACTGAAAAAACAAGAAAGCAGTTTGAGGGACAGTCAAATCCCCCTGACACACTTTAATGACAAAGCTCAACCTTGTGATCTTCACCTCTGACCTTGGCCTTGAACTGGCACAGTGTACTTAAGGTTCTCCAAGGGGCATATCTGACCAAAGTGTTACATAATGAAAATCATTCCAGGGGTAAAGGAGATACGGCACGGTCACATTATTCAAAGATTCAAACTCAGGACCATCAACTGTGACCTTGACCTTTAGTCAGCATGGTTTATTAATGGGTTCTGCACATCAGCTCACTGAAAACGAATATTTGACCAAAGTTTAATGAAAGTCCTTACAAGGGTTAAGGAGATATGTAAGGAGATATGGATCGCACACATATTTTTTTTTAAAAGCATTAAGTCAATAACAACTGAGAATACCTCCTGCACAGTAAGGATCAGTCAGTGAAAAACACCTATTGGCATGTAATGGTTCAAACAAGCAGACCCCAGTTTTGAAAAGGCTTCATTAGAATTTCAAGGTGTAAAATTCTCGCAGTTCACATGGCTTTCATTTTGTCAATTTAAATACCTTAGAATCGCCCCTAGCCCCCCCCCCCCCACCCCACCCCCCCCCCCCACTTTTTTTTATAAGTATCTGCCTTGTTGGTGCGAATTTATCTGCAAAGTTTGATGAAATTCCATCAACGGCTGATGAAGATATCAAGGATATATAGGAAACCTGCAAATACATAAGCCATTAAGTATTACAAAGGGAAATAATTTTCATAGGATTGGCCACTAGTCCTTTCTTTTTTAAAGTTTTGATTGTTTGATTTGAGGTTAAACATCCCTGTCAACACTGAAAAGGTCATTTTGGAGATGCTGCTTCCAATTTTGTGGGACTTTTATCCGACATTGCGATATCAGCCCGCCAAGGAATGTGTGGATGGGTAAACTGACTGGGTCAAGAGGACCTAAACAGTGTTGACTGGGCAGTTAAACTCTGATACAAACAAACAATAACAATGTTTTCAATAAGATTTTTCTTAAGAGGCCACTCACCAGTTTGAGGCTGCCAAATTCTTCAATTTGATAATACTGTTGGTTTTAATTGGGTGGCAGGGCTTGAGATGTCATTTCATTTCAATGTCGGGTAAAAGTCCCACAAAATTGGAAGCATCATCTCCAAAATGACTTTACATTGTTGACGGGGATGTTAAATCTCAAATCAAACAAACACAAAATTAATATTTGAGACAACTGGAAAATTAACTGCGATACATTTCAGGGCTGGCTAATCGGTGCTGAACGCGGCGTCTCATCAGGGTCTGCACTGTTTGCCACTCATCCAGCTATTTTAGAAACATCTTTGGCCAGTAAATTCTACATAAAGTAATTGATCGCAAAATATCAGTAGTGATAATCATATTTCTGGAATTTGTCGATTAATTAATCGATTATCCGATTAATCGTACCAGCCTTACTCATTTTGGCCTCCAGCCGCCTCTTAATGAAAGCCTCCAATAAACTGCCTCTGAGAGGCTTGCCCAGGAACAGTTTGTTTGTTTCGGGTTTAACGTCCCCGTCAACACTATTTAGGTCATTTTGGAGACATTGTTTCCAATTTCGTGGGACTTTTACCCGACATTGAGATGAAACGACATCTCAATCCCTGCCGCCCAATAAAACCAATAGGGTCTATATGCATGGACGGGCGGACTCGCAGCAGTTTTCCTGGGCAAGCTTAGACCTTCCAAGCAGATTACCAGTACTAATGTGCGGTCGGTATCATCTCTGCGTGGAAGCATCGTGCAGCCCATTTATTTCTTCAAGACCCTATGGGCGGGGGCGGCTGCCCAGGAACAGTGTGGTTAAGATAAAATAACGACCGTCACGACATGACTTCAGCTGGAGCATGTTAGCTCAGTGGTTAGTGCACTTGCCTCTGTGGCTATAGGCCTCCGCTTTGATTTCCGACGGGCATCCAAAAATCAAAAGTAAGGAATGGATAAGTACCTTTCATTTAGCATGCATCATGCAAATTACCACCAGCGTACGTACTGCCCACTGCTAGAATTTTAGTTTTCCATAGTATCGGCTCGTTCTGCTTTGTTCTTCTAGATTTTGGTTCAGGATATAAACAGTCTACAAAATCTCCTTCCATATATTCATTCCAGTTTTTTTACAGGTTTTTTAACATATCGCAGATGATGTACCGAGAGCTTGTTTTGGTCCGTTATCCACTCCATGATTGCCCACTCTTTCTGCGACATTTTTATTTTGTTGTTTTTATTCCTCAACCGTAAATTTTCGAATGTTTTTAATGGCGGAAGTTGGCGCTCGGAAGGGCAAACGATAGGCGCATACTAATCTACGGTACTCCCGGTATCCATGTCCCGATATCGATAAGGGTCCATGTATTTGGTATGCCATATAATAATGAATACTTCATGGAAATTTATGAATTTGGTCTAATTAAAAGGCAATACTTTCTTCTATATTTTGCATGTTAGAAAATTGTGTTAGATTATATATATGGGCAGCTATAGACCTTTGAAGTCCCGGTATCCAGAAATTCTTGTCCCGATATCCATGGGGGTATACGTGTTTAACATAAAATTTCATAAAATCAAATGAGTCCAATATTATAATTCTTTTACCCATATATTGGCATTATATTAAGCTTAAAATAGCATAATTCATATTTTATTTAGCTTTAGCAGTTTTGCAGGGAAAGACACTCAAAGTCCCGGTATCGAGGAAATTAGTCCCGGTGTCCATGGGGGTAGATGTGATTAACATAAAATAATTCTATATTTCAATAAGTTTAAGATTATAATTTTTTACTGATATATAGGCAATATGTCAAACTTTATACAACTCAAAGCATACTTTATTTTGCTGCTGCAGTTTTTCTGGGAATCAAACTTAAAGTCCCGCTATCGGGGAAATTTAGTCCCGGTATCCATAGGGGTAGTCATTATAAAAAATGAAATAGAGCCAAATAAATGTACCTAGTATTACAATTTCTTTAACCCGTTATTAGGCAATACTTCAAACTCATATTTATAAATTGTATTTTTGTTGCATTTCATGCAAATATTTATATCCGAAAGTCCCAGTACTTTTGTCCCAGTATCAACGATAAATTCAATATCTAAATTATGAAAATGAACCTGTATATGTTTACTTAAACCCCACTATTACATAGTATTATTGAGGTTTCGCGGAGTATACATTAGCGACCCAACTTCTGTTCAAAATCATTGATTGTGGGCACTCATTAGAACATCCTCGTCGAGACGATTATAACTAGTTCCCGCAATCTATTTATGGAGCAGAATTATGTAACATACATGTTTTTTTTTTAATATTGACGCAGATGATTAGACTTCATACTTTTGCTCCAAATCATAATTTGTGGGTACTCGTGAGAACCTCCTCGCCGAGACAAATCTAACGAGTTCCCACATGATGATGATGATGATTTCGTGTTTAACGACGCGTCAACCCTCTTTGTGGGTCATAAGCGTCAAACGGTTAATGGTTAAACGGCATGAATAATTATGATGATATTAAAAGTAAAAAGTCAGAATGATAATGTATAAAAATCTGAAACAGTTAAATCTTATGAAAAAGTCCAATTTCTTTTAAGAATAAAATAATATTATCAACAGGTACATCTCGAAACAGTTGTTGTAAAGTGTCAGCTTTGAAATATAAAATACGTGAGGGTGAAAAGTCAACACAGTCAATTAAGATATGTTTCACAGTGAATGGCTGATCACAACCTACACAAGAAGGTTGATCATCACCATTAAAAATATAAGTATGAGTAACTCTAGTATGGCCGATGCGCAGTCGTGTTAATACTACGTCCTCTTTTCTGGAAAACTGTGGAGGAGAGCATTTTGTACTAACGACAGGTTTAATGGCATGGAGTTTGTTATTTATTGCACGGTCCCATTCGCCTTGCCATTCCGACAAGATGTATCGGTTAATAAATGGTTTAAAATTATTAAAAGGAATTTTAAAAACAGATGGATCAAGATTGAGCGATTCCTTTGCTTTCTTGTCAGCATATTCATTGCCGACAATGCCAATATGGCTCGGAAGCCAACAAAACAAGATTTGGTGTGTTTTAGAAATTTCATGATGTTTTTCGATCAATTTTTGAATTTGAGGATTTTTAGATGATGAATGGTCTAAAGCCTTTAGCACAGAAAGTGAATCAGAAAATATAATTGCTTTTTGAATTGTTGAAGAACTGATAAAATCTAAAGCTAGGTCTATTGCTTTGGCTTCAGCTGTAAAAATAGATGAACCATCTGGAAGGCGCATGGTTTTGTGCGTATCTTTAGAAACATACGCACAGCCAACTTTATCTCCTTCTTTGGAACCATCAGTATAGACTTGCTGGTAATCATTGTAACGTGACTGCAGTACCTGAAAGTTTTGTTTGAGAAGTATTGGATTTGATTCGGATTTTTTTCCATCATGTAAGTCGAACAGAATAGAAGGTTGTTTAATACACCAAGATGGAACTTCGGCGGTTTCATGTTTTTGAATATTTTTAAGGTCGATACCTGAATTTTCCAGCAGTGGTAAAATACGTAATCCAAAAGGTTTGATTGCTGTGGGTTTTGTTTCATACTTATCTACAAGTTGAGGTGGAAATGAAATTTTGGATGCCGGGTTAGATGGATTTGCAGCAAGTCTGATAGCATACTGAAGAGAAAGTTTCTCTCTGCGCGAGGTTAAAGATGGTTCACCTGCTTCTACATAAAGGCTTAATACGGGAGAAGTACGGAAGGCTCCCATGGCCAGACGAAGGCCTTGGTGATGGATAGTATCCAAGGATTTCAAATAGGACTTTCTGGCAGAACCATAAACAACAGACCCATAATCTAATTTAGATCTTATTAAAGACCGGTAAAGATGTAATAAAGTATACCGATCTGCTCCCCAACTTGTATGAGCTAAAACTTTCAAAAGATTCAAAGCTTTTAAGCATTTCGCTTTAAGATATTTAATATGTGGAATAAAAGATAACTTTTGATCAAATATGACCCCAAGAAATTTGGCTTCTTCAACAACAGGAATTTGTGATCCGTATAAAAACAGGGAAGGATGTTCGTGTTTCTTCCGTAGTTTACAAAAATGAACACACTGCGTTTTCGACTTGGAGAACTTGAAACCATTTTTATCAGTCCATTCTTCTATTCTTTTTAAATTTTGTTGTAACTTTCGTTCAATTGTTTTCATATTTTTTGAACGGTAACATATACAAAAATCATCAACATACAATGAACAATCAGTTTTGTCGTCCAAACATTGTACAATATTGTTTATTTTGATGTTAAATAGCGTAGTTGAAAGAATACTACCCTGTGGGACACCCTGTTCTTGATCATAGAAATCAGACAGGGTAGACCCCACACGCACCTGAAACATGCGCTCCCCTAAAAAGCTTTCAATAAAACTGGGAAGTTTTCCTCTTAAGCCAATGTTATGTAGATCTTTCAATATTCCATAACGCCACGTCGTATCATATGCTTTCTCCAAGTCGAAAAAGACAGCCACTACGTGTTCTTTGTTAACAAAAGCATCTCGTATAAATGTTTCTAGTCTTATTAAATTGTCATTGGCACTACGTTCCGAACGAAAACCCGATTGATATTCTGAAATGAGGTTGTTGGACTCTAAGTACCAGACTAATCTCTTGTTTATCATTCTCTCCAATGTTTTACACAAACAACTTGTCAAAGCTATCGGACGATAATTTGTAGGTTCTGCATGATCTTTCTCTGGTTTCGGAATTGGTACAACTGTAGCTACACGCCAACTCTCAGGACAGACCCCCGTTTCCCAAATATTATTAAAGATATCTAAAAGTGTTGTAAGAGAACTTTTTGGCAGATGCTTAAGCATCTGATAATGAATTTCATCGGGGCCGGTTGCCGTATCATGTGATTTTTCAATGGCTTCAACGAGTTCGGATAAGTTAAAAGGTGTGTTGTATTCTTTGTGATTAAGGGATTTGAAGTTAAGATTTCTTTTCTCTTGGTTCTTTTTGAAATTTCTAAAAGTGTCAGAATAATTACGCGATGATGAATTTCTCAAGAATGTGTGACCAAGAGTATCTGAAATATCTTTTTTTGTTGAAGCTATTGTGTCAAATTCAGTATTTAAATGTGTAAAACTAGAGGACTTTGTTTTTCCTGAAAATTTTCGTACCATATCCCAAACCTTTTTAATGGGGGTTTTGTAGTTCAATTTGGAGACATATTCTCTCCATGACTTTCGTTTTGAAGCTCGGATTGTTCGCCGAGCTTTAGCTCTAAAAACTTTTACGTCGTTTAGCTTTTCTGAAGTGGGACTTTTGCAGAACTTATTTAGAGCCTGTTTACGCTTTTTAATAGCTTCTTTACAGTCATTATTAAACCAAGGCTTGCTTTTCTTAGTATTTGTGGAGGTCTTTGGAATGCATTGTTCTGATATATTAATAAGTGTATCTGTGAAATCAGAAACAATGTCGGATGATTCATTTAAGTGATCAACTGTTAACTCTTCTTCACATAAATTATGGAATAATTCCCAGTCGGCTTTATTCATTTTCCACTTCTGGTTACAGTCTTCATCTGGTTCGTTTACGCTCTCAATTATAACAGGGAAGTGATCACTTCCGCACTGATCATCATGAACAGACCAGTCATAGTCCAAGAAGAGAGATGGGTGACACAAAGAGAGATCTAAAGAAGACAAATGACCTGTCGCAGGGTGAAGGTAAGTATAAGATTTATCATTCATCAAGCAAAGATCGCTCTTTGCAATAAAATCTTCGACAAGTGCTCCTCTGTTATTGATATCTTTACAGCCCCATAGAATATTGTGACCATTGAAGTCGCCAACTAAAAGATATGGGGATGGAAGCTGACTCAGCAATGATTCAAGATGTTCGGGCTTTAAAGAAAATGAGGGTGGAATATATAAAGAGCATATTGTAGTTTCTTTATCCAGAGAAACCGATACTGCTACAGCTTGAAGGTCTGTTTTTAATTTGATCTCTCTTTGTGGTAAACATGATTTAACAAAAATTGAACTGCCACCAGATGGTTTGTTACCATCAGAATAGATATAGTTGTATGTATTGAAACCCCTGACATCAATGTTGTCATCAGTTTTTAAAAAAGTTTCTTGCAAACAAAAAACCGATGGGTTTAATAACGAAATAAGTAATAAGAGTTCATTATAATTTGATTTAAGACCTCGACAATTCCATTGTATTATTTTGTGTTTTAAATCCATTTTATGAAGAGATTAAGACTAAAAACTATATTGGAGCTGCAATTGGTGATATAGATCTGCTACCACCAGCTCGTGGTGTTGCTGACCTCGATCTGTTTTTGCCGTTTGGTGATGATGGAGTTTCAAACTCCATATCACTGTCACTCAAAGATCCGAATCTGTTCTGGAATCTTATATTGTCTCTTTCCATTTTACGTTGTCTGTCTGTTTGTTTAAGAGACATTTGTTTTTTCGGATCTTCTGATCCCTTATTAGTTCGACCTAAGTCGAGTTTCTCTTTTGCATGCGGCGCTGGCTTCGGTACGGTCGCTGTCGACCGATCCGAAGCAACCTGGATTGCGCCATTTGATAAACTGGTTGAACTTTGTGGTGCTGGAGTGGATTTACTCCATGCACCAGATTTTTTCAGTTCAGCTATGTATGATTCAGCAGTCTGTGTTGCGGAGCTGGAAACTTTTATACCAGCACCTTTTGTGATGCTGGCGTAACTGGTGGTTGGTGTTGTGTATCGCTCATCAACAATTTTCCGCGCTTCTGGGAATGTTATCCCCCTTTGGTATTTGACAGTGAGTATTTCTTTTTCTTTTTTCCATGCCGGACAATCTCGAGAGAAAACAGCATGCTTGCCACCACAATTGACGCATTTGGGTTCATTTTTGCAGTTTTGATGGTTATCGACATGTTTTTCCTCACCACAGTTTGGACAGAGTCGTTTCTTCTGACATCTGCTTTCGTGGTGACCAAAAACCTGACAATGATAACATCTGAGAGGGTTTGGTATATACACCTCTACGTTAACAGATAGATATGCAACTTTTATTTTCTTGGGCAGAACTGGTGTATTAAATGTCAACACGTAGGTACTTGTTGGCTTTAATACACCACCTCTACGAACTTGGATGTTACGTACACCAATGACGCCTTCATCTCTCAAATTCTCAACAATCTCGGTATCGTTGCACGGGCGTAGCTCTGGGCTGCGGATGACACCTTTACATGAATTGAGGGTTTTGTGCAACGATACTTTGACGTTGAGATCGAAGAGCTTTGTGGTACCAAGCAGGTTTTTGACCTGCTGTTCTCTCTCGATTTCCAAGAGGAGATCACCTGACTTCAGTTTCTTGATACTTTTTGGATGTCCGGCAATGGACACTATACTCTTTTCGATCACAAAAGGTGATAAATCTGACACCGTACGTGTATCATCACGTGATGTTATCACCAAGAAGCGTGGAAAATTGTTAAGCTTTTGAGTTTCAGATTGCTGACTAGACTGCTGACTTGACTGCTGACTTGACTGTTGACTGGGTTCATCCGTTCCGGATGAATCCTCGTCTTTTTTACGTTTAGCTGCGTTGCGGTTATGTTTTTTTCCATGAGGCATAAGGAAAAAATTCTAGTTTCGTCCCAAGTGCTCTCCGCCCTCCGTGGAGCCCTACAAGGGAACACCATAATGGAGTGGGTATCCAACTCGCAGGTGTTAGAGATACACGTGAGATATACTCGTATAAACAAAATGCCTACACGATTGATCCGTTTAGCCACCGCCTTCTAGAGATAAAAAGACAGAAAAGGGTAAGGTAAATGGGCATATGGTTGGTATCAGGAAAGATACAAAAAGAGTTGAAGAGAAAGCAAAGCGGTATCTCTAGGGCTCGGCGCGACCAGCCGATTGACCGTGCCGGACCGCACGGCCACCCGTCTACACCGAAAAGCCAGGCCAAAGAGGCGTGTTGGGTACCTGAAGCACCGCCACCTCAGGTAACCCTCAACCTCCAGGATCCCTTCTTCCGGCTTACAGGACGCCACCCACGGCAAACGGGTGGTACTTCCTTTAGCTCTTCCCAGTGGGCACAAAAACCACAGCGGCAATGTGCCCAGTGGGAATTGAGCCCCCAGGGCCACGGCAAGGCAGGAAGTCTAATACCTGGGGGACGAGTTCCCACAATCTGTGTTTGGAGCAGAATTATGAAACACAAAACTTTTTTTTTTTCTTTGACGCAGATGATTAGACTTCATACTTCTGCTCAAAATCATAGATTGTGGGTACTCGTTAGAACCTTCTCGCCGAGGCGAATCTAACGAGTTCCCACAACTTATGTTTGGAGCAGAAATATGAAACATATCAGAGAAAAAACGGCCAGAACTGACAGACTAAGTATAAGAAGATAGATAGATAAATACTGCGATCGGTCACATTAAAAAAAAAGCTAAAAACCCAATCAATTGCCATGCGATGGTTCAAGCTTTTTCAGAAGCTAAGCTTGTAAGCTTCCTTTCTTTTCTTTCTTTTTTTCTTTCTTTTGGAAATTCATCCACTTTTAAGAAAACAACGTGCCGACTCAGCAGGGGTGAGAACAGTCCAAAAATCTCAATCCTGAAAATCTGCTATTTGAATCCTGAAGTGACCCTAATGTTATCTTGAAATAAAAAATAAATAGGTTTACCCTTCTAATATCAATGGAGGATAGTTGCTTCATGCTCAGTTGTAGCTAACCATTTAATTAAGACATGTAAAACTTCAAATGGACAATAATAAATGACCATTTATATGCATCATGCCAAAGCTCTCAATCCTGAAATCAGGATCAATCCTGAACTTTCTCACCCCTGCGACTGGTGCGTCACCCACTCTCGACGAAGGTGGAATTGTGGCCGATGGAGCACATATTGGTAATTTACGTGGCGCTGCTTTTTACCCACAAGCTTTAGTCGCAAAAAAAATCAAAGGTAGATAGATCTAGGCGGAAAAACAAATTATGGTTGCAATTTTGGAAGTTACAAAATATTATAATATATTATTATAAATCTCCAGGAGAAGAAACTTGTTAACAAACTGAATCTTTACTATAATCGAGTTAAATATTTAATATTTCTTCGAAATTAACGAGGCATGCCGTCAAGCTCAACAAAGGAAACTCCACAGAAACAACAACACAAACAGCGACAGAACCGGCATGGAATGGTAATTTGAGCCATTTTATGCATCAGTCATTTGTACCACTATTCTAACAGACGGAGATTACGGTGGCGTCAATTTTTAATCCATCACAACCATGCTGAGAACAGAAGGGTAAGTGGAAACAAGTATAAGCTTCTAAAAAACAAGCCTCTTTATTGGAAAATGGCATTAGTCATCCATCTCTTCAAGAAGTTTGATAAAAGCAATCGCCAACTACCAAACCATTTCTGTGACATGCATCTGATGCAAATCCAGGAGCATATCATCACCTCAAACTTAACCAGACACTTGCAGAAAGACCTGCAACACAGTTTTTGAGAGCTCATGTCTTGTAGTTAATTCAACTTGTCGAAGACGTTACTAGATCTCTTTCGCAGGGTAAGCAACACCGCATTGAATGGGTTGTGGGTGCTCGATAGAATCGCCTTGTTGAGACGTTCTATCGAGTACCCACAACCTATGATTAAAATCCAAAATTAAAAAAAAAAAATAGCATACCCCTGCTTTCCCCAGTTTTACAATATAAAAGAGATTTGTGGGGTGGGTTTAAAATTACATTGGCATGTTGGCTTGATGAATGAGATTCGAGGGGTGGTGTCAAAATTACATAGGCATGTTGGCTAGATGAATACGAAAACTATAAGAAGAAAAATTGGATTTATTTCTTATTTGTCAAAATACTAAGTGTAGATTGTAAGAAACGTTTGAAACGTCTCCTCGAGGTGGGTATACCCACAAGCTATATTTTAAGGCGTAATTTATAAGAACAAGAGGGCCATGATGGCCCTGGATCGCTCACCTGATCCATAGTGTAACAAGTGGGCCCCAGAGAGGGCCATTATTGGCCCCAGGGCTTTAATGTACATAATGTTGAGGGAGGTCTTAAAGGTGAAGCTTCATACCAAACATCAACAAAGGCTAAAATTTGAACAATCTTGTCAAAGGTCCACTAGATGAAGCTACACATCAAATATCAAAGACCTGGGCCTAGCGGTTTCAGAGAAGAAGATTTTTAAAGATTTTGCCTATATAAGCCTATGTAAAATCAAAGGGCCCCGGGACAGGGGCATTTTTTGCCCCAGCACTATAGTTTGAACAATCTTGGTAGGGGTCCACTAGATGAAGCTTCATACCAAATATCAAAGTTCTGGGCCTTGTGGTTTCAGAGAAGAAGATTTTTAAAGATTTTCCCTATATAAGCCTATGTAAAACCAAAGGGCCCCGTGGCAGGGGGGGGATTTTTTGTCCCAGCACTATAATTTGAACAATCTTGGTAGGGGTCCACTAGACGAAGCTTCATACCAAATATCAAAGTCCTGGGCCTTGTGGTTTCAGAGAAGAAGATTTTTAAAGATTTTCCCTATATAAGCCTATGTAAAACCAAAGGGCCCCGGGGCAGGGGCATTTTTGGCCCCAGCACTAAAATTGGAACAATCTTGGTAGGGGTCCACTAGATGAAGCTTCATACCAAATATCAAAGTCCTGGGCCTTGTGGTTTTAGAGAAGAAAATTTTTAAAGATTTTCCCTATATAAGCCTATGTAAAACCAAAGGGCCCCGTGGCGGGGGCATTTTTGGCCCCAGCACTATAATTTGAACAATCTTGGTAGGGGTCCACTAGATGAAGCTTCATACCAAATATATAAGACCTGGGCCTTGTGGTTTCAGAGAAGAAGATTTTTAAAAATTTTCCCTATACAAGCCAATGTAAAAGCAAAGGGCCCCGTGGCGGGGGCATTTTTGTCCCAGCACTAAAATTTGAACAATCTTGGTAGGGGTCCACTAGATGAAGCTTCATACCAAATATCAAAGTCCTGGGCCTTGTGGTTTCAGAAAAGAAAATTTTTAAAGATTTTCCCTATATAAGCCCATGTAAAACCAAAGGGCCCCGTGGCGGGGGCATTTTTTGTCCCAGCACTAAAATTTGAACAATCTTGGTAGGGGTCCACTAGATGAAGCTTCATACCAAATATCAAAGACCTGGGCCTTGTGGTTTCAGAGAAGAAGATTTTTTAAGATTTTCCCTATATAAGCCTATGTAAAACCAAAGGGCCCCGGGGCGGGGGCATTTTTGGCCCCAGCACTGTAATTTGAACAATCTTGGTAGGGGTCAACTAGATGAAGCTTCATACCAAATATCAAAGACCTGGGCCTTGTGGTTTCAGAGAAGAAGATTTTTAAAGATTTTCCCTATATAAGCCAATGTAAAACCAAAGGGCCCCGTGGCGGGGGCATTTTTTGTCCCAGCACTATAATTTGAACAATCTTGGTAGGGGTCCACTAGATGAAGCTTCATACCAAATATCAAAGTCCTGGGCCTTGTGGTTTCAGAGTAGAAGATTTTTGAAGATTTTCCCTATATAAGCCTATGTAAAACCAAAGGGCCCTGGGGCGGGGGCATTTTTGGCCCCAGCACTATAATTTGAACAATCTTGGTAGGGGTCCACTAGATGAAGCTTCATACCAAATATCAAAGACCTGGGCCTTGTGGTTTCAGAGAAGAAGATTTTTAAAGATTTTCCCTATATAAGCCAATGTAAAACCAAAGGGCCCCGTGGCGGGGGCATTTTTCGTCCCAGCACTCAAATTTGAACAATCTTGGTAGGGGTCCACTAGATGAAGCTTCATACCAAATATCAAAGTCCTGGGCCTTGTGGTTTCAGAGAAGAAGATTTTTAAAGATTTTCCCTATATAAGCCTATGTAAAACCAAAGGGCCCCCGTGCGGGGGCATTTTTGGCCCCAGCACTATAATTTGAACAATCTTGGTAGGGGTCCACTAGATGAAGCTTCATACCAAATAACAAAGACCTGGGCCTTGTGGTTTCAGAGAAGAAGATTTTTTAAGTTTTTGGTGAAAAAAATCTGTTTTTGGCTCCTGTGACCTAGATGTGCAACGGACCGGAACCATTTGACCCATATTCAAACTTGACCGAGATATTGTCATGATGATCATTCTGAGCAAGTTTGATTATGATTGGACCAAAATTGTGGCCTCTAGGGTGTTCACAAGGTTTTTCTATGATTTGACCCGCTGACCTACTTTTTAAGCCGACATGATCCATATTCAAACTTCACTAAAATATTGTCACAATGATCATTCTGAGCAAGTTTGATGATGATTGGACCAAAACTGTGCCCTCTAGAGTGTTCACAAGGTTTTTCTATGATTTGACCTACTGACCTACTTTTTCACCCGACATGACCCATATTCGAACTTGACCGAGATATTGTCATGATGATCATTCTGAGCAAGTTTGATGATGATTGGACCAAAACTGTGGCCTCTAGTGTGTTCACAAGAAAAAGTTTACGCACGACGGACGACGGACGACGCACGACGACGCCGGACATCTTACGGTCACAAAAGCTCACCATGACCTTCGGTCAGGTGAGCTAAAAATAAGTTTTTCACATGACAACTGTGAACCCCAGTTTTACTAGATAAAAGTGTAGTTTGTGGGGGTCATATAATATGGACATGTTTTTGTGATGTGAATTCTGCAGCAGATTAGTCACATTAAATGACAAGCCCTTTTTCAGGAAAATAAAATAAAACAAATAATGTCGACTGTTCAAGAATTTTCACAGGTTTTAATGGGTTAAAATTGGGGTTAAAGTCTTGTGTCTCTGTATTGTTTTAACACATACCAGATGTTTCTCTAGGCTGTTTAAAAATCATTTACTGACAGCAGACATAAGGGTTTGCAATTAAAGTGAGAGACCAAACGTTAGCATTTTCAGAGGAAATGGCACATTTTGGTAAGAGTGAATGTACTTTTCGAGTAAAAACATAAAAAAGAGTATTACGAACCCTTTTGTTACATCACAAAAATCTATATTAAAGCATATATTGTGTGCAGTCTTTAAATTACATTGACAGTGCCATTCTAACGAATACACACAACATTTGGTGTTTATTTTATCTGGAGCTCTAAACATAAGGTAATTGTCTGGGTCCTCTTTTCTCTCGCATTGTTTTATCAAGATCATAAATTGTATGTGACAGCTTCTGGTTGGTATACCAGTGATACATCACACTTACAGCCTGATACACCCCACTAACAGCCAAGACTTTCAAATTTACTAGAGAAAAATAAGCCCCCGCCTCCCACAGCTGGCTAGCAATGCCAGCAATATAAAAAAATACCCACTGGATGACATCAAAGGAAAAGAAGTAGGCCATGGTACAATTGACTCATATCGAGCGGATCGTTAATCAGAGATGGGCGAAAACCGTTATACCTGGTGATAAACCACCTGACCTTCCATTACAGAACTTGGCGTCTCACATTTGACCCAAGCCAGACTTGAACCCACAGCAGTGAGAGACCGAATGATTAAGAGTCAGCTTTCTTATCCACTAGGCCACGGAGGCCCGTTGCTGTGGGTATATTATGTTTGTAAAAAATCCTCATATTTTTTTTGCTTTATTTTCAGATCAAATATTTTTTTATCACAGAATGGAAGAACGAAACTGACTGCTGTTAATTATCATGATGGAGGTACCAGATAATGAAAAACAACACCGCTGTCTTGTGTGTTCCAAAATATTAAGTACTAAGCAAAGATTGATCACCCACACAGAGAAGCAGCATCGGGACATTCCAAATGCTACAGGTACAAATCTTCTTCTTTAGAATAAACTGGAAGTCTTACGATATTGAAACCTTGCATGAATCAGTGACGACTTATGCTGAGCTCTTTTCAGTTTGTTCAAAGCTGACCTTAAAAATATTTTGGTTCACTGTTAAATGACCCTAGGTTCATGACTGTGACTTATTGTATGATGATGATGATTTCGTGTTTAACGACGCGTCAACCCTCTTTGTGGGTCATAAGCGTCAAACGGTTAATGGTTAAACGGCATGAATAATTATGATGATATTAAAAGTAAAAAGTCAGAATGATAATGTATAAAAATCTGAAACAGTTAAATCTTATGAAAAAGTCCAATTTCTTTTAAGAATAAAATAATATTATCAACAGGTACATCTTGAAACAGTTGTTGCAAAGTGTCAGCTTTGAAATATAAAATACGTGAGGGTGAAAAGTCAACACAGTCAATTAAGATATGTTTCACAGTGAATGGCTGATCACAACCTACACAAGAAGGTTGATCATCACCATTAAAAATATAAGAATGAGTAACTCTAGTATGGCCGATGCGCAGTCGTGTTAATACTACGTCCTCTTTTCTTGAAAACTGTGGAGGAGAGCATTTTGTACTAACGACAGGTTTAATGGCATGAAGTTTGTTATTTATTGCACGGTCCCATTCGCCTTGCCATTCCGACAAGATGTATCTGTTGATAAAGGGTTTAAAATTATTAAAAGGAATTTTAAAAATAGATGGATCAAGATCGAGCGATCCCTTTGCCTTCTTGTCAGCATATTCATTTCCGACAATGCCAACATGGCTCGGAAGCCAACAAAACAAGACCCGGTGTGTTTTAGAAATTTCATGATGTTTTTCGATCAATTTTTGAATTTGAGGATTTTTAGATGATGAATGGTCTAAAGCCTTAAGCACAGAAAGTGAATCAGAAAATAGAATTGCTTTTTGAATTGTTGAAGAACTGATAAAATCTAAAGCTAAGTCTATTGCTTTGGCTTCAGCTGTAAAAATAGATGAACCATCTGGAAGGCGCATGGTTTTGTGCGTATCTTTAGAAACATACGCACAACCAACTTTATCTCCTTCTTTGGAACCATCAGTATAGACTTGCTGGTAATCATTGTAACGTGACTGCAGTACCTGAAAGTTTTGTTTGAGAAGTATTGGATTTGATTCCGATTTTTTGCCATCATGTAAGTCGAACAGAATAGAAGGTTTTATAATACACCAAGATGGAACTTCGGCCGTTTCATGTTTTTGAATATTTTTAAGGTCGATACCTGAATTTTCTAGCAGTGGTAAAATTCGTAATCCAAACGGTTTGATTGCTGTGGGTTTAGTTTCATATTTATCTTCAAATTCAGGTGGAAATGAAATTTGGAATGCCGGGTTAGATGGATTAGCAGCAAGTCTGATAGCATACTGAAGAGAAAGTTTCTCTCTGCGCGAGGTTAAAGATGGTTCACCTGCTTCTACATAAAGGCTTAATACGGGAGAAGTACGGAAGGCTCCCATAGCCAAACGAAGGCCTTGATGATGAATAGTATCCAAAGATTTTAAATAAGACTTTCTGGCAGAACCATAAACAACAGACCCATAATCTAATTTAGATCTTATCAGAGACCGGTAAAGATGTAATAAAGTGTACCGATCTGCTCCCCAACTTGTATGGGCTAAAACTTTCAAAAGATTCAAAGCTTTTAAGCATTTCGCTTTAAGATATTTAATATGGGGAATAAAAGATAACTTTTGATCAAATATGACCCCAAGAAATTTGGCTTCTTCAACAAAAGGAATTTGTGATCCGTATAAAAACAAGGAAGGATGTTCATGTTTCTTCCGTAGCTTACAAAAATGAACACACTGCGTTTTCGACTTGGAGAACTTGAAACCATTTTTATCAGTCCATTCTTCTATTCTTTTTAAATTTTGTTGCAACTTTCGTTCAATTGTTTTCATGTTTTTTGAACGGTAACATATACAGAAATCGTCAACATACAAGGAACAATCAGTTTTGTCGTCTAAACATTGTACAATATTGTTTATTTTGATGTTAAATAGCGTAGTTGAAAGAATACTACCCTGTGGGACACCCTGTTCTTGATCGTAGAAATCTGACAGAGTAGACCCCACACGCACTTGAAACATACGCTCCCCTAAAAAGCTTTCAATAAAATTGGGAAGTTTTCCTCTTAAGCCAATGTCATGGAGATCTTTTAATATTCCATATCGCCATGTTGTATCATATGCTTTCTCCAAGTCGAAAAAGACAGCTACTACGTGTTCTTTGTTAATAAAAGCATTTCGTATAAATGTTTCTAGTCTTATTAAATTGTCGTTGGTACTACGTTCCGAACGAAAACCCGATTGATATTCTGAAATGAGGTTGTTGGATTCTAAGTACCAGACTAATCTCTTGTTTATCATTCTCTCCAATGTTTTACACAAACAACTTGTCAAAGCTATCGGACGATAATTTGTAGGTTCTGCGTGATCTTTCCCTGGTTTCGGAATTGGTACAACTGTAGCTACACGCCAGCTCTCAGGACAGACCCCCGTTTCCCAAATATTATTAAAGATATCTAAAAGTGTTGAAAGAGAACTTTTTGGCAGATGCTTAAGCATCTGGTAATGAATTTCATCGGGGCCGGTTGCCGTATCATGTGATTTTTCAATGGCTTCAACGAGTTCTGATAAGTTAAAAGGTTTGTTGTATTCTTCGTGATTAAGGGATTTAAAGTTTAGATTTCTTTTCTCTTGGTCCTTTTTGAAATTTCTAAAAGTGTCAGAATAATTACGCGATGATGAATTTCTCAAGAATGTGTGCCCAAGAGTATCTGAAATATCTTTTTTTGTTGAAGCTATTGTGTCAAATTCAGTATTTAAATGTGTAAAACTAGGGGACTTTGTTTTTCCTGAAATTTTTCGTACCATATCCCAAACCTTTTTAATGGGGGTTTTGTAGTTCAATTTGGAGACATATTCTCTCCATGACTTTCGTTTGGAAGCTCGGATTGTTCGCCGAGCTTTAGCTCTAAAAACTTTTACGTCGTTTAGTTTTTCTGAAGTGGGACTTTTGCAGAACTTATTAAGAGCCTGTTTACGCAACTTATTGTATGACAAGTTCAAATTACGTATATATGTTTTTTGTGTGGCTTTGTTTGATTATATTGGAATTTAACGGCCCAGGCAACAATATTTAGGTCATTTTTGAGCTGGTCAGTTTACCTATCCACACTTGACCTGGGCAGGCTTTATGTAAGCGGTTAACCAGTACAGTGCACATTTTTCGCCAGAAACTGACAACTGCCCTTCTTGAATCAGCAGAAGGCAGAGAATGACCATAGAAAAGATTTCATTATCCATCTCCACGAAAGAATGTTGCCAACCCCCGCATAAAAGTGAGAGGATTAGTTTAGAGAGGTGTGGAGGTATTAGATAGGGGAGGGGGAACCACATAATTATTTTGTTTTGGCCTCACTTGATAACTTGTTCTTATTACAGCTGTTAATAAATTTGTTTTCTGATGCGATGTCATTTCTTTTACAGACTCATTGAAAATCAGAAAGTATAAGCAGTATATTGGAGATCCAAGTATTCCTGTTCCAAGAACCACCCTTTTCAGACACAAATCTCAGTTGAAGAGTTGTGAATTTGATGAATCAGAAAGATGCATTCAAGAATCGGGAAACATTCAAGAAACATCATCAGAACTTTACAATGATTCTACAGAATCTGCATTTCAGGAGCAGCATAAGACAATTAATGCTGAAGATGATGATGATGATGATTTCGTGTTTAACGACGCGTCAACCCTCTTTGTGGGTCATAAGCGTCAAACGGTTAATGGTTAAACGGCATGAATAATTAAGATGATATTAAAAGTAAAAAGTCAGAATGATAATGTATAAAAATCTGAAACAGTTAAATCTTATGAAAAAGTCCAATTTCTTTTAAGAATAAAATAATATTATCAACAGGTACATCTCGAAACAGTTGTTGCAAAGTGTCAGCTTTGAAATATAAAATACGTGAGTGTGAAAAGTCAACACAGTCAATTAAGATATGTTTCACAGTGAATGGCTGATCACAACCTACACAAGAAGGCTGATCATCACCATTAAAAATATAAGAATGAGTAACTCTAGTATGGCCGATGCGCAGTCGTGTTAATACTACGTCCTCTTTTCTGGAAAACTGTGGAGGAGAGCATTTTGTACTAACGACAGGTTTAATGGCATGGAGTTTGTTATTTATTGCACGGTCCCATTCGCCTTGCCATTCCGACAAGATGTATCTGTTGATAAATGGTTTAAAATTGTTAAAAGGAATTTTAAAAACAGATGGATCAAGATTGAGCGATTCCTTTGCTTTCTTGTCAGCATATTCATTGCCGACAATGCCAATATGGCTCGGAAGCCAACAAAACAAGATTTGGTGTGTTTTAGAAATTCCATGATGTTTTTCGATCAATTTTTGAATTTGAGGATTTTTAGATGATGAATGGTCTAAAGCCTTAAGCACAGAAAGTGAATCCGAAAATATAATTGCTTTTTGAATTGTTGAAGAACTGATAAAATCTAAAGCTAGGTCTATTGCTTTGGCTTCAGCTGTAAAAATAGATGAACCATCTGGAAGGCGCATGGTTTTGTGCGTATCTTTAGAAACATACGCACAGCCAACTTTATCTCCTTCTTTGGAACCATCAGTATAGACTTGCTGGTAATCATTGTAACGTGACTGCAGTACCTGAAAGTTTTGTTTGAGAAGTATTGGATTTGATTCGGATTTTTTTCCATCATGTAAGTCGAACAGAATAGAAGGTTGTTTAATACACCAAGATGGAACTTCGGCGGTTTCATGTTTTTGAATATTTTTAAGGTCGATACCTGAATTTTCCAGCAGTGGTAAAATACGTAATCCAAAAGGTTTGATTGCTGTGGGTTTTGTTTCATACTTATCTACAAATTGAGGTCGAAATGAAATTTTGGATGCCGGGTTAGATGGATTTGCAGCAAGTCTGATAGCATACTGAAGAGAAAGTTTCTCTCTGCGCGAGGTTAAAGATGGTTCACCTGCTTCTACATAAAGGCTTAATACGGGAGAAGTACGGAAGGCTCCCATGGCCAGACGAAGGCCTTGGTGATGGATAGTATCCAAGGATTTTAAATAGGACTTTCTGGCAGAACCATAAACAACAGACCCATAATCTAATTTAGATCTTATTAAAGACCGGTAAAGATGTAATAAAGTATACCGATCTGCTCCCCAACTTGTATGAGCTAAAACTTTCAAAAGATTCAAAGCTTTTAAGCATTTCGCTTTAAGATATTTAATATGTGGAATAAAAGATAACTTTTGATCAAATATGACCCCAAGAAATTTGGCTTCTTCAACAACAGGAATTTGTGATCCGTATAAAAACAGGGAAGGATGTTCGTGTTTCTTCCGTAGTTTACAAAAATGAACACACTGCGTTTTCGACTTGGAGAACTTGAAACCATTTTATCAGTCCATTCTTCTATTCTTTTTAAATTTTGCTGTAACTTTCGTTCAATAATGCTGAAGAAGTACAAATGGAAAATGTTTTGTCATTGCCTAATAGTGGTATCCAAATTGAGAATCAATATCTTACTAGTAATGTTGATTACCAATTGGATAGTGAGCAAGTGTTAGATTGCAATTCTCGGGTTAATGAAAATTCTGATATGCAGCAAGTGTGGGGTTTAAGTTCACAAGATATTGACTTAGATTCTCAAGATGGTGAACATTTGGCAAATGAGCAATTCTTGGATTTCGATTCTCAGGATAATGGTGATTCTGACACTGAAAAATTGATGAATTCAAACAGTCAGTTTTCAAACAACAGTTTTGATGAGGAGTGGTTGGATCTTCATTCTCAGGGTGATGAGAACTATTCATCTTCAGACGAATCAAACCCATCCAGTGAATATGAGAGCTCAACGTCTATAGAGAGTGACAGCCAGGAACATGTGCCACAAGTGCCATCTGTTAAAAAGAAAAACTTCTCTGACAGTTTTTCAATGGCAATGCTTTCACTTATTACAAAATACCATCTTAATGGAGAATGTGCTTCAGACATCTTGCAACTTATGAGTTTTATGAAGTGTAGCAATGAAGATTACACTATAGAGACTTTGAACACTCTTAAGCAAACGGTTGGAAGTTGTGATGCTAAAATGATTGATAACTGTGGTAAATGTTACACTTTATTTCCTGAAGATGAAACTTTGTACACCTGTCCCAAAGAAGGGTGTGGTAATCTAAGATTCAAGGGAAATCTGAATCAGCAAGGCTTAAAACAGAGAAAATCTTTCTTTGCTTGTTTATCTTTTGAAAAACAAATTAAAGACATCCTTCAAAGAGATGGTGTGATGGAAAGTATAACTAAATATCGGAATGAAGTACCAGAGGTTGGAACCATAACAGACATAACATCTGGTAAAGTTATCAAAGATCTTCGTACACCTGGAAACTTCCTATCAAACTGCCAAAATATCAGTCTGCTTTTCAACACAGATGGTGTACCACTTTATAAATCATCAAAAGTGAGCATTTGGTACAGGTAATAGGAAGATTCCACTCCCTGTAATAGAAACTCCCTGATCATAGTTTCCTTTAAATCGCGCATTTTGTTGAAAAACAGAATGTGTATGTTAATGGATACAATGCAAATCATCCTATGAAGTTGAAAACGGTAAGTGTGTTTTAGTCTATTGTCACAAATACATGCAAAAATCTTAGTAAAGTTATCAGTTTTCAGTTCTTTGGTGTATTCTTTGCTTCCAAAGGATAACCCTTTTATAGAATACTCAATCATAAACATGATAATATATCGTTTAATTTTCAAAAGCATGTTAACGTTTCATTATCTGGTGTATGAATGGAATGTAAAAATCTGTCGCTAAATTGTCTCCAAAAAGTGTCGGTGAATTGCCTTCAAATCTTTTTGTTGAATTGTCTCCAAAACCCGTGTCTTAGAGTTGTCTTGTCGGTGAATTGTCTTGTTCCCCTGGTGCTGTCGAACTTCTGGTTCGTATAAAATGTCAACAAATATTAACTTTGTCAAGTTTTCCATGAATACAGGTAACAAAAGAGTTTTTTTAAACATTGTCATATTGTTGTTCCTGAAAATCGCATTTCATCAATTTCGTTAGTTTCCGTGTTCATAGTTCCGAACATTTTCGGCATTTTCCGAGATCGTGTGGTTCGAAAACACACCAACGTGGACGTTTTGTTTTAGTTAATCTGTTGAAAACAGAAATAATTTACAAGGTAAGATATCACGAACAAAGTAGCACTAGAGTTTAAGTAACAATCTGCTGTGATTTTGCTCCGCATTTTATCGTTTAATGTGGCTAATATTCCACGTGTACTGTGGAGAACCAGAACGGGTGGGGAATAAGGTTCAAAATTTGTCCGCAGGGGTAACTTATTTACCGAAACGACCAGAAATACCGAAACGAAACATTAGCCTCCATGTGCCATATCTCGAACCATTTTGGCACAAATTTCCATTGATAAATCAAGAGAAAGCAACTTTGTTTATATAAGAGTGCACTTCCTTCTACAGTGCACGAATCGCCCCCAAGACGTTTCCTCCCTGGTCGTTTCCCCCCTAGTCGTTTCGCCCCCCCCCCCCTAGTCGATTCGTCCCCCTAGTCGTTTCGTCCCCCTAATCGTTTCGCCCACTTTTCACTCTAAGGCTAATTTTAAATGTTGAACTTTTAGAGGTGAGAAGAGGCAAATATTCAAGTAGCATCATTGCCCTGACACGTCAGCCTAAGTATCTGTATCTGTTCGTTAAGGGACTTCATTCATACTTGAACAGTATGTCTCTGATGGCGCGTGAAAAAGAGAAAGTGGGAAATATTGGAAAGAAATAGAAATAGTGGATAGACAAGCAAGAAAAGAAAGGAAAGATTCCTGCCTGCTTTTTCAAATCATCATTGGAAACCAGACCTCCCCGGCTACAGAAGCGTCGCCCAACCGGCACAGGTTCAAAAATCCCTCAGACTTACAGACCTGCCCCTACCTAACTGTTAAAACGAGAGAGTAGACGGTTCCTGCTTGAAGGATACCAAGTCAGGGGCCTCAGAAACAGATGCTGGTAAAGAATTCCAATCTGGTAAAGTACTAGGGAAGAAGCTGTACTTGAATGTATCAAGCTAACCGCGTTGCCTGATCAGGGTCTGCACTATTTGCTTACAGTTCAGGAATTACTGGGTCTGTCTATCTATCTTCATATACTGAGTCGGTCATATTTGGCCATTACCTCAGTTGGGTGCGTAGCTAAATTTAGAATTTAGCTAAAAAAAAAAGAAGTCACTGGACGCCGGACGCCGCAAATCTGATCAGAGTATACACAAGTTGCTGACAGAACATTGGTGAAAGGAATCGACTTGATCATTGCTTCCACTTCTATTTATTACGTTGCATCGGCGTTGACGCGTCGTTGCGTAGACGACATTTGCGACAATACTCAACCGTGTATTACCTATAAGGCACACAATGTGTATGCAACGTCGTATCAACGCCGATGCAACTTTATTACGTTGCATCGGCGTTGACGCAATGTTGCGTAGACGGCTTTGCGGCAATATTCAACAACGATTTACTGGCCGACTCTGTTAACGAACCAACCGACCAATTTAAAACAAAACTGGTAAAGGTGCTTAAGCGATAATTAAAGACGTTTAAGTTTGCAAAGAGCGCATGTTTTCACACCTTATCATTAAGGGCATTAATTGCGTGAATAATGTGTCAAATCAAATAAACAATGTGATTAACGGTATTGATCAAAACAGGTAATACTTATTATAATTCCTAATTGACATTTTCATTCAAGAACAGGTTCTTCTCTCTCTCTCTCTCTCTCTCTCTCTCATATGAATTTTTTATATATAAAATATAGAAAAAAAGGTTGGGGGCGAAACGACTAGGGTTTGGGGGCGAAACGACTAGGGGCCAAAAAAGGGGGCGAAACGACTAGGGGGGAAACGACTAGGGGGGAAACGTCTTGGGGGCGAAACGTCTTGTTACCCAGTGCACCTACTCATGAATACTTGTCATTTGTACCAAGTTTCTACTGGCCCCGATAGCTCAGTTGGTAGAGTGTCCGCTCCGGGGAACGGTAGGTCACCGGTTCGATCCCAGGCCGCGACATACCAAAGTCGTTAAAATGGTACAAGCTGCTCCTCGCTTGGCACTCAGATTTACGGGGTAGAGCTAGGAGACTGGTCAATCTGCGCATGCGTCGTGCGAACTAACAGTCTTCCTTTGTCTCGGAAAGAAAATATCACCTTTTCCAGATTAAAGCAACTTTCTGGCATCAAAATTGTGTTAAATGTGTTTGGCTAGGTATATGTAGTGATAAGATCCCTGTAATTTCTACCGATCGTCCGTATCTTGGACGCTTGCAGTTGATCTACAAAAATGCGCAATTTTTGTTAAGTACATAAGCGGCGCCATTATTGGCTTTTTCCATTTATACACGATGTAGGTGACTCGAAAGAGTGTTTATTGTTGTTGAAAATTGAAATGCACGTTCCAGGTAAAATTTTGTTTTTGTTCATCGTTGTTGTGCCCATTTTTGGGCTTCTCACAATGTCTACAAATGACTCAGACCCAGCGCCATGTGGCGCCTGTGGCTTAGAGGTCACTGACATAGGTATCCTTTGTGACACTTGTTCACAATGGTACCACCCATATTGTCAACAGATGGGAGATGAAACTTACAAGTTTCACATCATGAACCCAGATTTCTCGTGGGTGTGCCTGACATGCGGTGCCCCAAACCACTCTGTTTCCGTGCTGGACTGTAATTTAGATACACTTGCCACCTCAAACAGTTTCAGCTCTTTATCTGACTCGGCGAGTCGGCTGTCTGGATCTTCTGCTGATCACACAACCAGCAAGCACACAAATCTTCGCCATGCAACCCTGAAGGTCCTCAACATAAATGCCCGTTCAATCAAATCCCAAGATAAACTTGATCAGTTTCATGCCATGCTTGATCAGCTTCGGCCTGATATTGTGACCTGTACAGAATCGTGGCTTACATCTGACATTCACAATGCAGAGATCATTCCAGACCATCTTGGATACACAATGTTTAGACGGGACAGAGGGTCCAGAGGGGGAGGGGTTTTCATCCTTGTGCGGGATCAGTTCATTGCAACACGGGTACATGAATGGGAAACCAAGTGTGAAATAGTGTGGATTAAACTCCAATTAGCCGCTTCAGTCCCCCTTCATATTGCAGCATATTATAAACCAAATGAGTCAGACCCTTTGAGTTTTGAAGAGTTCAAGAAGTCTGTGGCCATGGTGAACTCTCACAAAGGTCATATCTGGATCTTGGGAGATTTTAATTATCCCAATTGGACAGACAATACTCCCACAATATCCCCTGACTGTAAATACCCAAGCCAGTATGAAGACTTTGTTGAGCTGCTAGATGACTTTAGTCTTTCACAGATGGTGACTCGCCCAACAAGGTATGAGAATATCCTGGATCTATTTCTAATAGATAATCCAACCTTGGTGAAGTCTGTGGAAATCAAACCTGGCATAGCAGACCATGATGCCGTCCTGTCAGAGGTTTTTATCAAACCACAGGTAAACAAGCTGAAACCTTGACTGATTTCTATGTACAGCAAAGCTGACTGGGAAGGGCTTGAGAATCATTTGCTATCTTTCCAGGAGTCTTTCTTGGCCTCATGTGAAGGTAAGTCTGTTAACTTACTTTGGGAGCAGTTCAGGGGCGCCTTGCAAGTAGGTATCGAGAAATATGTCCCCCAGCGTACGGTGAGTACAAAACCGTCACTGCCATGGGTGACCCAAGAAATCAAGCGACTCATGCGTAAAAGGGACAGCCTTTACGATAAATACAAAAAGCACAGGCGGCCCACAGATAGGCATGCATATGTTGAGGCCAGACATTCAACCAAGCAGAAGCTTAAGCAAGCCCATAACAAGTACATTGAGGGAATTTTGGGTCTTACAGATTCTGACAGTAGAACTGACTCAAGTGATCAACCCACTCCTGATCGATGCAATAATACATATGCTTCAAAGAAACTGTACTCTCTTCTGAAAAATTCCAAGAAAGATTCCAAAGGTACAGCACCCCTTCAAAAGGATGGTAAGTTCTACACCGAGACAGTGGATAAAGCAAATATTCTTAACGACCAATTTCAGTCAGTTTTCATCCCAAAATCTCCTCTGAAGCTAAGCCAATTGTCCAATATGGCAGTGCAAAACTATGTAGATAGTGGCAAAATTGATCCATCACAGGTACCAACAGAATGTCTTAGCCCTACACCACAAATGTCCAATATCTCTGTCTCACTCAATGGAATTCTTAAACTTCTAAAAGATCTTAACCCTCACAAAGCGGCTGGACCTGACCAGTTGAAGCCTCTAGTCCTCCAAAAGCTCAGAGATGTGATAGCACCAGTCCTTCAAGTTATATTCCAGAAGTCTCTTGACACTGGGAAAGTACCGAAGGATTGGACCTCTGCCTTTGTCTGTCCACTCTTCAAGAAAGGAGACACAAGTCTGGCTTCAAACTACAGGCCCATCTCGCTAACTAGCATTCTCTGTAAAGTTCTAGAACATATAGTTTCTACGAACGTGGTCTCTCACATGGACAAGCATAGCTTACTGTATGACTTGCAGCATGGGTTTCGCAGCAAACGGTCTTGCGAAACCAAACTTGTCACTCTTCTTGAAGACCTGATGAGGAACTCTACAGCAGGTAGCCAGACTGACCTTGTCTTGCTTGATTTTTCTAAAGCTTTTGACAAGGTCAGTCATCAGAAACTACTGCCGAAACTCCACAAATATGGAATCAGAGGACCAATACTTACTTGGACTCAGGCATTTCTGTCCAACCGTACACAGACTGTTGTTTTGGAAAATGAACACTCTAACACTATCCCAGTAACTTCAGGAGTACCTCCAGGATCTGTCCTTGGTCCAATTCTATTCCTGATATACATCAATGATCTCCCTGACACGACAAAATCTAAGGTACGGTTGTTTGCTGATGACACCGCCATCTACTTGGCTGTTTCCAGCCTGAGAGATGCACAAATCCTACAACATGATCTGGATCATCTCGATAAATGGGAACTCCAGTGGGATATGGAGTTTAACTCAGGTAAATGTGTTGTCATACATGTAACAAGGGCGATAACTCCAGTCCCAAGCCAGTACTTCCTACACAGCCAGCGTCTGGAATCAGTTTCAAGCTCCAAGTATTTGGGGGTGGAGATCAGCAGCAACCTGTCCTTCAACAAGCATATACAGAACATAACCACATCAGCAAGTCGGTCACTGGCCTTTCTTAGGAGAAATATCCGAACCCAAAACCCAGCCCTGAGGGATATGGCATACAAGACACTGGTCCGTCCACTCATGGAATATTCCTCCCCAGTTTGGAGCCCGTACACCCAAACAAACATTGATAAGCTTGAGATGGTGCAGCGTCGAGCTGCTAGGTGGACACTTCACAATTACTCCACTTATGCAAGTGTTACAGATTTGCTCCAATCCCTTGGCTGGAGATTTCTTGAGCAGAGAAGATCCGACTCCCGACTATGCCTGTTTTACAAGATTGTTCACGGCCTTGTAGCTGTTGACTTGCCACCGTATGTTGTGCACCCTATGAGAATCCTCAAAAACTCTCACCCGATGTCTTTCCGCCAAATTCAGACTAACAGTGGATTACTATAAATACTCTTTCTACCCTCTCGCAATCGTGCAATGGAACCGGCTGCCGTCAAGTATCGCATTACTGCCCACATTTGATTCCTTCAAGAGGGCAGTATGCACATTCAGCCATTCAATGCCCTAAATGCCAGCGCGTTGTTTTTAATCTTTTATTCTGCACTTTCAGTCTTTATCGGACTTTTAACATTTTAACTCTGTCATCTTTATTCCACCTCTACTAACACTTCTTAAGAGAACTTTTATTTTTAATACATATTTCTACTAACATCGCACAGACGCGCACCTGCACGTAATCCCCGCGAGGGGGTGATGCAGTATGAAAAGATAGATAGATAGACCCAGTGTCATGATAATGTGACTTGGTGTGGTATCATGTAATGTGTCTGGGACGTGATACTTCAGCAGTATAAAAGTGAGCATCGAGCTCCCTGTCACAAACAGACACCGTCGTGATATGACTGAAAAATTGTTGAAAGCGACGTTAAACCCGAATTCACACACTCCTGCAGATCACACCTGACGGGGACCTATTACCCCTTACGGAAACATTGACCCTTACGGGGAGAAGAAAAGCTAATTTACACCTGTCTGATTACAAGTAGCCCAGGGGTCAATGCACTGGACTCTGGTGCTTGAGGTCCTGGGTTCGATTCCAGCGGCAGGCGAGGAAACATTTCGGTGACCAACATGCTCTCCTTAGTGTCATTTGTTAGGATGACATTAAATCAGGGCAAACAGTGTAGACCCTGATCAGATGGCACATTCTTGGCATGATCAGTGCCTACACTCTGTACCGATGATCTGTTTCAACTAGGCGACTGCCAGGTTCAATTATTTTTGGAATTTATTTGGAAAAAGTTCATCTGATTTTTTTCGGCAAACATTTAGACCCAGATCAGATGGCACGTTCTTGGCATGCATGACCAGTCCCTACACTCTGCACTGATGATCTGTTTCAACTAGGCGACTGTCAGGTTTTTTTTTTATATTTATTTAGAAAAAAATTGTCTGATTTTTTTCTGTAAACAGTGTAGACCCTGATCAGATGGCACATTCTTGGCATGATCAGTGCCTACACTCTGTACCGATGATCTGTTTCAACTAGGCGACTGTCAGGTTCAATTATTTTTGGAATTTATTTTGAAAAAGTTCATCTGATTTTTTTTCGGCAAACAGTGTAGACCCTGATCAGATGGCACATTCTTGGCATGAACAGTGCCTACACTCTGTACCAATGATCTGTTTCAACTAGGCGACTGTCAGATTCAATTATTTTTGGAATTTATTTAGAAAAAAATCATCTGATTTTTTTTTGGCAAACAGTGTAGACCCTGATCAGATGCACATTCTTGACATGATCAGTGCCTACACTCTGTACCGATGATCTGTTTCAACTAGGCAACCTTCAGGTTCGATTATTTTTGGAATTTTTTTAGAAAAAAATTGTCTGATATGTTTTTTTAGGTAAACAGTGTAGACCCTGATCAAATGGCATGTTCTTGGCATGATCAGTGCCTACACTCTGTACCGATGATCTGTCTCAACTAGGCGACTGTCAGGTTCAATTATTTTTAGAATTTATTTAGAAAAAATGCATCTGATTTTTTGTTTTTTAGGTAAACAGTGTAGACCCTGATCCAATGGCATGTTCTTGGTATGATCAGTGCCTACACTCTGTACCGATGATCTGTCTCAACTAGGCGACTGTCAGGTTCAATTATTTTTGGAATTTATTTAGAAAAAATATATCTGATTTTTTTCGGTAAACAGTGTAGACTCTGATCAGATGACACAATTGTTGGCATCTTATCAGTGCCTACACTCCTCGTCATTATGACCTGTTTGAACTAGGGGACTGTCAGGTTGAATGATTTTTGGAATTCATTTTGAAACATTTTGTTGGATTTTTTCTGGCAAACAGTGTAGGCCTATTCTTGGGCAGTCTGACCAGTGCCCACATTCTGTGTCACTAGGCCACAAAAAGCAATGAATTGAAGCCTTTACCAAGCACTAAATTGTGCTCTTGCATTTCTCTCGTGTGGAATACCCCACCCACTCACTATTCATAGAAATAGCATGCACTCTTTAAACTTCATCAGTATCACAATGGTAGTTTCATTTTTAGAAATGGCTAAAAAAATAATAAATAATAAGTAGTTGCTACTCAACTTGTAGAATCTGTTATTTCTTCTGTGGAAATGAATTCAAATTTCGGTGCGAAGTAAAGTTCAAAATGTCATTCTGAAGGTGAATGACAGTGTGAATTTGATTTTTATGCCCCCGCATCGGCGATGCCGGGGGCATATGGTTTTTTGGTTTTCCGTATGTGTGTACGAATGTACGTCCGTCTGTACGAATGTGTGTACGTACGTAGTACGTACATACGTACGTACACAATCCTGTTAGACTCAGGTTAAGGTGTTTGTACCAGGTAGAATATTTTCCAAACCATGTAATGGATTTAGTGTATATTTAGTATGATGATAGATATAGGTCTATAATTTTATTTGGCAATACCCCCACTCATACCCATGACCTCAAGGTCAAGGTCACAGACTTAGAAATTTTTAATGTTAAAGACTCAGGTTAAGGTGTTTGTACTAGGTAGAACTTAAGCTCATATTTTCCAAACCATGTAATGGATTTAGTTCATAATTAGTATGATGATAGATATAGGTCCAAAGATTTATTCGGCAATACCCCCACTCATACCCATGACCTCAAGGTCGTGGTCACACACTTAGGAATTTTTTTATGTTAAAGACTCAGGTTAAGGTGTTTGTACCAGGTAGAACTTAGTTCATATTTTCCAAACCATGCAACAGATTTAGTTCATATTCAGTATGATGATAGATATAGGTCCAAAGCTTTATTCGACAATACCCCCACCCATACCCATGACCTCAAGGTCAACGTCACAGACTTAGTAGATATTTCATTGTTAAAGAATAAGGTTAAGGTATTTGTACCAGGTAGAACCTGAATTTTAATGAGTCACTGGTCCAAAGTTTAATTCAGCAAAACACTCGCCCATCCCCAGGACCTTAAGGTCAAGGTTACAGACATAAGTTTTTAATGTTAATGTTTTTATAGAGCTTTTGTTTTCCTAACAATATGATGTATTGTGTCTGTATTTGCTATGGTGATACATACTGGTCCAAAGGTTCCAATGTGACAAGGGCTTCCGGCTCATACAACAAATTTTGACCTGTGACTTTGACCTTTGAGGAACTTTAAAGAAAAAATTAACATTGGTCGTAACTACTTAACGGTGTCGGACAGAGCCTTCATATTTGGCCTCTAGGTCCCTTGTGACATTGTCTTCCAACTCATATGCAAAAATTTTACCTGTGACCATGACCGTTGACCTGTGACCTACTTTATCATAACTTCTTAACTCTTTGATATAGAGCTTTCATATTTGGCATGTGTGTTGCTTGCAACATTACATACAAAAAAATTGAGCTGTGACCTTGACCCTTAACCTGTGACCTACTTTATCATAACTTTTGAACCATTTGAGATACAGCCTTCATATTTGGCATTTATGTTTCTTGTGACATTGCCTTCCCACTCATACAAAATATTTTGACCTGTGACCTTTACCCTTGACCTACTTTATCATAATTTTTTAACCATTTGAGATACAGCCTTCATATTTGGCATGTTGGTTCCTTGTGACATTGTCTTCCCACTCATACAACAAATTTTGACCTCTAGCATTAATGCAAACATCCATTGGATTTGCACCGCTTAAAGATAAATGTCCTAAGCGGGGGCATCTGTGTACTGTGGACACATTTTTTTTTTCAATACATAGCTCTTCAATGACAGCTGTTTTCAAAAAGGTACAATTTTACACCTGATACAGCAGAAAAAATATGTATAATATAATTATATCATCCTTGTTATTTTTGCTCAGTGCAAAACCCTATCTAAGTCGAGTTAGTAATAGTTTTGCGCTAACAGTTCTCTTGAATTCTGTTAAACTGTTAGTGCAAAACCATACCTAATAAAAATAAAAAATGAGTTCCTTTAAGAGAACGAAAACATTCATAAGAAAGAAGATGGGCCATACTACGTAGTTTCGGCTAATTAAGCCTCATCAGTGACCCTGTAATGATCCGGCAAAGAAAGCCAGAGGAAACATACTGCAATTTTGCGAATTTCGAATAGGCAGTCAATTGAAAGACTGATATAAATCAAAATGGGGTCCAAATAATTAAAAACCTGTCTAGAATGAGTCCAAACCAATAATTTATTTCTGATTTCTCAGACTATTCACGATGATCTCAAAGGACCAGGGGTAAAATATAAACTGCACTATGGTTACTAACTCCACTTAGATAGGGTTTTGCACTGAGAACAAAAACATTTTGACTTAGCATATTTTATGAAAAATTAAATATCTTTGCACATAGTTGCAATATATCCACAATATTTTGACAGATTGAAGAGGATATGTCAGGGTTTTAGAATTTAAATAAAAACTGATTTGGGTAAAATATGGAGTTAGCCTAGTTTTGCGCTGAGCCATCGACATTTAGAGTCACCAATCTAGGGGTCTCCTTGGGGTGAACCGGGTCATATATATTGTTGTTCCTTATGATTAGATACAATACATTCAGTCACAGAAACTTGGGAGTGTGGGGGGGGGGGGTGCAAAGGAGCCTTTCTCTCCCCTCCACTTACCGGCCCCAATAGCTCAGTTTGGTAGAGTGTCCACTCCGGGGAACGGGAGGTCACGGGTTCGATCCCGAGCCGCGACATACAAAAGTCGTTAAAATGGTACTAGCTGCTCCTCGCTTGGCACTCAGATTTACGGGGTAGAGCTAGGACTGGTCGACCCAGTGTCAGGCTAATGTGACTGGGTGTGGTATCATGTAATGTGTCTGGGACATGATACTTCAGTGAGGCAGCACTATAAAAGTGAGCATTGAGCTCCCTGTCGCAACCAGACAACGTCGTGATATGACTGAAAAATTGTTGAAAGCGACGTTAAACCCGAATTCACACACTCCCCTCCACTTCATAAAGGGGCCTCATTTAAGACTTTATGATCAGTAAATTAAAATCATATCCTGTTAAAATACATGGCTGCCAGTATGCAGTGCTTACCTAACCTGAGCTCTGGTAAGCATAGTGGCCCATGGGCCTCTTGTTTTAGTTAGTTTCTGGTAACTACCGTATTTCTCCCATTTAGCGCCCCGGGCGCTTAAAAAATGGAAAAAGAGGGGGTGCTTATAAGAGACAAAAATATTACCAAAACAGAGTTTAAAACCAATTACATGTAGAAGTTTTCCATTCTAATATGGTGGAACCATAACATGTAAAGTACCTAGATAGCCAGGGGTTTAGAAATACCTTGCATGATACGATTTACAGCAGAAACGGTGATGACTGAAAGGCTGAAACTTTCCTTTAGGTAAGCCAAAATAAATTTTCGTCCAACAGCAGAAGGGGCGCTTGTTATTTTGTTCTTGGAAAAAACAGTGAGGTGGCGCTTATAGGAGCAGGGGCGCTTAATGGGAGGAATACGGTAAGTGTATTTAATAGATACAGTCCAGCATATGGGTAAAATACTCAAGTTCAAGCGACACATATATGCATTTAGGCCATTAGCCCTTAGGATAAGCTGCAAGTTACTCTTAAATCTTTTCAGCTGGAATTTTCATAATGTTTTTGACTCACATTTTTTCACGACTAATATAAAGTAACTGAAGTATTTTATCTATTTCAGCTAGCTGATGTTCAAAAATGAGTGGCAATAAAAGCTCATTCAGATCTTATCTACGTGACCATACCAAACTGGGCGAAGATTTAAAAACAAGTGATGGCAAAAGATCATACAGATCATACTTGCATGATCATTCAGGAATTAAAGTTCCTAGAACAACAGAATGGAGATGGAAGTCACAATACCCTAGCACTGAGACTGCATTAACAGAAACCTTGCAAGATCTGTCAGGAGAAGACTGTGAACAAGGTTCTCAGAGTTCAAGTGCTGAAAGTTTTCATAAAGGTAGTGACTCACAACTGATTATTGATTCGTTATATGATCAAGTAGATCAGAGAGCATTTGAGGAAGATCATGGTCATAGTGATGAAGATGTTTCTGACACTTATTCAGATAGCAGCATATCTGATGATGACTGGGAGATGGAAAATGATTCTGTCAATGCAGCAGACATGAACACAGCAGATAGGGAACTCTTGTATCCAAATGCTGAACTGTTTCAGAAAGCCTGATGTTATTTATGACTTTTAGTGTTAGACATTCTTTAAGCTCTGTTGGATTTAAAGACTTATTACAGCTTTTAGATGCTTGTTGTCCACATCCAAACAATATCAGAACATCCGTTAGGCAAGTTTGGAGATATTTTGAAAACCTTGACTCTGAAAAAATTGTCCATTATTATTGTCAGCATTGTTATAAGTATTTACATCCATTAAATCCCCCAAATGAGAATGATTTGTGCAGTGGCTGTGGCCAGCCTTTGAGTAAGAAAGGAACCTATTTCATTCAGGTACCATTTCAGCGTCAGATTGTACAATTATTTAAAAAAAAGGTTTCTGTGATATGCTTGGACATCGTTTCAGAAGACAAAAAAGTTCAAATATAGAGGACGTATATGATGGTTCATTATACAAGTAATTTTGTGAGGATGGTGGATTTCTGTCATGTCCCCACAATATTTCTTTACAAATGAATACAGATGGTGTATCCATCTTTAATTCATCAAGGGTTAGTGTTTGGCCTTTGTATCTCACTATCAATGAATTACCCCCAAAAGTTCGTTTCTCCAGAGATATGAGGATATTTGCTGGACTTTGGTTTGGTTCTTGTAAGCCAAATTTAACAACTTTTTTGTTAACACTTGTAAACCCCAGTTTTACTATATATAAAAGTATGGTTCAAGAGGGTCGTAATTAAATAGGCGTGTTTTTGTGATGGAATATCAGGAATTCTCAGGCTCTTAACATTTTAACCCCATTTGGAAACAGTTAAATTCCTATACTTTATGCAAATAATGTAGATCCTGATCAGATGCCACCCTCTGTATCATTTGATCTGGGTCTACACTACTTGCCAAATCCAGCCCAGATTGACTCAAAAACAACACTCTGATCTCAAGAGAGATTTGAGGAAGGGGTATATATTTTCATCTAAGGATTACTTTGTTAAAAAAAAAAGTCACATCTCATCAGACTTTATATAAGTCTCTTTGTTAACCAGTTCTCAAACATCTTGCAAATCCCTGTGGGGAGTCCAAGTCAGTCACCTGTGTTTATTGATGAAAGATAAGAATTACAATGTTGTGTCCAGTGCATGAAATAGATAAGCCTTCTAGGTAGTCGCACTTGTAACTTGAAAAGGGACCTTGTGACACTAACTTAGATAAATAAGACTGGCTGATCAGAGTTTAACCTTTATCCTGCTGAATAAATTAAATAGCCACACCCATTTCTGACTATTCCCCAGTCAAATTAATTGATATTATGTATGCATTTCACAAACAGCATGACAAATAGTGTAGATCCTGATTAAATTACTTGACAAACTGCATGACAAAGCTTGTAGATCCAGATCAGATGACTTTTTGGTTCTACACTGTTTGTAAGGTGATCGGAAGGAAAGTCACAGGAAAAAAGAGTCATAAAAATAAAGTTACAGAGAAAAGTCACAAATAAGAAAGTATAGAAATTTTCAACTAAAAGGATGTTGACCATAAATGAAAATATTGACAATACCAGGTCCTGCTCATCTGACTTTTGCCTATATATAACTTTTAGTGGATTTAAAAGGATGTTGATTGCACAGATCATTGCCTTCATTTTTAATTTGTCAATGTGATGCATACATGTATATAGAACATAGACATTCATTCACAGACAAATTATAAATGCTTTTACTAGAAAAAAATCAGGTCAACAAGTCTGTGCAATGAATATCCCTCTTAACCTCACTTTATACAGAGAAAAGTGTGGTTTTATGGGGGTATTGATTAATTTTCTTATTTTTGTTCAAGATGGTGGATACTTGTTAGACCCTTCTCATTAAATTAATATATTTGTCTTCAATATCTCTTGATCTAGTAATTTTCTGCATCAATTTTTTTTTCATATTTCTAGGCCAAATATAGGCCATTGGCAACTGCCTCCTTGAGGTGGTTCTAATGAGTACCCACAACCTGCCTCAGAGCAGAAATAAGGTAAACAGTGTATACCCCTGAAGACCTTAATTTTCTGTACAAAGTGGGTGTAGAGGGATGTCCTTTTAACCTTATTTAACATGAGCACCAACAATCTGTTTTGACTCGAACTAAGAAAATATTGAACATGATTGAAACCAATTCTGTGACTTTTTCTGTGACTCTTCTATTGCTATATGTTGGACAAGTCAATTTGTCATAATGGGTGTCAGGCCTATTTTTTGTTTTTATTCTATTTTTGACTGAAAGTCCTGTTAGCAAATTATAGTGCAGACCGGCATCTGATCTGGGCCTGCACTGTTTGCCAAGATACCCGCATGGAATGGGTTAATACCCAACCTATGAGTTGTTTCAGTGATGTTTTTTCCTGTGACTTTCTTTCCTGCATTAATCAGATGGCTTCTTGGCTCTACACTTTTTGTAAAGGTAGGGGTTATCTTGTTCAGGAGGAGAAGGGTTAACCAATTTTGTACTGCATTACGATAACACATCCGTGCATCATGGTGCATTTTTCACATTTCCAAAATGGTCAATTTTCTGAAGAAAATTTTTGATATTATTCTTATTTATACTCAAAACATAGGTTGTGGGTACTCGATGAGGCGGTTCTAACAAGTATCTACAACCTATGTCTAGGAGCAGAAATAAGGAAAATAATGTATACCCCGATAAACCCCAGTTTTCTCTATATAAAGTGGGATGTAAGGGTGTGTTTATTTCAGGGACTTGTTAGCATGATGCATTGTGGCTATGGGGAAACCTTGTGAACAAAATATCTGGAGAACCACTCGAGCTTGGCTCATGAAATTTGGTATACAGCTTGAGTTTAAGTTGTAGATAACTTGATTAACTTTTGACCAAATTCCTACTATATATAAGAAAGATATGCCCCTTTTTAACTTATGCAGTGTGGCTATAGGAAAACCTATCTGCAGAACCGCTTGAGCTAGGCTCATGATATTTGGCATACAGTTTTGGTCTAATGTGTAGATTACCTGATTAACTTTTGCAGAATTCCGGAAATATTTAACGGAGTTATGCCCCTTTTTGAACTTATGCATTGTGGCTATAGGGAAACCCTGTGAACAAAATACCTGGAGAACCGCTTGAGCTAGGCTCATGATATTTGGCATACAGTTTGGGTCTAATGTGTAGATTACCTGATTTACTTTTGACAAAATTCCAAAAAAATTGAAAGGAGTTAACTTATGCGACTTTTTCGACTTAAGCATTGTGGCTATGGGGAAACCTTGTGAACAAAATATCTAGAGAACCGCTTGAGCTAGGCTCATGATATTTTGCATACAGTTTGGGTCTAATGTGTAGATGACCTGAATAACTTTTAATGAAATTCTGAAAATATTTAATGGAGTTATGCCCCTTTTGGACTTATGCATAGTGGCTTTAGGGAAACCTTGTGAACAAAAATATCTGGAGAACCCCTTGAGCTAGGCTCATGATATTTGGCATACAGTTTGGGTCTAATGTGTAGATGACCTGATTAACTTCTGATGAAATTCCGAAAATATTTAATGGAGTTATGCTTCTTTTTGGACTTATGCATTGTCACTATCGGGAAACCTTGTGAACAAAATAACTGGAGAACCGCTTGAGCTTAGAGACTCATGATATTTGGCAGTCTGTTTGCTACTAAGGCATAGATGACCTGAATAACTTTTGTTTAAAATCTGTTAATATTTGACAGGTTTATTTTTAATGCAATTGATCATGAGGTACTGTTCACTGTCCCATTTAGAGACAAGCATATGGTTGGGAGCATAGTGTTTCACAAACACAATTTCTAGTTCTTTAAGAACTTATATCTTCCAAAGCATATGTTGGATTGGAATCATATTTGGTATGATGATATATATAGGTGCAAAGTTTTATTCCGCAAAACCCCCACTCATGCCTATGACCTCAAGGTCAAGGTCACAGACTTAGAAATTGTTAATGTAAAAGATACGGGTTAAGATATTTGTACCAGATAGAACCTGAACTTTTACTATTGATTTTGGTTCATATTTGGTATGATGATAGATGTAGGTCATAATATTCATTCAGCAATACCCCCGCCCATCCAGTCCAGGTAAAGGTCACAGACTTAGAAATGTTTAATGTTAAAGTTTTTAAAGAGTTAGTTTTTTTCCAAAACATTCATGCCTAAAATCTCAAGGCCAAGGTCACACACATAGAAATTTTTAATGTTGATTTTTCGAGAGTTCATATTTTCCAAAACATTATGGTTACCAATGAACATGACCTCAAGGTAAAGGTCACAGACATAGAAATTTTCACATTTAAGTATGTTAATAGCTTATATTTTCCAAACTATGTAATGGATTTGCTTCATATTTCGCATGAAGATACATGTCTTTACAGGTCCAAAGTTTTATTCATCCATACCCCACACCCCTGACCTCAAGGTCAAGGTCACAGACACAGATTTTTTTATGTTACATCTTTTGAGAGCTCATATTTCCTGAACCATTTGATGGATTTGCTTCATATTTGAAATGATGATAGGTACAGGTCAAAGTAGAAGTAAAACAAAGATCAGGAATTGATACAATTAACTTACTCCATCCATAAAAGACACCAAAGGGAAAGAAATACAAACATTAAGCGACCAGACCATAATGGAAACCTAAACAAAGGAAGGCCATATGGACAATTACTTTCCCACAAGTTTCATTTAGCCATAACCTCAAGGTCAAGGTTGCAGACTTAGAAGTTTTTAATATTAACATTTTTTAATATTAACATTTTTAAGAGCTCATATTTTCCAAACCATTTAATGGATTGAGTTTATATTTGGTTATTTTTCAAAGGTTTAATTAGCAATTCACCAACACCAACCTATGCCAGTGACCTCAGGGACACTTTTCCAGGTGAGTTATGCTGTCCAATGAAAAAGTGTTATTGTTATATATATATATTTTTTTTTTTTTTTGTTGGGGGGGGGGGGGGGTGAGGTGGGCCCCTGTGTTGGGGCATCTGTGTTGTATTGACACATTTTTAGTTGTTGCATACTTTCTCTCTTTTAGACTTGCTGCATGGCCAATATGTCAACAGATGTTTTCTAGTATGGACACTTGAGCAACATTATGAAATTAGTCTTATCAGGTAAGTTATGAAATAATGCATATACCATAATGATCCTAAGTATTGGGTCATATAGGCTAATGCAAACAGTGTAGACCAAGATCAGAATGCTCCTGATCAGGGTCTTCTCGTTTTGATATTCCATCTGCATTTTTATATGCTCATTTTGAAAAATAGGTCATATTATGGTGTGATTCTATATCCATCCTTAGTTCCCGAGTTATTCCCTTTTGATTATTTTTATGCCCCTAACATTTTCAAATGGGGGGCGGGGATATTGTATAACCTCTGTCAGTCCGTAAGTCCTTGACGGAATGGTTTCCTTGTGATATCTTTAGAAAAGATTGGTACGATATCTTTAGATAACGGCCCCGATAGCTCAGTTGGTAGAGTGTCCGCTCCGGGGAACGGGAGGTCACGGGTTCGATCCCGGGCCGCGACATACCAAAGTCGTTAAGAATGGTACTAGCTGCTCCTCGCTTGGCACTCAGATTTACGGGGTAGAGCTAGGACTGGTCGACCCAGTGTCAGGATAATATGACTGGGTTTGGTATCATGTAATGTGTCTGGGACATGATACTTCAGTGAGGCAGCACTATAAAAGTGAGCATTGAGCTCCCTGTCGCAACCAGACACCGTCGTGATATGACTGAAAAATTGTTGAAAGCGACGTTAAACCTGAATTCACACACACACACACGATATCTTTAGAAAAGGTGGGTAGATTGGATTCAAATTTCATACACAGGTGTATAATAAAAAAATACAGGTCAAATTCGATTTCAGGTAAAATCCTTTAATTATTATGAATGAAATGGTCTCTGAAAACCTTGATCATGTTGATGGATTGGATTCATATTTTATACACAGGTATATAATCATAAAATACAGGCCAAGTTCGATTTCGGTTAAAATCAGCCAATTATTATGAGAGTTATGGCCTTTTTCAACTTTATTTTTACTCGAGAAATGGTCTTTTTCATAAGATTTAACTGTTTCAGATTTTTATACATTATCATTCTGACTTGTTACTTTTAATATCGTCATAATTATTCATGCCGTTTAACCATTAACCGTTTGACGCTTATGACCCACAAAGAGGGTTGACGCGTCGTTAAACACGAAATCATCATCATCATTGCATTAGAAATGGAGCTAAATGGCTCTCTGTGATCATATGTTACCAGTATATTTCAAATTTTATTGTGTAGTCGTCACATGACGAATGATACTGGAATGTGGTTTTGCTTTGCTTCATGACTTTTAATGAATCATACTTTCGAAATATTACCTGATTCTCCCATCACTTACCTATAAAACGGGTCTTCTGTTGAGTGTTGATAAATGTTCCAGCTCAGAATCTGGTGGCCAAAGTACAGGTCATGGAATTCTGGGTTACGTAATGTACATCAACCATCCTAGAAAAGTACATGTAAAGATTAAGTTGTGAGAGTCTGGAGATCTGCAAAGTGAACAGTCAATGAGTAGTCACACGAGATATCGGAAATGTTTATAATATGTATGATTTGTTTGTCTTTTTTTTTTGGTTTAACAACCCCAAGCACTCAACACTTTGTAAGTCATTTACGTTATTTCCAATTTTGTGGAACTTTGTGCCCGACGTTGGTATGAAATGGCATCCCAAGCCCTGCCGTCTGATTAGACCGAAGCGTTTATATGCATGTACGAGCCAACACGCAACACTCCTGGACATGCTTAGAATCTCTATGCGGTTTGCCTGTGCTCGTGTGCGGTTGGTTTCGGCTCTGACTGGAAGCATCGTGCAGTCTAGTCTTTTTCTTCTAGCCCCGATTGTCGGGGACCGTTATAATATGCATGATAATGTTTGTGACGATGCACCTGCTAGCGTTATACCGCATGCAGACTCTTTGCCGTTTATCTGAAATATTATCTGTCCATTATGACATGCAATAAGAAAATAAGTGACTGAAATGGCTTCTAGCTACAGCATACGCTGTCCGACACTAATAGGGTTAGCGACTGCAATCACAAGCATTTTGTTTCTTTTGTGGCCACATTCTATGGTGTATGAACGGAAAGGCAGAATTTGGAACTGTTGTGCGTATGTGCAGAAATATCATCTGATTAGGTAGCATAAGTAATGTTGATATATGTATAGTTGATGTGCTTAATGGAAACTAAAATCTGCAAACATGTATCAACCCATTATGACCATCATTACCATTGAATGGGCCACAAAGGTGCACTATATCCATGGTGTGCAAACCTGTCATCGTAATGCCAGACCAATTCATGTGTAGCTAGTATTTTAAACCATATGTTAATGTTCATAAAAAACACTGTGCATTGAGAATGTAAGTTTATCATATGACGTCGTTGATAAGCAGTGGATAATGCCGTGTAATAATAATCATTTGACCACACGTGTAACAACACTTTGGCGGGATTAAGTAACGTCATGACGACGTGCATATCAACCATGCATTTTTTGGTAGAAAAATTGTCAAATTACAAAGGCGGTAAAATCCAATTTAAAGAAGTCATATGATAAAGAGGATCTTACACTCGTGGTCATTTCATATGCTATTTATGAAACTCGCCGAAGACTCGTTTCATAAATAGCATATGAAATGACCGCTCGTCTGAGATCCTCTATATGGTGAAAATGTATGTGCTGCAGAACATTTCTTTCGCATAATATGGTGAAATCAAAGCTGTCATTCCTGTTGGTTACTTATTTCACTGTATTTATCTAGTAACTGGCAAGGATGTCTTGTTGGAGCATTTAGGGACCCAAAAGATGTATACTTCTGATTTTTCTTCTGCTGCCTGTGGTCAGTAGAAAGAAAAAAATAAGTATCTAGTATTTTTTAGGCATCAGACCTATCTGACCAACACCATCACCATCGTTGATGCGATTTCACCATCACCAACACCATCATTGGTGCTATTTCACCATTACCATCACCAACACCATCGTTGGTGCAATACCATCACCATCGTTGGTGCGATTTCACCATCACCATCGTTGGTGTGATTGCGATTTCACCATCACCAATACCATCGTTGGTGCTATTTCACCATCAACATCAACCTTAGTGTGATATCACCAACCTTAGTGAGATATCACCAAAACCGGTGCTATTTCACCATCACCATCGTTGGTGCTAATAAACCCTATTGGTTTCATTGGGCGACAGGGCGTGAGATGTCATTTCATCTCAATGTCGGGTAAAAGCCCCACAAAATTGGAAGCAACGTCTCCAAAATTACCTTTGCAGTGTTGACGGGGACGTTAAACCTCAAATCAAACAAACAAAATCACCAACAATGCTGTGATACCACCAACCTTAGTGTGGCATCACCAACCTTAGTGTGATGTCACCAACCTTAGTTTGGTATCACCAACACCATCGTTGGTGCGATTTCACCTACCCAACCACCAACCTTGGTGTATATTCACCGCCATCTTCGTTGACATTGGTGTAACTCCTCTTACACCATCACCAACATTTATCACTGGAGTTACCAGCTTCAGCACCCATTGGTGTGATTCCATTCTCATCCACACTACCCTCATACATATTAGGGGGCTCTCCGCCACACATACACCCCATCATTGTTGGTGTAATATCACTTACACCAAATTTGCACATGTTTGAAACCCACTTCGCCAGTTTAGTTACACCATCATAATATTTTGTTGTAGTCCCACCCTTCCATCACCTAGCACCCACACTTACACTAACACTCAGCCTGGTGCATACACCAACTTTACACCATCTACACCCACATTTGTGATTTTCACCTCATAAGGGTTTTGTCTAAGTACAGTATAGCCAAAAGACCTTGTAACTATTTCACATGAATCAGAATACTGAATATAGGTCATAAGTTTGTTGTTGGTATAAACAGGTCACTTAAGGAGGGTCGCGCATAATTGAATCTGCCGTAATCAGGTTCGAATTTTTACCTCAAAATGATTTTTGTTTCTATTTAGTTTTCAAAGTGTTTTCTGAGGTTTTTGTAACATTTAATAACCATTGCAATGTGCATTTTGTTATAAATTATTGTGCGACATCATAGACTACTTTCCGGTCTAGTCCGCATGGCTGGAAGCACAGGAAAATAGAGGGATAAACAGACTAACCCTGTATTTTTCCAGCTACAGGTTTGTTTCCTCCGATTGCAGCCCATCAGCTGTCCATGGCAAATCTGAACTCTCTTTAACTCACCATGTTTACTTTATTTTTCCATTGGTGTCAAAAATATAGCCTCGAAGAGTCTATCAGTTCACATATACCACGGCAATACTTTGTCAACACAAAACAATGAATCAATAGTGACGTTAACTTTTGTTTGCGTGACGTCATATATATTGAAAGAAAACACTGCCATATTTGGTAACTTAAAGTGCAGACCGTAATGCCTGGCAGCGCACAATATTCTTTTAACTGTCAGTCACAGTCTAAGGTTCAATTACTGTTAAGCCATCTCAGTGAACAAATAGCCTGTGCCAGCACCCATAATTAGGGTCTTGCACTCAACAGGTGTAGGCCTACTGGTGAACTGCTTAGAGTATCTAAGCCTGCCCAGGCAAAGCGGTGCGAGTCGGCCTGTCCATGTTAATAAACTCTATTGGTTCAATTGGCGGCGGGGTTTTAGATGACATTTCATCTTAAGGTCGGGTAAAAGTCCCACAAAATTGGAAGCGACGTCTCCAAAATGACCTTAACAGTGTTGACGGGGACGTTAAACCTCAAATCAAACAAAAATCAAGCATAAGCAAAAGGGTGTAGAAGAGAAATTCACTTTGATCTGTTTCGAATATAAAGATGGTTTAGGTTGTGCCACACGGAGCCTTTGTATGCCCACACATCCACCATCATACCAGTATTTTGTTTATGTACCGGCTCCAGTCCAACGTAAAGGCTTATTGAGAATTAGAGAGATCTAATTCAAGGTAATGTTGGTTGGTGCCTGATGCTCTGTCTAACTGTTGGTTTTCTTTTGCTCCAGCATTTCAGTGGTTTCTTGCTGTCGAGTCCTCACCGTTGTCTCACCTCTGTGGTTCTTTGATTTTTTGTGTTCACGGAGATGTTGCACTGATGAGTTAGGAAGCCTTCATGCGGACTGAACAAATTATTTGTCTAAATCGCGACGGAAGTAAGGGCGTGGATTGTGGCCACGTAAAATCGATTTAAGCCCCCCAGTGGAAAACTGACCGTTCCAAGGCGGTTCTTCTGTGGCGGTTTATTTATGTCGTTGTTTGTTGCTTGCTGTGTGTGATACTTGTGTCTTTTTTTGGGGAGGCCATATGGCCATTTTGTGGGAAAGTAACTGTCCTTGTGGCCTTCCTTTGTTTAGGTTTCCATTATGGTCTGGTCGCTTAATGTTAGTGTTTCTTTCCCTTTGGTGTCGTTGATGTGTGGAGTAAGTTAATTGTATCGATTCCTGATCTTTGTCTTACTTCTACTCTGCATGATGCTTTCACTCAGAGCTGAAACCGACCGGACGTGAGAACTAGTAAACCGCTAAGAGGGTCTAAACCTGCCCAGGAAAATGGGTCCGAGTCGGACCGTCCAGGCATATAAACCCTATTGGTTTCGTTGAGCGGCAGAGCTTGAGATGTCATTTTAACGTCAACATAATATTGGTCATTTGGAGAGGTTACTTCCCAATTTGTGGGTCTTTTTACCCGACATTGAGATGAAACCTGACGGCCAGTGAAACCAATCTATATGTTTATAAGGACCGTCCGTCTTGCACCACTTTACCTGGGCAGGGCGTTCTACTCGTACTCCTGTTTGATTGGGTTAGTATCATGCAGCACAATCTTTTTCTTCAAGGCCAGTTCGGGGCTATCATGCATTGTACAGACTATATATATGAGAAGTTTTTGGGCTACGCCTTTGAAGTGGTGTAGCACACTGAAGTGATTCAGCTATGGTTACAAAGGCCCCCAGAGCAGAACTCGCATGACAAGACATAAAGCACAATGATGAAATGCATTAATGATGAAATGCATTATGCTGAGAAAAGAGCCTTGAGGAACACCGACCTTCAATTCGAATTCTTCAATGGAACCAACACCAAAAAAACGCAAACGGCTCCGCGAATTACCATACACCCACTGGGCCATTCGAACATTCCACTCCTCCACTTCAAATTTTCTCTGTGCCTCCAAGATGACTTTCCGAGACACTCAACCAAATGCCTTCTCGAGGTCCACGAAAGCCACTATGTGGGAATGTAACTGCCATTTTGGCTTTCCGCTAGTGATGTTTCCATTACGGTCCAGTTATTCATGTTCGTGGTTCTTTCCCTTTGGTGTGTCTGATCGGAGGTGTTGGGTAATTGTATCGATTCCTGGTCATTTCCATCACTTCTTTCTACTTTCGGAACGTAAAATGATAACTTATCTCACCTCCCTTTCACAGTTTGCATAAACAGGCAATAGATAATTAAATAGCGTTTCTGGTCAATATGGCATAAAAAAAAACTTGTCAAAATTATAGAAAAAAATAATTAGAAGTTTTTCTACTTTCCCTATAACGTTGGCAGGAACTTAAATGGGAAAAAGGAAATTTTTATATTCTTTTGCATCAGCTTATTGTATATATATATATATATATATTATCAATTTCAACCCATTTCATTAGGGGGTGGGGTAATAAATTGTCAAAAAAGATAGCTAAAAATGAATAATAATGTTTCCATGGTATGTTAATAACATACATCTGACATTGTTTGAACGTCTGTGACAATGTTAATTGCTTCATATCTTTTAAACATGAACAAAACCAATATGGCTATATCAGAACATGCATTTTTTTTTGGCTAGAAAAATCCATTTTTCACATCATAAAACTTATAAATGAAATTGTGTTTCAATTCTAATGAAATACTTTGATTCATATCACATTAAGGACGCAAAAGTATGTGCAATAATAAAGGTATAATCCTTGTTCTTGTCATTTAAACAATATCTTAATGCTTTTTTAGCCATTTTCATTGGGGGTTGGCTAATTTTTTCTGCAATATTTCTCTCAGATGCCTGGTGACATGGTCAAACGCCTATTTCGTGTATCAAATATTATTACACAATATATGTGAAAATAAGAAAAATCTAAAGACGAAAAATGCATTTTTTTTCAAATATAGCGAAAATTGCATCTCAAAACAGCAAAACATGCAGAAAAGGATATTTGTAAATAGGTGTTTCGACAAAAATCTGTGAAAGTGTTTGTCTTTCACGGCTGGGTACTCAAATATGACATTACCCTGCATTATGTTTTTTTTTAACCAAAGTTGGAAATATTGTTTTAAACAATTGTTATCGACACTTTGTCAATGACTGGGATAATTATTGAAACATTCGGTAATTTCGAAAACTGTACCCCTCTATAAGGCTAAAAAGCTCGAAAAAAAAACATGGTATGCCTATATTTTTATACCGGCAAACGAATGCAGAGATTCCAAGCTACAAAATATAAGCAAATAAAAAAAATCTAAAGACAAATGAATTACTCCCCACCCTCCTTAATAATTTCATGAAAATTGCAAACAGGCTCCAACGCAAAGGCTTATTGAAAATTAGAGAGATAATGTTGGTTGGTGCCTGATGCTCTGTCTCTGGTCGGGCTCATCGGAGTCTAACTGTTGGTTTTCTTTTGCTCCAGCATTTCAGTGGTTTCTTGCTGTCGAGTCCTCACCGTTGTCTCACCTCTGTGGTTCTTTGATTTTTGTGTTCACGGAGATGTTGCACTGATGAGTGAGGAGGCCTTCATGCGGACTGAACAAATTATTTGTCCAAATCGCGACGGAAGTAAGGGCGAGGATTGTGGCCACGTAAAATCGACTTACCCCCCCCCCCCCCCCCCCAGTGGAAATCTTCCACTGACCGTTCCAAGGCGGCTCTTCTGTGGCGATTTATTTATGTTGTTGTTTGTTACTTACTGTGTGTATCACTTGTGTCTTTTAATTTTGGATGGCCATATGGCCATTTTGTGGGAAAGTAACTGTCCTTATGGCCTTCCTTTGTTTAGGTTTCCATTATAGTCTGGTCGCATGGTGTTTGTATTTCTTTCCCTTTGGTGTCTTTTATGGGTGGAGTAAGTTAATTGTGTCGGTTCCTGATCTTTGTTTTACTTCTACTTTAAAACACAAAATAATACAATGGAATTGTCGAGGTCTTAAATCAAATTATAATGAACTCTTCTTATTTCGATATTAAACCCATCGTTTTTTTGTTTGCAAGAAACTTTTTTAAACACTGATGACAACATTGATGTCAGGAGTTTCAATACATACAACTATATCTATTCTGATGGTAACAAACCATCTGGTGGCAGTGCAATATTTGTAAAATCATGTTTAAATGTTGGTTTTCTTTTGCTCCAGCATTTCAGTGGTTTCTTGCTGTCGAGTCCTCACCGTTGTCTCACCTCTGTGGTTCTTTGATTTTGTGTTCACGGAGATGTTGCACTGATGAGTTAGGAGGCCTTCATGCGGACTGAACAAATTATTTGTCTAAATCGCGACGGAAGTAAGGGCGAGGATTGTGGCCACGTAAAATCGATTTAAAGCCCCCCAGTGGAAATCTTCCACTGACCGTTCCAAGGCGGCTCTTCTGTGGCGATTTATTTATGTTGTTGTTTGTTACTTACTGTGTGTATCACTTGTATCTTTTGGTTTTGGATGGCAATATGGCCATTTTGTGGGAAAGTAACTGTCCTTATGGCCTTCCTTTGTTTAGGTTTCCATTATGGTCTGGTCGCTTAATGTTTGTATTTCTTTCCCTTTGGTGTCTTTTATGGGTGGAGTAAGTTAATTGTATCAATTACTGATCTTTGTTTTACTTCTACTTAGATTTTATTTTACTTCCTCTGTCATGGCTATCGGCCTAGGTGGACCCACACTAATTTTGTAACACCACTTCGAGCATCCTGATTTGAGCCTTGTGATATTGCCTCGGCGAGGTGGTCCCGTTAAAGTATATATGGTTTTGGGGCGGGGATCTGAATGGTTTCTGAGATATATCGCCTTTTATGAAGTGGAGGGGTGGGGTATGGCCCGGGCACACCCTAGGAGACCCCTAGGTTGGTATCACTGAATGCGCCTCATCATAAGGAACAATAATATATATGGTTTAGGGGTGGGTATCTGAACGGTTTCTGAGATATTAGGCCTTTTACGAAGTGAAGGGAGTGGGGCATGCCCTGGGCACATCTCAGGGGACCCCCAGGTTGGTGTCACCGAATGCGTCTTATCATAAGAATGTAAGCGGCGGGGGGGGGGGGGGGGGGGGGGATGGACTTTTTGTTTCAGCCATGAATTTGTTTGTTTGATTTGAGGTTTAACGTCCCCGTCAACACTGTGAAGGTCATTTTGGAGACGTTGCTTCCAATTTTGTGGGACTTTTACCCGACGTTGACATGAAATGACATCTCAAACCCCGTCGCCCAATGAAACCAATAGGGTTTATAAGCATGGACGGTACGCCTCGCACCGCGGTTCCTGGACAGGCTTAGATCCTCTAAGCGGTTTACCAGTACTAGTGTGCGGGCCAGATTCAGCTCTGCGTGGAAGCATCATGCAGCCCATATATTTCTTCAAACCCCTATAGGCGGGGGCCGGTTTCAGCCATGAAAAGTATAAGTAAAACAAAGATCAAGAATCGATACAATTAACTTACTCCACCCACCAAAGACACCAAAGGGAAAGAAACACAAACACCAAGCGACCAGACCATAATGGAAACCCAAACAAAGAAAGGCCACAAGGACAGTTACTTTCCCACAAAATGGCCATATTGCCATCCAAAATAAAAGTTACAAGTGATACACACAGTTAGTAACAAACAACAACATAAATAAACCGCCACAGAAGAACCGCCTTGGAACGGTCAGTGTAAAGATTTCCACTGGGGGGCTTAAATCGATTTTACGTGGCCACAATCCTCGCCCTTACTTCCGTCGCGATTTAGAACAAGAGGGCCATGATGGCCCTGGATCGCTCACCTGATCCATAGGGTATCAAGTGGGACCCTGGGAGAGCCATTATTGGCCCAGGCTATAATATGAAATCGGGTCAAAGGGCTAGGAGGAGATGTTGTTTAAAGGTATTTCTATTTTTAGCTCTGGTGGCCATTTTGTTCAGCGGAGCGGAACCATTTTAGCAATTTCGGTAGAGGGTCATCCAAGAAACATTTCAGTGAAATTATTTTGAAATCGGGCCAAAGGGCTAGGATAAGATGTCATTTAAAGGTTTTTCTATTTTAAGCTCTGGCGGCCATTTTGTTCAGCAGAGCGGAACCATTTTAGCAATTTCGGTAAAGGGTCATCCAAGGAACATTTCAGTGAAATAATTTTGAAATCGGGCCAAAGGGCTAGGAGGAGATGTCGTTTAAAGGTTTTTCTATTTTTAGCTCTGGCGGCCATTTTTTTCAGCGGAGCGGAACCATTTTAGCAATTTTGGTAGAGGGTCATCCAAGGAACATTTCTGTGAAATTATTTTGAAACCGGGCCAAAGGGCTAGGAGGAGATGTTGTTTAAAGGTTTTTCTATTTTTAGCTCTTGCGGCCATTTTGTTCAGCGGAGCGGAACCATTTTAGCAATTTCGGTAGAGGGTCATCCAAGAAACATTTCAGTGAAATTATTTTGAAATCGGGCCAAAGGGCTAGGAGGAGATGTCGTTTAAAGGTTTTTCTATTTTTAGCTCTTGCGGCCATTTTGTTCAGCGGAGCCAAACAATTTTAGCAATTTCGGTAGAGGGTCATCGAAGACACATTTCAGTGAAATTATTTTGAAATCGGGCCAAAGGGCTAGGAGGAGATGTTGTTTAAAAGTTTTTCTATTTTTAGCTCTGGCGGCCATTTTGTTCAGCAGAGCCAAACCATTTTAGCAATTTCGGTAGAGGGTCATCCAAGACACATTTCAGTGAAATTATTTTGAAATCGGGCCAAAGGGCTAGGAGGAGATGTCGTTTAAAGGTTTTTCTATTTTTAGCTCTGGCGGCCATTTTTTCAGCAGAGGGGAACCATTTTAGCAATGTTGGTAGAGGGTCATCCAAGGAACATTTCTGTGAAATTATTTTGAAATCGGGCCAAAGGGCTAGGAGGAGATGTCGTTTAAAGGTTTTTCTATTTTTAGCTCTGGTGGCCATTTTGTTCAGCGGAGCGGAACCATTTTAGCAATTTTGGTAAAGGGTCATTCAAGGAACATTTCAGTGAAATTATTTTGAAATGGGGCCAAAGGGCTAGGAGGAGATGTCGTTTAAAGGTTTTTCTATTTTTAGCTCTGGTGGCCATTTTTTTTCAGCGAAGCGGAACCATTTTAGCAATTTTGGTAGAGGGTCATCCAAGGAACATTTCTGTGAAATTATTTTGAAATCGGGCCAAAGGGCTAGGAGGAGATGTCGTTTAAAGGTTTTTCTATTTTTAGCTCTGGCGGCCATTTTGTTCAGCGGAGCGGAACCATTTTAGCCATTTCGGTAGAGGGTCATCCAAGAAACATTTCAGTGAAATTATTTTGAAATCGGGCCAAAGGGCTAGGAGGAGATGTCGTTTAAAGGTTTTTCTATTTTTAGCTCTAGCGGCCATTTTGTTCAGCGCAGCGGAACCATTTTAGCAATTTCTGTAGAGGGTCATCCAAGGAACATTTCAGTGAAATTATTTTGAAATCGGGCCAAAGGGCTAGGAGGAGATGTCGTTTAAAGGTTTTTCTATTTTTAGCTCTGGCGGCCATTTTTTCCAGCGGAGCGGAACCATTTTAGCAATTTTGGTAGAGGGTCATCCAAGGAACATTTCTGTGAAATTATTTTGAAATCGGGCAAAAGGGCTAGGAGGAGATGTCGTTTAAAGGTTTTTCTATTTTTAGCTCTGGCGGCCATTTTGTTCTGCGGAGCAGAACCATTTTAGCAATTTTGGTAGAGGGTCACCCAAGGAACATTTCTATGAAAGTATTTTGAAATCCATTCACTGGTTTAGGAGGAGATGTCATTTAAGTGAATTGTTGACGACGCACGACGCACAGACGCACGACGCACGACGGACGCCGGACAAAGGGCGATCACAATAGCTCACCTTGAGCACTTCGTGCTCAGGTGAGCTAAAAACAAATTGTTCAGTCCGCATGAAGGCCTCCTAACTCATCAGTGCAACATCCCCGCAAACCCACATAATCAAAGAATAACAGAGGTGAGACAGAGGTGAGATAACGGTGAGGACTCGACAGCAACAAACCACTGAATTGCTGGAGCAAAAGAAAACCAACAGTTAGACTCCGATGGGCCCAACCAGAGACAGAGCATCAGGCACCAACCAACATTACCTTGAATTAGATCTCTCTAATTCTCAATAAGCCTTTACGTTGGAAGCGTCATAGAATCTGAGGCCAGACCCACCGGCGTGCAATTAAAGAGGGAAGCAAAGTTGCCAACCATGCATGCAGTCTGTCGTATAACATTCATGTTGTACCCAATCTTTTTATATCGAAGAATGATTTTACGAAATTGGGTGCTGAAGTCATTGCGGTTATATATTTTTCTGAATTTATGTACTAAGTCACCGTAAAATTCGGGTTCCGATAGACCTTGTTGCAGAAGAGATTTAAGCCCAATATTGAATTTTGAAATTAAATCAGAATGGCGTAAGGCGCATTCAGCCAATCAAGGCTCCCAGCTTATTTTGGCCCAAATATAATCTCTTTTTGGTGTTAGTTCTTCTTTCTCTTCTCCTAATTGTCCCATGTTTCTCGCTTTCATAACCTCTAGTACCTTTTCTCCCAATGACCCACACGTGTTGACCCGTCGTTAAACACAAAACCAACAATCGCGAACACACATACATCCCTGATCCTTTTAACCTTCTGTTCGTTGTAACTATTACAAGGTTGAAAGATGAATATTAAAAGTGTCATTTCATCTTGATGTCTCATTGTCTGGTAAAAGTCCCTCAAAATCAGAAGCAACAAAAATAGTGTGACTATGTATGAATTCATCATAGGTTGGGGCTATTTTATGTTGTGGGTACTTCATGGAACCTCCTCATCAAGGTAGTTCTTACAAGTACATACAAAATTACTTCATAGATAGAGGGGGAGCAGTCCAGTTGCAACAGAATTGTATTTGAACTTCGACTTGCTGGTAATGAGTCTTGTTTACTATGTTCCTGCTGGATCACCAAAATGGAATTCTGTTGGTGTAAATAATATACCGGTACTTAAAAAGTAGCCGCATGGTTTTGGTTCTTTTTTCAGAATGGAAGAAGTGTATACATTCAGAATGTGACAAAAGTACACAGACCAAACGGACATTAGACCAGCGAGAGATACAGCTTCTGATGCCGGTCTAAAGGATTCTTTGATATATCTGAGATCAGATGACAAGGACAGGGATCCAGAATGGACACCACACAAGGAATTGCTGATATCAGACAGTGACCATGAAAAAAATGACACTGATACTACTATTGAACATACTGAGGTCATAGAAAAGAAGTTTATTGTGTTTGAGTCCTCCCTAGATGAACTGACTTTGTAGACTGTGGAAAAGACGGTGGTATTTCCAAACGGACAATTGGGACTTGTGTCATAATGACAACAGTGTGTTTAATAACACGTGAGCCAGCCAATCAATGTCTGGTGCAATGCCATTTGCGAACTTATTTTTTTCCGCAGCCGCTATGTTTTGTGGGGCAAATCCAGCAAAGTGCCTGAGGGTGCCTGGGGATGCTTGACTTTGCTGGCATTGTAAACATGCCTAAGTACATGTATGAATAGTCTATCATCGTATTTGACGCCTAGTGTTAAGAATGTGTGAAAAAGAGAAGTAGAGGCAATGATCAGGAATCGATACAATTAACCCACAGTTCCCATCAGGGACACCAAAGGGAAGAACTACATTCCCTGCTGATGCTGTTGTTCACAATGGAGTTAACTATTCAAAAAACTGCTGTAGTGACTTATCTTTATTGAAAAAAGCGGATACTTCCTAAGAAATTTAATCATTCACTCATACACCAGTACTGGTGGCTTTCATTTGTAGCAGGGCAGGGTTTGTTTTGCATTCTATGTAAGAAGCATAACATGAAGCATGACATAAACAAGCGTGATGTCTTCATTAATACCCCAGGTATAAGCTTTATCCCTGATGCTGTGAAAGGTCACAGCGAGTCCTCAGTGCATTTGTCTGCGTATGAAATTGAATTCACACAAAGATTCTCGATATTTGAGAAACAATCAAAAGAAAAAACAGAAGTTGAAAATTCGGTGTATGAAAAGGCGTTTCATTCAGCGTATTTTCTTATGAAAAACTTCATTTCCAATAGGCAGTTTTTGCCATTGATCCAAATGATAGAAAAGGTTTTTGACTGTTCAGATCTTAAATATTATGACCACAGGGGCCAAGGTTCTCAGAGAGAGGTATTTCTCTTCCTTGGGTAAGGCAGCAACTGGTGTCCAAATTAAGGTCTGTTGACTCGTACGGCTTGTTGGTGGATGAGGTCTCAGATGTTAGCGTAACTGAGCATTTGATTTCTTTTATACAATTTTATGACCATGAGAGCAGACGGGTTCAAACATTATTTCTGTCATGCCAAAGTGTGCTTGAAGATTATGAGGCAGTAGATGCGAAATCACTCACTGCGTTGATTCTCAAATCACTAAGTGATAATGAATTGCCTCTGTCCAAGCTTACAGGCTTAGACTCATATTCTAGAAAGGTTTTTAACTATTTTGACACCATTTTGATTTAGCTCAGTCTTTGAATTGACTGCCTATTTGAAATCCGCAAAATTGCAGTATGTTTTCTCTGGCTTTCTTTGCCGGATCATTACAGGGTCACTGATGAGGCTTTATTAGCCGAAACTACGTAGTATGACCCATCTTCTTTCTTATGAATGTTTTCATTGCTCTTAAAGGAACTCATTTTAGATTTTTATTTGCCTTCACTGCAGCTGGTGTTGTGCCGTGTGGCGGCCGTAAAACGTCTCCCCGTACATCAACCATAGTTCAGTTTATATTTTACTTTTGGTCCTTTGAGATCAGCGTGAATATGCTGAGAAATCAGAAATAAATTATTGGTTTAGACTCATATTCTAGAAAGGTTTTTAACTATTTGGACACCACTTTGATTTAGCTCAGTCTTTGAATTGACTGCCTATTTGAAATCCGCAAAATTGCAGTATGTTTTCTCTGGCTTTCTTTGCCGGATCATTACAGGGTCACTGATGAGGCTTTATTAGCCGAAACTACGTAGTATGACCCATCTTCTTTCTTATGAATGTTTTCATTGCTCTTAAAGGAACTCATTTTAGATTTTTATTTGCCTTCACTGCAGCTGGTGTTGTGCCGTGTGGCGGCCGTAAAACGTCTCCCCGTACATCAACCATAGTGCAGTTTATATTTTACTTTTGGTCCTTTGAGATCAGCGTGAATATTCTGAGAAATCAGAAATAAATTATTGGTTTAGACTCATATTCTAGAAGATTTTTAACTATTTGGACACCACTTTGATTTAGCTCAGTCTTTGAATTGACTGCCTATTTGAAATCCGCAAAATTGCAGTATGTTTTCTCTGGCTTTCTTTGCCGGATCATTACAGGGTCACTGATGAGGCTTTATTAGCCGAAACTACATAGTATGACCCATCTTCTTTCTTATGAATGTTTTCATTGCTCTTAAAGGAACTCATTTTAGATTTTTATTCTCCTCAGATGGGGCCTCAGTCATGATTGGTGAGCGTTCAGGGGTTGCTACACAGCTTAGAGAACAGAACCCGTGCCTGATCAATATTCATTGTGTCTGCCACAAGCTAGCACTGTCTTGCACAGACACAAATGAAGGCATTAAGAACATAAAGGATGTAGAATGCTGGCTCAGGCAGCTCTGGTATTTCTTCGAAAATTCCCCCAAAAGAATGGCAAAATATCTTAAGACGCAGATTGCCTTAAAACAAATGAGCCTGAGCAAAAGTGCTGCCAAAAATGTTGCTTCTAAGCTTAAAAAAGCATGCAGAACCAGGTGGCTTAGCTTTGAAGCTTCAGTGAAAGCCGTGTTTCTGGACTATGAAGTTGTGTTGCAAACTCTGGACCACTTTGAAAACTCTGATGCCACAGCCAGTGGCTTGTTGAAGAAAATGAGAACAATAAAGTTCCTTGGGGTCCTGTACATACTCACGGAAGTCCTGCCTGTGTTAGTAAACTTATCAAGATGTTTCCAAAGAGACTCTCTGAATTGTTCATGCATCGTGCCACAGATAGAGTTAACCATTGGTCAACTGGATGAAATCCTTGCAAACGAGTCTCCACTGAATAAACTTGAGCGTGATATCGACTCAGTCTCCATGATCGCTGATGAACTCAATCTGTCACCTAGAGGACTGGAAGAATTCAGAAATCTCTTTGGAAAATACATACCAGCCCTCAAAGAAAACATCAAGCGAAGATTTGACTCTTCATCTGAAATTTTGGCTGCCCTGGGGGTACTTAATCCTCTGGGAGTCCCAGGGAGTAAGGACCCAGGCTTTAAGGAGTATGGTGTCTCAGACATACGGGTGATTGCAAAACATTTCTCGATTGATGAAGAAAAGTTGTCAAGTGAGTGGAGAAGCATGAAATACCACATTGAGGGTGTGCTGGTGCCTAAAATGCCTGCCGAAGTCCGAAAAGGCTCTTGTAAATAGAATGCAACAGAGTGGTTCATTCTGCAGCTTTTGATTCAGCCTGCTTACAAGAGTTTCTTTCCATCTCTCTGCTACATAGCTTACCGGTAACCAATGCATGGCCAGAAAGAGGAGCAAGTGCCCTAAAGAACTTGAAAACCAAGCACAGAAATAGGCTGAATCAAGAGATGCTGAATGCATTATTACATGTTTGTGTAAATGGCCCAGAAGTGGAGCAGGCAGAAAAAGTGGTGCAAGAAGCTGTCAGCTTGTGGATGGCTGCAAAGAAAAGAAAGAAAATGGCTAAGAAATCTTCAGCACCTTCTTCATCAAAGCCTCCAGCATCCCACTCTGTTGAAGTTCAAACAGAACCTGTATATGTTGTAGATCAGGAGACTTTGAGGGAGGAGGTACATGCTGCAGTGAAGGCATTTCATTTAGAACAGGCTGAAGAGAATGAGAATTATGGAGATGAGAATTATGAGTCTGACTCAGACTTTGAGGAAGAATTCAGCAAATGTTTTGATGATGATCAGTAGGTTGACAGCTTCTTGCACTACAGAAAGATCTACCCTACACCATTCTAAAATTTGGGACACCTGTAAATATGCTTAAAGATGAGCAAATTCAGTTTACAATACCAAAATGTATCTAAAAGATGTAGCTGGAATTGCAAACAGTGAAGACACTGATCAGACTGCTCCTCTGACAGTTTTTTGGCTTGACTGACTATTTTTGCTGTAAATATTCTTGTTGTTGAGAAAAATGAGTTTATAATACCAAAATGTGTCTATGAAAGATGTAGATGGAAAGGCAAACAGTGAAGACCCTGATCAGACTGCTCCTACAGGAGCAGTCTGATCTGGGCTTGTACTGTTTGAACATGCTGGTCTGTCCCAAAACATAGAATCAGTAAGTTACTAATTTAGTTTTATTTTCCAATCAGCTCCATCAGACCAACCTTGGCTTTTACGACAAGCTGTCCAGTTTTGTCAATGTTTGGCTTGACTGACTATTTTTGTCTGTCAAATTGCAGATCAAAAAGAAGTCAATCATTTCTATTTAAAACAGTGACCCATTGCCTAAACTGTCAAATTTGATTGATTTCCTTACATTAGAGGCTCAGCATTTCAGAAAGATGCTTGTTGGAGCTGAGAGGAAAATTATTAATCTGGGGACTGAATAAATTTAACAACTTAGTAATTTGATTCCAAATTTTATTCTCATAACCTCTCACCTGACCACAAGAAACAGTCAGTAAATATTGCACAATCTTCAATTACCTATGAATTCTCCTTCTTGACCTTTTTTTCAATGGATTTTTTTCACTTAGAAGGCAAAGATTATATGCAAGGAGAAGGCTTCTAAGCTGTTTGATTTTGCCCAGATCTGTTTTCGGAAGGGGGGCTTCGCCCCCCTGGGCCCCCTACAAGGGCGTTGCCCTGGACCCACAAGGGGGCCTAGGCGGCCCCCTTGACCCCCGGCCTTATCTGTTAGTTTTCAAATTTTATCTGTTACTTTAAAACATTTTGACAACCCTGACTGTAAGAAGAAAGGAAAGCGGTTGAAAAAAAAAAGAAATATGAACAGCTGCAAAAGGCTGTTATAGAATGGCATCAAGTTCGCAGTTGGTCTTTCTGTGGAGTTCTTTCATGATGAAGGTGTGGAAAACGAAAACAGGTTATTGGCCAAAATCATGGAGAACAAAGTGCTGTTCTTGATAAAAATAATGTAAATGAATTCTATGATAAGCAAACCGCTTATTTACAAACATGGATTGAAAAATTCACAAACACTGCTTCTGGTTTAGAAATTGACCAATGCATTAAGCTGTACTTGAACATAGTCAAATTATCCTGACACCGAGTCGACCAGTCCTAGTTCTACCCCGTAAATCTGAGTGCCAAGCGAGGAGCAGCTAGTACCATTTTTAACGACTTTGGTGTCTTTGATGGGCGGAGTAAGTTAATTGTATCTATACCTGATCTTTGTTTACTTCTACTTTGGTATGTCGCGGCCCGGGATCGAACCCGTGACCTCCCGTTCCTCGGAGCGGACACTCTACCAACTGAGCTATCGGGGCCGGTCGGACTAGAGAGACCGGGATCCAACGTAGAGTGGAGACGAGGGGCGAGGGCATTTTTGTTAGAGTGGAGGCTACTCTTGGGGCGGCAGCATCTGCCCAGTCCGGAATGCGGCCTTCAGGAGGCCCTGTGTACGGGTGTTATGGCCCATTCTCCAAGAACCACTCCTATAAATGCCACCTGCCGTTGGTTTTCCATGAGGAGCTGTCCGGGGAAAATGTGTCAAATCAGCGAGTGGGTGTACTGAGATTTCTGCTCGGTCTCCTGTTAGGCATCGGACGTCGATTGCAGGATTTGGTCTGGCATGTAGAAAACCTAGGGTTCGTGGCTCGGATGCCGAGACAGCTTAGCCTTGCACAGCGTCGGGTCATGGCCGAGTTTGGGCTAGTGCCGGGTATACAGGTTCCGGATCATATAGTGATACAAGCTTCTGTAAACAGTCCCGCCATCTTAACCCATTGGGTGCCTGCCATGCTGCTGTTCTCACAGATGGAGCCAAACCAACAGGAGCAGCTCAAATGTCGATATGACGTCCCGCTTCTAGATAGACGGCGTCTGTTGGGAACCCCAGATGCAACTGATGCGAAATGCCACCTAGAGAAGTTGATTAATGATTTGTATATGCTAGCTGACGTAGATCCGGCCTTGGCCTATGACACAGCTGTCCCAGGAGCACTCCGACCCAGATGAGTATCCCTCTCCAGAGCAAATACGTGTGCTGAGGGCCCGTGGATACTTTGTGGCTTTAGGGTGTCCCCCAGAGACCTGCAACTGAGGCCCGGCTACAGAAACTTAAGTCTCTGCTCCTTTCCCCAGACGTAGCAGCTTTGGGGGAGATAGGGTGGACCACTGTTTCAGCGAACCTCTGGGCGGGACAGACAACAGGATTACTGCGGCTAGTAGATTGTCTGCCACGGGACCAGCCGAAGGTCCTGGTATTAAAATGTCGAGGGATGATGGACGAGGATGCAAGCGAGGCTTATGATATCCTGCTCGCCACTCTTCATGCGAGGCTCACGGGAACCCAACTTGTTCATCTCCAGTGCTGGAAGTGCAGAAGTCGGAAAAGCTGGCTGAGGTCTATCCCGTTGACCTACTTTGGGTTTACCCTATGAGTGAGGGGATTCAATGCTGGTCAGGTGGCCGCTCTGCGCATGATTGAGGATGAGCGGATCCTTCTGGAGACCTGCTCTCCTTTCTTCTAGTTTGGCGGTCACAAGCATTCCACCCCCGTTCAGATTGGAAGGAGCCAGACTGCGATTGCTTTAGCCTCGGGGACGAACGCGCCCGCGCTTTCTCTTCTATCCCAGACTTGCAGGGAAGTAGACGTGCTTTAGACAACGAGTGTTGAGAATCTTATCTCAGAAGAATAACTCTACAGAAGAAGATATGGTAAAGTAGAAGTAAAACAAAGATCAGGAATTGATACAATTAACTTACTCCATCCATAAAAGACACCAAAGGGAAAGAAATACAAACATTAAGCGACCAGACCATAATGGAAACCTAAACAAAGGAAGGCCATATGGACAGTTACTTTCCCACAAAATGGCCATATGGCCATCCAAAATTAAAAGACAAAAGTGATACACACAGTAAGTAACAAACAACAACATAAATAAATCGCCACAGAAGAGCCGCCTTGGAACGGTCAGAGGAAGATTTCCACTGGGGGGCTTAAATCGATTTTACGTGGCCACAATCCTCGCCCTTACTTCCGTCGCGATTTAGACAAAAAATTTGTTCAGTCCGCATGAAGGCCTCCAAATGAAATTACTATACGTGTTATTTGTAACGGTGTGTTTATAGATAACTCGAACGTTTTTCATGGGGTAAGTGTAATCCTTGGACTAAATCAGTACTTACGAAGCCAGATTTTGTACGACGCTTACTTAAGGAGTTTAATCCAACTTGATTATCAAGGATAAAACATACATCATTTTAACCGTAAATGTGTAAACTTTTGGATGAGCTAAGAAATTTCATTGAACTTAATGCCCAAATGTGTTTAATTTACATTTGAACATCCCTACCGCCATAAGCTCCATTGCGGTGAATGTAGCGCAATCCTACAAACAGGGGCGTTTTACACATATAAATGCATATATTATGATGTTTATATTTTCTTGTAAATGCTACTGATCATCGAAGATGCTGCCGAACGCATAAAATACTAAATAAAATCGGTGTTAGGGACAATTTCAACACCAAGGAATTATGCTTCAAAATGATAAGCATTTCCCGTGAAATCGATATAGCTGATTTTGGTATGTTTTGGTTTCATTGACAATAGTTATGCCAGAGTGCTATTATACTGTTTGAACTTGAATAAGGCGACCAATAATGTCTGTTCAATAAAATTAATATACTTAACGAAGATAATATTCTACTATATACTAATATGAAACACCTACTATAGTCTTAGACATAGTATTGTGTGCTGCAACATTAGATCTAGCATATTCTGATGATTGCACCGACTAAAAGAAACTTAACATTCGATAGTTATATAGTCCGGTTCGAAAACCTGTCGAATTCAAGATCACGGTCCCAAATTGTAAGGTACCGTGTGACTATTATTAAGTCTGGGATTGATGCAACAGTTTTTGTTGCCGAGCTAAAGCAGTAGTTTACCAGAGCCCTGTTAGCCAATTTCAGTATTATCTCGTTCAATATATAAAGATAAGAACATGAAATTTGGGTCCACCTCCCACGACGAGGACGTAGGGTTGGGTTTTGGGAGGCAACGAGGACAACAAAGACAAAGGACTTAACAAGGACAGAAAGGAATAATTGATTATAGTTTACATAACATAGAAGTATGAACAACAATCCATGCCTATATATAAATGAAGACAATATTTAAAAACGGAATTCATGTTTAGCCATTTACTAAATTAACCAAACTAAGTATTAACACATGTATTAGAAAAAAAATATCTATAATTTGATGCAAATCTAATTTTGTACTTTACACATATATTTGGTTTAAAACAGAACATAAAACTGTACAGGTATAATACATACAGATTTACATTACATTTATAATTTATTCTTCAAATAATGCTTATAGACATTTTAAATACGTTTGCATTCATTTATTAATAGGTGCTGCAAATTTTTTATCTAACATCCATTGAATATTGTAATGTAATAAGACATGTATTTTTTTTAATTTATTTTTTTTTTTTTTCATTATATAAAAATGAAATGTACAAATATGAAACACTGAACATACAGCTGTACATGAAATAGACCATCAATAATTGTTTATACAGGATGACAGGCTCATACAAAATGATAATTACTGGTCAATGGATGTACATGTATAAGACAATCTACACACATTCTATGACAACTAACTAATAATTACCCAAATGGATATAATTTAGGGGAAAAAAATAATTGGGTTGTCAACTGAAACAAAACTCCAACACTGATGCTGCTTTTACAGCCTGCCCGACCATTATAGCACTACTGAACACCAAAGAGGACTGAGACTGACCATACTGGGGCTGTATACTAATTCTGTCTCCAAAATGGCTCAGCAGTCTACGCCGAAGCAGGTCAGTCCGGTAGGAGGCAGGGGCGTCATCAGTCTGCTGAAGTAAGTATTTGTCGAGCAAATATTTCAACTCATAGGCTCTTCCTTCTACGAACAGACCGGCTTGAATTTCATCAACTAATAATAAAAATGGATCTTTTGACTGGTCACCAGTGCCTGAGGTTGTACATTTTTTACTGTTGTATAGGTATTTATGGTAACAACCAAAATGATACTGAGCCTTAGAAGTGGCGAGCTGAGGACCCGTTATACGGATTCGCATAATGTCATATTGCAATCGGTTCATAGCCTCCATTAATTCCGCCATTGATTTCTCTTGAAACTCGTGAAGTTTTCTTTCATTCTTGAAGCGAAGCTTCTGGCAAATCAAGCAAACAGACAAATCTAAATTAGGACAGGAAGAACGCAAGACCCTTCCAGTGCTGTCGCAAGTTGACTGCGAGATTGACTGCTCATCTGGGACTGTGTCCACAGACAGTGGGACAAATTCTGGTTCCCCAGCCGAAAGACGAGCTCGTTTTGGCCCCTTGAAAATTCTGACAGGACTTGTGCATTCATCTTCACCGGTCGCAATAGTTGCTACAGCTGGCTAAAAGTGCTAAGAAGTAGACAACCCCCTATCGCAATATCCTTCCTAGAGACGTTACGATGTCGTCTCCTACAAACCACAAACGGGTGATCAGAGGGAAAATAGGAAAGGGTAGATTCTTAAAAGACAGTCACTGAAGGAAAGGGCCCACTTAAGTCTAATGTACAATACTAGACTAACGTAGAGCAAGGAAGTCTCTGTAGAGTGCAAACAAAATAGAGAAGGAGGTAGAGATGGAAAGAAGGGACAGGATGTGTAGCATAGGACACCCTCAGTGTGAAAAGGGAGGAATAGAATGCCACAGAGGGCCGAAAGATGTAACACCTTAGAGGTGTGATGTTTCTAATGACACTGCTGGATATAGAAGAGTGAGGGGAGCATGCAGTTTCACAAGAGATGGCCAAGCCGTCTATAGACAGGAGCTGCAAATGGAAGGTAAAGTTGAAAAATATGAAATTACCAGTCAGGTACCTTGTCAAATTTAGTTCTAAGGTACGATTTTGTAACGCCTTGTTGGGTTTCTTACCTGTATTGAATGGGATTTATGGGTCTCGGCTATGTATAGGTTAGTACGATATAAACCTATTGTAGTCAGTGAACAACGTTTATTTCCTGCGTGATGATGTACGAACTCGTTTTCTATCTTCTTTACAACAAACTTTTGTATTTATTGTGTTATTTGATTATTGGCGTCTTTTAAGGCTGTGTATACAAACAGAGAGATTTTATTTTCATTTTTGGTCTTACTACACAGGTTGAAATTGACCATTGTCATTTGTTGGATTGAAGGAGATACCGGAGGTTTTCCGTAAAACATGAATGCATGATCATTAACCCTTCAAATACCGAAGAGAAAATTCGATATTTCCTTGTCCTCGTATACGGGGGAGAAAAACAATCCGCAAAGTGTCTATTTTAAAGGGACATAATTTAAGTGGTAGAAATTTGTGTCTTCACCGGTTTTTCTGATTTTTGTTATCATATTTTGCTTAGAATTGTTCATTCGTTCCTTAATACATTGATAATTTGTTCTCATGAACAATGATTAAGATGCAGTTGATTGGAGAAGTAAGCATTATAAAACTTTATATATGTGGGCGGGGGTACTTAATAGCCTAAAAAGGTACTTTGGGCATTTGTGCATGAAATTTTATTTACAGTGTTAAAAGATAACATAATAAGCTGTATATAAATGTATGTTTCGTCCTTGATAAGGAAGTTGGATTAAATTTTAAAATATTCACAGGTGGCCTCGCGACTACAGTTGGATTATTGGATATTGGAAAAATCCAACTGAATCCAAGTTGGAAAATGGGGTGTATTCCTTGGACTATTCACCTGTTGGACCATGTTTTGAAGATAGATTAATTAATTTTATCATGTAATAATATACATCACTTGCATGATTTTTTTTCAACTTTGTAAGGTAATGGTTTTCAAAAGTACTCTTGTCTTCTGAAAAAAATAAAATACCAAACTGAAAATACCTTTTTTGTCCCTTCTTATAACTGTTCATTGTAATCATCCTTTCCCTCCCCATAAAAAAAAGAAAAGAAAAGAAAAAAAAAATGAAACAAAATGACGACAGAGAAAGAGATAAATGTGAAATATACATTCCCCAAATGGGATTAAAGGAAAAAATGTCAAACTATAGAAATCCATTAACAATGGGTGATTGCTTGTTTACCTGAATTATTTTAAGCCTGGTGACTGATGCCTCCTTAAATGGGTCCTTAATTGGGTTTGTGTACTTAATAATTAATAAAATATCTGTATGGTCTTCCATATCAAACAGAACTTTTTTTTGTTGTACCAGTGGTCACTCAAAAATAAATATTTGTCTAATTAGGGACTCATCTTTGACGTTTTAATGACAGAAACCATAAAAAAGACTGATGTCACAGTCTGGATTAAAAACATAAATTGAATAATGGAAACAGATTAATTGTATAATTAGGGGGCTTATAAAATATGTTGAAAAATTGTAAATGACATTCAGTACTTAATGTTCAACTGTGACAATACTGACAATTCAAATCAGATATGGAATTCTAAAAAAAGTGTAAAAACAAAACTGTGAACAAGGTGCTTTCTGATTTACAGGATAAATTAGGGCCCCGCACAGTAAGTGTGTGTGCCCTATGGTAATCACTGTCCGTCCGTCTGTCTGTCTGTCCGTCCACAAATTTTCAACATTTTCCTACTCCTCTGATAGGGCTGCCGGGGCCCTGGTCAGTTTCACTGACAGCTCTAGTTTTTACAGTGGTTTTTCCCCCCTTCAACATGTTCACAAGATATTTGGACTGTTTTTGCAGAATTTGTGAAACTAATAGTGAAAAAAATATAATTGAATGATTTGGTCAGTTAGTAATGATTAAAAATACTGAACAATGGCTCTTGTCATAGGACATAGCCAGACCAAATATTTTAAAAAATAATTTGTCTCGCAGACAATATAAATGTTTTCAGCTACTCGGGCTGTATGGTTCAAGATCTCACCAGGAAAGTCGAGACAGATAGTCATACCAAGTGCTTCTGTAAGTATATAGTTAGCATAGTTTAAACACTGTTCAAAGTTTGCACTCAGTGTCACTTCCTCAGATTTCATGCCACCATTGGAATGGAATGGCTGAAACAAAATTTTCATTCTTCTATTTTTTTTTTTTTTTTTTTTGGCAAATATCGATACCATTTTTTTTTTTTTTTTTACTTAGCAAAAATTCTAACCCTGTTTTAAAATTTTTTAAATGTGATGCTCAGCAAATTTTGAGTAGTGTTGTTACCGGGTATTCTTTTGGCCTTCAAAAGAAAAGAAGAGAACAAATCAAAATAAAGTTGAGCTCCACGCTACCAGCTTTATTCTATGGCGGATCCAAATGAAAGAGAGAAAGAGCTGCACCATATGGACTTTCTAAAAGAAAATGGAAATATATCTCGGGACTAATATTAATCAAATGGTCAATTTCGTTAATGGCAGACCAACGCGCTCCTTACACAAGTCGCGTGCCGATAAAGTATCGACCAGTTTTCTTACCTTTCAGAAAGACCATACAGCGCAGCAATACAACAAAAATATATATCATGACTAGATATAAATGACTAGATAACTAACAAGATCATCGGCTCGTTAACATGATCTATTTCCATGCACAACAGCTCTTAAATTATGGTCAAGGCATTCAATATGTCGGTAAGAAAATAATGAAGACTAGACGGGAACTGGAACGGGAATGGGCATGACGGTGAACGATAGCAATTCTAATGGAAACTGGGAAGAGCTGATTGGGACTGGGCACATGGAACAACCTAGATGGGAAATAGGTATTAGGAACGACCATGAAGGGAAATGGGTACTGGGAACAACCATGATGGGAAATGGGTACTAAGAACAACCATGAAGGGAATGGGTACAGGGAACAACCATGAAGGGAATGGGTACAGGGAACAACCATGAAGGGGAATGGGTACAGGGAACAACCATGACAGGGAATGGGTACTGGGAACAACCATGAAGAGAAATGGGTACTAGGAACAACCATGAAAGGGAATGGGTAATGGCCAGAAGGGAAAAGGTGCAGGGGACAACATGACCGGACTTTGGGCTTTAACAAAAGGTAATGATTTACTCGTTCGAAAATAGTTTATGAGTCTTCACAAATTCACCGACTGTAACAAACACAAGACCTAACACTCATAACTCACACAGTTGACAGCATGATGCTTGGACTATACTTAGTCAGTTCATGACATTGATTGCCAAACTGTCTATATAACCACTCCTTAAATACCTAGCAAAATCCTGCGTTGGTTCCTGTGTCCGACCAACGCTTGACCATGCAGACCAGTAAGGCTCTAATGAGACTGCGCATAGGCGCAGGCTCGCCAGAGCCCTTACCACCCATCTGCGCACACGCGCAGGCTCGCCAAAGCCACAATCACATGAACTGACCCAAATATTGTCCTCCATCTACACAACTTCAATGATATGCTTTTTAACCCCATCTTGCTGAATACCTAAATTATCCACACCCATCTGTGACTCTCAACCAATCAGGTTGTTCATACAAATTCATAAACAAAATTGTCAAACAATGTGGCTCCTGATCAGATGGCTTCTCCAGTAGCCATCCGATCCGGATCCACCGTTTGAAAAGAAGGGGTTGTCATGAACAGCAAGACAAGGGTTAAAACAATGCACCTGTCTGATTGATGCATCTCAGAGCACTTGGGTAAATACAGTGACAATAACACAATGGAGCAAGGGAAGAAACCCTTCAACTCTGTGACATACTGGCACAAGATGTCCTCCATCACTATTTGACTAGTTAATCCAACAAATGGATATTGCAATGAAGTTTAATAAGTCCCAATTATTTGAAGGAATAAGGCATACTGTGTCAGACATCCCAAACTGATTATTGTTCAATACTTCACCCACTGGGAATGTATGACCGTCTGTCCTTCGAAATAAATCAATTCAAATACATAAAATAATGGCTGGGAGACTTTCCTATCATATTTTCCCGATTCCTGAATTTGTAAGACACAAAATGGTGACATGGTAATACAAACCTTCAAAAGAAAAGAAGAGAACAAATTAAAATAAAGTTGAGCTCCACGCTACCAGCTTTATTCTATGGCGGATCCAAATGAAAGATGGCGCTTTCTAAAAGAGCACGTGTACAGGTACTGTCCAAAAAATTGGTACCCCCTAAAATTTCACTCCGCTACAGTGTAGATAAAAAATAGGGCAATTTATATTTCTTCGGCATCAATACTAGAAAAGAAATTAATTTAATAAATGAATCATCTGTTATTGATGCCCAGAAAGACATGATATCAGGTTTCAGGATGTTACGTTAACACACTCATGCCAAAAAATGCAATTTTTAATGACTGTAAAAATGACCAATATTTTTCTTATTTCTGCTTCAAACAAAGATTTTGGGTGCTCGTTAGAACCGCCTATTGAGGCAGTTCTAACGAGTACCCACAATCTATGTTTTGGTGCTGAAATAAGAGAAAAAATAATATTTTCCTTGAAAACCCCACTTTTTTCTATATAAAGTGGGGTTTACAAGGGTAAGCATTTCATGGACCTGTTAACGTAATGCCCTGGGTTCCATATTAAGGTGACTTGCTACACTTCCAAGGCTCCTTAAGTATGGAGTTTTGAGGGCTACTTGAGTACTCTTATAGAAAAGAATTTGCTTCCAAAGGGCGCCAATTTATTCCTTTATGAGTAGGCTCCCTTTTTCACAAGGGTTCCTGTTCTAGGAAAAACAATACTGTCTATGTTATCCCAGGACTATAAAGAATATTCGTACATTTATATCTCAGTCGATTTACCCTCAACGTTTACCCTCAGATGAAAATACCTGAGGAACCTGTGTGACTCTGAACAGGGACTGTGGTGTTTGTCATTTTGCCATGCAAAAAAGGACAATTTTTCATGACTTTTGATTTGGCATTTTTCATATGATAAATTGCGATATTTTTCTTATTTCTGCTCCAAACATTACGATAACATGCCTATGTATTATACTGCAATATCAAATGGATCTAGAAATGGCAGATGATAATTGAGCCCCGCCAAGCGAATTTGGGTCTTCGAGCATTCCGTCATGACAAATTTTAACTGCGCATGCCCAGCCTTTCAGAGGGGCCAGGGATATGGCTTTCTGTCTGAAGGTTCCTCTCGATTCACTGCTTGTATGAGCGAGCAGCGAAGGTTCTGGCGAGACTGCGCGGATGCGCAGGCTCGCCTGAACCTTCGCTGCTCGCATACGCCATAAGTACCAAAATCGCTTGGCGGGGCCCAATTTGTGATATGTTACTTATTTCGGGCCTTATGTTTGGTAACATGATACCAAAATATATTTCATAAAATTCTACGGTGAAAAATTTCCTGAGCATAATAATATGTTTTTCCTTTTATTTATTTTATTTTAATATTTCTTTTTTCCTTTTATTTTTGTATATATGCCCATGGGTGATATACCATACCAGCAGGTGTCATTTTCAATAAACAGTAATTATCTTAAATTATCATAGCCATTATATGGCTGATTAAAGCACTGGTCCTCCTGTATTTGGTCGTCAAATTATACCCCTGGTCCTCTAGAGGACTTGGTCCTCAGTCCTCTGGTCTTCCAGTAAAAGTCATCAAATTATACCATCCCCAGATTCGTATGTGAGTTAATGAAGCTACAATCTGAACAAGTTGTGTTATGCTAAAATTGTTATACTAAAATTCGGACTAATTGGCAAATACTGTAGACCTTCAGCAGTCTGAACTCGGTCTACATATTTTCCTACCCCTGTATCAGTTTGCTTTTTATGGTCACCGCTGTTTCTGTATAAATTACCCCCAGGTATTAGACTTCCTGCCTTGCCGTGGCCCTGGGGGCTCAATTCCCACTGGGCACATTGCCGCTGTGGTCTTTGTGCCCACTGGGAAGAGCTAAAGGAAGTACCATCCGTTTGCCGTGGGTGGCGTCCTGTAAGCCGGAAGAAGGGATCCTGGAGGTTGAGGGTTACCTGAGGTGGCGGTGCTTCAGGTACCCAACACGCCTCTTTGGCCTGGCTTTTCGGTGTAGACGGGTGGCCGTGCGGTCCGGCACGGTCAATCGGCTGGTCACGCCGAGCCCTAGAGATACCGCTTTGCTTTCTCTTCAACTCTTTTTGTATCTTTCCTGATACCAACCATATGCCCATTTACCTTACCCTTTTCTGTCTTTTTATCTCTAGAAGGCGGTGGCTTAACGGATCAATCGTGTAGGCATTTTATTTATACGAGTATATCTCACGTGTATCTCTAACACCTGCGAGTTGGATAACCACTCCATTATGGTGTTCCCTTGTAGGGCTCCGTGGAGGGCGGAGAGCACTTGGGACGAAACTAGGATTTTTTTTTCTTATGGCTCCTAAAAACAAACATAACCGCAACCACGCACCTAACCGCAACACACCTAAACGTAAAAAGACGAGGATTAATCCGAATCGGATGAACGCAGTCAAAAATCCAGTCAGCAGTCAAGTCAACAATCGAGTCAGCAGTCTGCTGAACCAAACTTTGACAATGTTCCGCGTTTCTTGGTCGTCACGTCGCTTGACGATACACGAACTGTGTCAAGCCTTTCTCCCTTTGTTATCGAGAAAAGTATTGTCGCCATAGCCGGACACCCAAAGAGTATTAAATCACTCAAATCAGGTGACCTTCTCTTGGAACTCGAGAGAAAACAGCAAGTTGTAAGTCTGCTCGCCACCAAAAAGCTCTTTGATCTTTCAGTAAAAATATCTCTTCACAATACACTTAACTCCTCTAAAGGAGTGATTCGCAGTCCAGAACTGCGTCCTTGTTCAGACGAAGAGATCATTGATAACCTGAAGGATCAAGGAGTAATTGGTGTTCGTAACATCAAAGTCCGTAGAAATGGTGTACTAAAACCAACAGCAACTTATGTGTTGACTTTTAATACACCAATTCTACCCAAGAAAATCAAAGTAGCATATCTTTCCATTAACGTAGAGGTATACATCCCAAACCCTCTTAGATGTTACTCTTGTCAGGCTTTTGGCCATCACGAAAGCAGATGTCAGAGAAAAAAACTCTGTCCTAATTGTGGTGAAGAAAAGCATGTTGATAATCATCTCAACTGCAAAAATGAACCCAAATGCGTAAATTGTGATGGCAAACATGCTGTTTTCTCTCGAGACTGTCCGGCATGGAAAAAAGAAAAAGAAATACTCACCGTCAAATACCAAAGGGGGATAACATTCCCAGAAGCGCGGAAAATTGTCGAAGAGCGATACATAACACCAACCACCAGTTTCGCCAGCATCACAAAGGGTGCTGGTGTAAAATGTACCAGCTCCGCAACACAGACAGCTGAATCATACATAGCTGAACTGAAAAAATCTGGTGCATGGTGTAAACCCACTCCAGCACCACAAAGTTCAATCACTTTATCAAATGGCGCAATCCAGGTTGCTTCGGATCGGTCGACAGCGACCGTACCGAAGGCAGCGCCGAATGTAAAAGAGAAACCCGACTCAGGTCGAACTAATAAGGGATCGGAAGATCCGATCAAAAACATCACTTGTCTCAAAGACAAACAGACAGACAACGGAAAATGGAAAGAGACAATATAAAATTTCAGAACAGATTCGGATCTTTGAGTGACAGTGATATGGAGTTCGCTGAAACTCCATCATCACCAAGTGGCAATAACAGATCGAGGTCAGCCACACCACGAGCTGGTGGTAGAAGATCTATATCACCAATTGAACCTCCATAATAGTTTCTAGTCTTTTGAATATCTCTCCATAAAATGGATTTAAAACACAAAATAATACAATGGAATTGTCGAGGTCTTAAATCGAATTATAATGAACTCTTATTACTTATTTCGCTACTAACCCCATCGGTGTTTTGTTTGCAAGAAACGTTTTTAGAAACTGATTACAACGTAGATATCAGGGGTTTCAATACATACAACTATATCTATTCTGATGGTAACAAACCATCTGGTGGCAGCTCAATTTTTGTTAAATCATGTTTACCACAAAGAGAGATCAAATTAAAAACAGACCTACAAGCTGTAGCAGTATCGGTTTCTCTGGATAAAGAAACTACAATTTGCTCTCTATATATCCCACCCTCATTTTCTTTAAAGCCCGAACATCTTGACTCATTGCTGAGTCAACTTCCATCGCCATATCTTTTAGTTGGCTACTTCAATGGTCACAATATTCTATGGGGCTGTAAAGATATCAATAACAGAGGAGCACTTGTCGAAGATTTTATTGCAAAGAGCGATCTTTGCTTGATGAATGATAAATCTTATACTTACCTTCACCCTGCGACAGGTCATTTGTCTTCTTTAGACCTCTCTTTGTGTCACCCATCTCTCTTCTTGGACTATGACTGGTCCGTTCATGATGATCAGTGCGGAAGTGATCACTTCCCTGTTATAATTGAGAGCGTAAACGAACCAGATGAAGATTGTAACCAGAAGTGGAAAATGAATAAAGCCGACTGGGAATTATTCCATAATTTATGTGAAGAAGAGTTAACAGTTGATCACTTAAATGAATCATCCGACATTGTTTCTGATTTCACAGATACACTTATTAATATATCAGAACAATGCATTCCAAAGACCTCCACAAATACTAAGAAAAGCAAGCCTTGGTTTAATAATGACTGTAAAGAAGCTATTAAAAAGCGTAAACAGGCTCTAAATAAGTTCTGCAAAAGTCCCACTTCAGAAAAGCTAAACGACGTAAAAGTTTTTAGAGCTTAAGCTCGGCGAACAATCCGAGCTTCCAAACGAAAGTCATGGAGAGAATATGTCTCCAAATTGAACTACAAAACCCCCATTAAAAAGGTTTGGGATATGGTACGAAAAATTTCAGGAAAAACAAAGTCCTCTAGTTTTACACATTTAAATACTGAATTTGACACAATAGCTTCAACAAAAAAAGATATTTCAGATACTTTTGGGAGCACATTCTTGAATAATTCATCATCGCGTAATTATTCTGACACTTTTAGAAATTTCAAAAAGGACCAGGAGAAAAGAAAACTTAACTTCAAATCCCTTAATCACGAAGAATACAACACATCTTTTAACTTATCCGAACTAGTTGAAGCCATTGAAAAATCACATGATACGGCAACCGGCCCCGATGAAATTCATTATCAGATGCTTAAGCATCTGCCAAAAAGTTCTCTTACAACACTTTTAGATATCTTTAAAAATATTTGGGAAACGGGGGTCTGTCCTGAGAGCTGGCGTGTAGCTACAGTTGTACCAATTCCGAAACCAGGGAAAGATCATGCAGAACCTACAAATTATCGTCCGATAGCTTTGACAAGTTGTTTGTGTAAAACATTGGAGAGAATGATAAACAAGAGATTAGTCTGGTACTTAGAGTCCAACAACCTCATATCAGAATATCAATCGGGTTTTCGTTCGGAACGCAGTACCAATGACAATTTAATAAGACTTGAAACATTTATACGAGATGCTTTTATTAACAAAGAACACGTAGTAGCTGTCTTTTTCGACTTGGAGAAAGCATATGATACAACATGGCGTTATGGTATATTGAAAGATCTCCATAACATTGGCTTAAGAGGAAAACTTCCCAGTTTTATTGAAAGGTTTTTTAGGAGAGCGCATGTTTCAGGTGCGTGTGGGGTCTACCGTGTCAGATTTCTATGATCAAGAACAGGGTGTCCCACAGGGTAGTATTCTTTCAACTACGCTATTTAACATCAAAATAAACAATATTGTACAATGTTTGGACGACAAAACTGATTGTTCCTTGTATGTTGACGATTTCTGTATATGTTACCAAAACAATTGAACGAAAGTTGCAACAAAATTTAAAACGAATAGAAGAATGGACTGATAAAAATGGTTTCAAGTTCTCCAAGTCGAAAACGCAGTGTGTTCATTTTTGTAAACTACGGAAGAAACACGAACATCCTTCCTTGTTTTTATACGGATCACAAATTCCTGTTGTTGAAGAAGCCAAATTTCTTGGGGTCATATTTGATCAAAAGTTATCTTTTATTCCCCATATTAAATATCTTAAAGCATATCTTAAAGCGAAATGCTTAAAAGCTTTGAATCTTTTGAAAGTTTTAGCCCATACAAGTTGGGGAGCAGATCGGTATACTTTATTACATCTTTACCGGTCTTTAATAAGATCTAAATTAGATTATGGGTCTGTTGTTTATGGTTCTGCCAGAAAGTCCTATTTAAAATCATTGGATACTATCCATCACCAAGGCCTTCGTCTGGCTATGGGAGCCTTTCGTACTTCTCCAGTATTAAGCCTTTATGTAGAAGCAGGTGAACCATCTTTAACTTCGCGCAGAGAGAAACTTTCTCTTCAGTATGCTATTAGAATTGCTGCTAATCCATCTAACCCGGCATCCAAAATTTCATTTCCACCTCAATTTATAGATAAGTATGAAACTAAACCCACAGCAATCAAACCTTTTGGATTACGAATTTTACCACTGCTAGAAAATTCAGGCATCGACCTTAAAAATATTCAAAAACATGAAACCGCCGAAGTTCCATCTTGGTGTATTAAACAACCTTCTATTCTGTTCGACTTGCATGATGGCAAAAAATGGGATTCAAATCCGATACTTCTCAAACAAAACTTCCAGGTACTGCAGTCACGATACAATGAATACCAGCAAGTCTATACTGATGGTTCCAAAGAAGGAGATAAAGTTGGTTGTGCGTTTGTTTCTAAAGATACGCACAAAACCATGCGCCTTCCAGATGGTTCATCTATTTTTACAGCTGAAGCCAAAGCAATAGACCTAGCTTTAGATTTTATCAGTTCTTCAATAATTCAAAAAGCAATTATATTTTCTGATTCACTTTCTGTGCTTAAGGCTTTAGACCATTCATCATCTAAAAATCCTCAAATTCAAAAATTGATCGAAAAACATCATGAAATTTCTAAAACACACCAAATCTTGTTTTGTTGGCTTCCGAGCCATATTGGCATTGTCGGCAATGAATATGCTGACAAGAAAGCAAAGGAATCGCTCAATCTTGATCCATCTGTTTTTAAAATTCCCTTTAATAATTTTAAACCATTTATCAACAGATACATCTTGTCGGAATGGCAAGGCGAATGGGACCGTGCAATAAATAACAAACTCCATGCCATTAAACCTGTCGTTAGCACAAAATGCTCTCCTCCACAGTTTTCCAGAAAAGAGGACGTAGTATTAACACGACTGCGCATCGGTCATACTAGAGTTACTCATTCTTATATTTTTAATGGTGATGATCAGCCTTCTTGTGTAGGTTGTGATCAGCCATTCACTGTGAAACATATCTTAATTGACTGTGTTGACTTTTCACCCTCCCGTATTTTATGTTTCAAAGCTGACACTTTGCAACAACTGTTTCGAGATGTACCTGTTGATAATATTATTTTATTCTTAAAAGAAGTTGGACTTTTTCATAAGATTTAACTGTTTCAGATTTTTATACATCGTCATTCTGACTTTTTACTTTTTATATCATCATAATTGTTCATGCCGTTTAACCAATAACCGTTTGACGCTTATGACCCACAAAGAGGGTTGACGCGTCGTTAAACACGAAATCATCATCATCATCATCTGTATAAATTAACATCACTATATAAAATTTCTGAAAAAAAAAAATGGTCACCATGTAGAATACCATAAAATTCTTAAAATTGGGACACCATATTGCAAGTTGTACAAATTCAGGCAAAACATAGCAATACAGTAGACCAAGATGAAGCTACTTCTTGAGCAGTCTGATCTGGGTATACAATTTTTGCTTGTAGTCTGTATATCTGTCACAGTGTTTATGATCTTCACTGTTTAACACCCGTTCTACTATAATGTTCCTACAAAGCTGTTGGCTATTTTTCTTTCTATTTAGACACATTAGACAATGGATTGAAGAAAGAAATAATCAACAGATTTGTTGGAATGTTACAGTACAATAGGGGTAAAAATAATGTGACGAAAAGCATCGATCTATTTGTATTTTCTGAAATAATAAAAGTCATACAGACATCTAATAGGCACCAATCACTGACATTATATTTGGAAACTTGAAAATGCTTATTACCGTATTTACCCTAAGTATTCGGATACCTTAATGACCGAAAACATAAGCCTGAGCAAACACTTTAGACCCAGATCTGAAGGAGCAGTATGATCAGGGTCTGCACTGTTTGCAATTTAGTTAGTCTTTTCCAACGAAAAGCCTTATTAACAAACTTGGAAAAAATCATGCTTATTAAAAAGTGTCCAAAAGTGTCTGAATATTTAGGATAAATACGGTAATCACATAACGTTAACATCCATGAAATGTTTACCCTTATAAAGCCCACTTAATACAGAGAAAACGGTATACATTATTTTCTTATTTCTTCTCCAAAACACAGATCATGTTTTTTGTTGTTGTTGTTTTTTTTATTCACAAACTGCATGATAAACAGTGAAGATCCTGATCAGATGGCATATTATAAAACAGATGGCATCTTTTAAAAATGTTCACTTGAAATTAGAATTTCTCTACAGTAAGTACTTTCGATATACTTATATAATCTATCTGTTAAATTCACAAACTCCATAATGAACAGTGAAGATACTGATCAGATGGTTTATCTGGAGCTACAGTGTTTGCAAATATAGGGATTGTCTTGTTCAGTGGGACAAGTGGAAAAAATAAATAAAGGAAAGGAAAACATGCCATAAGAAAATTTTTCACCATATAAATAAATGAAATATTGTTTGTTTGTATTGGAGTTTAACGGCCCAGGCAACACTATTTTAGGTCATTTTGAGCCGGCCAGTGTACCTCTCTCCACGAACGAAAAGAATGTTGCCGACACCGGCAGTAAATGAAATATATATTTAGGCATCTTGTTACTCTTTTAAAAAAATATGTTCAGTTCTAATGGAAATTTCTTTACTAGTAGAAGTAAAACAAAGATCAGGAATTGATACAATTAACTTACTCCACCCATAAAAGACACCAAAGGGAAAGAAACACAAACACTAAGCGACCAGACCACAACGGAAACCCAAACAAAGGAAGGCCATAAGGACAGTTACTTTCCCACAAAATGGCCATATGGCCATCCAAAACCAAAAGACACAAGTGATACACACGGCAAGTAACAAACAACAACATAAATAAATCGCCACAGAAGAGCCGCCTTGGAACGGTCAGTGGAATGTTTCCACTGGGGGGCTTAAATCGATTTTACGTGGCCACAATCCTCGCCCTTACTTCCGTCGCGATTTAGACAAATAATTTGTTCAGTCCGCATGAAGGCCTCCTAACTCATCAGTGCAACATCTCCGTGAACACAAAAATCAAAGAACCACAGAGGTGAGACAACGGTGAGGACTCGACAGCAAGAAACCACTGAAATGCTGGAGCAAAAGAAAACCAACAGTTAGACTCCGATGAGCCCGACCAGAGACAGAGTATCAGGCACCAACCGACATTATCTCTCTAATTTTCAATAAGCCTTTACGTTGGAGCCGTCATAGAATCTGAGGCCTGACCCACCGGCGTGCAATTAAAGAGGGAAGCAAAGTTGCCAACCGTGATTGGGTTAACTACCATGCATGCAGTCTGTCGTATAATATCCAGGAAATAAAACCAAACAGTTATTTATTTAATTTTTTGTAGGACAATTTGGCCATATTAATTTGTCCTAGTGACTTATTTATTTAATTTGTTTACCTATTCTTTTTTTGCCACAGAGACACCTCACATGCAAGTTCAGACCATCTATAATTAGCTAATGTTAGGAAATATATTGATGTAACAAACATTGTAGCAGACTTCCAAGTATTACATTCTCAGCTGTATATGCCTTATGGAGAAAAAAAATCAGCACCAAGCAGATGGCATTCAAAATTTTTTCTTTTGTTTCTTTTCAGAGAACAACATTTCCATAGGACTCATATATGAAAAATGCTAAACAAGATTCTCTTTGGGAAGTAAAGAAAAAGGCTTGATATTGAAATAGTTGTGATTGACAGTTTTATGGTTATGTGTAGGTGGGGCTTATCATATTGTAGGTGGGGCAAAGTTATATAATACAACCAATGGCTGTAAGCCTATGATAAGGTTGAAATTGAAAATGATTGAAAGTCTTCATTTTTTTAAATGTGTTGTTAGATCTTTCAGAAGCATTTTTTTTTCTAAACATTTTGGGTACTAACCCTTTTTGTACGAATGGAATCTTCCTCTTCATATATGACAGGAATCCATTTCGAAATGTAGGCCCCCAGGTATTAGACTTCCTGCCTTGCCGTGGCCCTGGGGGCTCAATTCCCACTGGGCACGTTGCTGCTGTGGTCAATGTGCCCACTGGGAAGAGCTAAAGGAAGTACCACCCGTTTGCCGTGGGTGGCGTCCTGAAAGCCGGAAGAAGGGATCCTGGAGGTTGAGGGATACCTGAGGTTGCGGTGCTTCAGATTCCCAACACGCCTCTTTGGCCTGGCTTTTCGGTGTAGACGGGAGGCTGTGCGGTCCGGCACAGTCAATCGGCTGGTCACGCCTTGCCCTAGAGATACCGCTTAACTTTCTCTTCCATTCTTTTTGTATCTTTCCTGATACCAACCATGTGCCCATTTACCTCACCCTTTTCTGTCTTTTTATCTCTAGAAGGCGGTGGCGAAACGGACCAATCGTGTAAGCATTTTGATTATGCGAGTATATCTCACGTGTATCTCTAACACTTGCGAGTCGGATAGCCACTCCATTATGGTGTTCCCTTGTAGGGCTCCGCGGAGGGCGGAGAGCACTTGAGATGAATCTTAAAAACCTTCTTCATGGGTCCCCCTCTTTCTAGTAACCGCAACAAAACCAAACGTAAAAAAGATGAGTCATCGGAGTCTGACTCCGATGAACCCAGTCAGCAGTCTGTACCACCAAATGTTCCTCGCTTCTTGGTCATGACATCACTTGATGATACACGTACAGTGTCAAGTTTATCGCCTTTCGTCATCGAAAAAAGTATAGTGTCCATGGCCGGACAACCAAAAAGCATTAAGAAGCTTAGGTCAGGTGATCTACTTATCGAAGTCGAAAGAAAACAGCATGTAGAAGCTTTGCTTAAAACGAAAAAAAATATTTGACCTGAAAGTAAAAGTTTCCCTCCACAATACACTGAATTCCAGTAAAGGTGTCATACGCAGCCCAGAGTTACGTCCTTGCAGCGATGAAGAAATCATCGAAAACTTGAGAGATCAAGGCGTAATTGGTGTACGTAACATACAAGTTCGTAGAAATGGTGTATTAAAACCCACCAGTACTTACGTGTTGACTTTTAATACACCAGTTCTGCCCAAGAAAATCAAAGTAGCATATCTTTCCGTAAATGTAGAGGTATATATACCAAACCCTCTCAGATGTTACTCGTGTCAGGTTTTCGGTCACCACGAAAGCAGATGTGAGAAGAAAAAACTCTGTCCAAACTGTGGTGAAGAAAAACATGTTGATAATCATCAAAACTGCAAGAATGAAGCCAACTGCGTAAATTGTGGAGGTAAACATGCTGTTTTCTCTCGAGATTGTTCCGGCATGGAAAAAAGAAAAAGAAATACTCACCGTCAAATACCAAAGGTCGATAACATTTCCAGAAGCGAGGAAGATTGTTGAAGAACGTTACAAAACACCAAGCACCAGTTACGCCAGCATCACAAAGGGTGCTGGTGTTAAAGTCACGAACAGTGGAACACAGACTGTTGAATCTTGCATTGCTGAACTGAAAAAATCTGGTGCATGGAGTACTACTCCAGCACCACAAAGTTCAACCAATTTGTCAAATGGCGCAATCCAGGTTGCTTCGGATCGGTCGACAGCGACCGAACCAAAGCCAGCGCCGCATGTAAAAGAGAAATCCGACTCCGGTCGGACCAATAAGGGATCGGAAGAACCGATCCAAAAACATTACACACAGGTAGGGCTACCATCTGACGAGGACGATGAAGAACTAATGGATGATGATGACTCTCCAACCAATCCTCGCAAAGGTAGCAAGATTACAAGGATACCTTATATAAGGTAGATTATTTGGTCGATAACGACACATTAGTTTCTAGTCAAATAAATATCTCTCCATACAATGGATCAAAAACACAAAATAATACAATGGAATTGTCGAGGTCTAAAGTCAAATTATAACGAACTCTTATTGCTTCTTACTTTATTAAACCCATCGGTTTTTTGTTTGCAGGAAACTTTTTTGAAAACGGATGACAACATCGATATTAGGGGTTTCAATTCATACAACTATATCTACTCTGATGGTAACAGACCATCTGGTGGCAGTTCAATTATTGTTAAATCTTGTTTACCACAAAGAGAGATCAAATTGAAAACAGAACTACAGTCCGTGGCAGTGTCGGTTTCTCTGGATAAAGAAACTACAATTTGCTCTCTATATATTCCACCCTCATTTACTTTAAAGCCCGAACATCTTGAGTCGTTGCTGGGTCAGCTTCCATCGCCATATCTTTTAGTTGGTGACTTCAATGGTCACAACATTCTGTGGGGCTGTAAAGATATCAATAACAGAGGAGCACTTATTGAAGATTTTATTGCACAGAACAATCTCTGTTTGATGAATGATAAATCTTATACTTACCTTCACCCTGCGACAGGTCATTTGTCTTCTTTAGATCTCTCTTTGTGTCACCCATCTCTCTTCTTAGACTATGACTGGTCTGTTCATGATGATCAGTGCGGAAGTGATCACTTCCCTGTTATAATTGAGAGCGTAAACGAACCAGATGAGGACTGTAACCAGAAGTGGAAAATGAATAAAGCCGACTGGGAATTATTCCATAATTTATGTGAAGAAGAGTTATCATTTGATCAATTTAATGAATCATCCGACATTGTTTCTGATTTCACAGATACACTTATTAATATATCAGAACAATGCATTCCAAAGACCTCCACAAATACTAAGAAAAGCAAGCCCTGGTTTAATAATGACTGTAAAGAAGCTATTAAAAAGCGTAAACAGGCTCTAAATAAGTTCTGTAAAAGTCCCACTTCAGAAAAACTAAACGACGTAAAAGTTTTTAGAGCTAAAGCTCGGCGAACAATCCGAGCTTCCAAACGAAAGTCATGGAGAGAATATGTCTCCAAATTGAACTACAAAACCCCCATTAAAAAGGTTTGGGATATGGTACGAAAAATTTCAGGAAAAACAAAGTCCTCTAGTTTTACACATTTAAATACTGAATTTGACACAATAGCTTCAACAAAAAAAGATATTTCAGATACTCTTGGGCACACATTCTTGAGAAATTCATCATCGCGTAATTATTCTGACACTTTTAGAAATTTCAAAAAGGACCAAGAGAAAAGAAATCTAAACTTTAAATCCCTTAATCACGAAGAATACAACAAACCTTTTAACTTATCCGAACTCGTTGAAGCCATTGAAAAATCACATGATACGGCAACCGGCCCCGATGAAATTCATTACCAGATGCTTAAGCATCTGCCAGAAAGTTCTCTTTCAACACTTTTAGATATCTTTAATAATATTTGGGAAACGGGGGTCTGTCCTGAGAGCTGGCGTGTAGCTACAGTTGTACCAATTCCGAAACCAGGGAAAGATCATGCAGAACCTACAAATTATCGTCCGATAGCTTTGACAAGTTGTTTGTGTAAAACATTGGAGAGAATGATAAACAAGAGATTAGTCTGGTACTTAGAATCCAACAACCTCATATCAGAATATCAATCGGGTTTTCGTTCGGAACGTAGTACCAACGACAATTTAATAAGACTAGAAACATTTATACGAAATGCTTTTATTAACAAAGAACACGTAGTAGCTGTCTTTTTCGACTTGGAGAAAGCATATGATACAACATGGCGTTATGGAATATTGAAAGATCTACATAACATTGGCTTAAGAGGAAAACTTCCCAATTTTATTGAAAGCTTTTTAGGGGAGCGTATGTTTCAAGTGCGTGTGGGGTCTACTCTGGCAGATTTCTACGATCAAGAACAGGGTGTCCCACAGGGTAGTATTCTTTCAACTACGCTATTTAACATCAAAATAAACAATATTGTACAATGTTTAGACGACAAAACTGATTGTTCCTTGTATGTTGACGATTTCTGTATATGTTACCGTTCAAAAAACATGAAAACAATTGAACGAAAGTTGCAACAAAATTGAAAAAGAATAGAAGAATGGACTGATAAAAATGGTTTCAAGTTCTCCAAGTCGAAAACGCAGTGTGTTCATTTTTGTAAGCTACGGAAGAAACATGAACATCCTTCCTTGTTTTTATACGGATCACAAATTCCTGTTGTTGAAGAAGCCAAATTTCTTGGGGTCATATTTGATCAAAAGTTATCTTTTATTCCCCATATTAAATATCTTAAAGCGAAATGCTTAAAAGCTTTGAATCTTTTGAAAGTTTTAGCCCATACAAGTTGGGGAGCAGATCGGTACACTTTATTACATCTTTACCGGTCTCTGATAAGATCTAAATTAGATTATGGGTCTGTTGTTTATGGTTCTGCCAGAAAGTCTTATTTAAAATCTTTGGATACTATTCATCATCAAGGCCTTCGTTTAGCTATGGGAGCCTTCCGTACTTCTCCCGTATTAAGCCTTTATGTAGAAGCAGGTGAACCATCTTTAACCTCGCGCAGAGAGAAACTTTCTCTTCAGTATGCTATCCGACTTGCTGCTAATCCATCTAACCCGGCATTCCAAATTTCATTTCCACCTGAATTTGAAGAAAGTATGAAACTAAACCCACAGCAATCAAACCTTTTGGATTACGTATTTTACCACTGCTAGAAAATTCAGGTATCGACCTTAAAAATATTCAAAAACATGAAACGGCCGAAGTTCCATCTTGGTGTATTAAACAACCTTCTGTTCTGTTCGACTTACATGATGGCAAAAAATCGGAATCAAATCCAATACTTCTCAAACAAAACTTTCAGGTACTGCAGTCACGTTACAATGATTATCAGCAAGTCTATACTGATGGTTCCAAAGAAGGAGATAAAGTTGGTTGTGCGTATGTTTCTAAAGATACGCACAAAACCATGCGCCTTCCAGATGGTTCATCTATTTTTACAGCTGAAGCCAAAGCAATAGACCTAGCTTTAGATTTTATCAGTTCTTCAACAATTCAAAAAGCAATTATATTTTCGGATTCACTTTCTGTGCTTAAGGCGTTAGACCATTCATCATCTAAAAATCCTCAAATTCAAAAATTGATCGAAAAACATCATGAAATTTCTAAAACACACCAAATCTTGTTTTGTTGGCTTCCGAGCCATATTGGCATTGTCGGCAATGAATATGCTGACAAGAAAGCAAAGGAATCGATCAATCTTGATCCATCTGTTTTTAAAATTCCTTTTAACAATTTTAAACCATTTATCAACAGATACATCTTGTCGGAATGGCAAGGCGAATGGGACCGTGCAATAAATAACAAACTCCATGCCATTAAACCTGTCGTTAGTACAAAATGCTCTCCTCCAAAGTTTTCCAGAAAAGAGGACGTAGTATTAACACGACTGCGCATCGGCCATACTAGAGTTACTCATTCTTATATTTTTAATGGTGATGATCAGCCTTCTTGTGTAGGTTGTGATCAGCCATTCACTGTGAAACATTTCTTAATTGACTGTGTTGACTTTTCACCCTCACGTATTTTATATTTCAAAGCTGACACTTTGCAACAACTGTTTCGAGATGTACCTGTTGATAATATTATTTTATTCTTAAAAGAAATTGGACTTTTTCATAAGATTTAACTGTTTCAGATTTTTATACATTATCATTCTGACTTTTTACTTTTAATATCATAATAATTATTCATGCCGTTTAACCATCAACCGTTTGACGCTTATGACCCACAAAGAGGGTTAACGCGTCGTTAAACACGAAATCATCATCATCATCCTACCTATGAAAACCTGCTCAGAATACTCGAAAGAGGCAAATAGGAAGTGGCAAAAGTTGTCTCCCTTGTAAAAATGGCGGAAAAATTATACAGGTGCATCCATTCACCTTTGGTCCCTGAAAATCGTGGTCCAGAGTATTTCAAAGCAACTTATGGAATGCCAAAAAAAAAGGTGATTGAACGGCACCATTAACCAATAACAAGTAGGATCATGCATATATCATTAAACCCAGTGATCTAACCTCCAATATTCAGAATTCTGAAATTCCCAATTTTCCGGCTTCCCGGAAATTTTGATATATCCCTATATCAGCAGGGTAATACACCCCCCCCCCCCTTTTGGGGTTCAATTATATACTTTGTGCTTAACACGGAGACTTTATTTTTGTCGTTTAACCATCTCAATATCGCGAATCTTTCGACGTTTTTTCCCGACAGCCCTTTGTCAGCATCAGCAGCCGCCATGTTCAGATGTTGTCCAAAAAAGCCCGAACCACGAAATTCACTGGGCATGCCCGAAAAAATGCAACGTTCATTCTGATTGGTCATTTGGGACGAGACGCTTAAATTAAAAAATTTAAGCAATTTTGAACTGTAGTCAGGAAGTCTTCTTGTACACTGGAAGCCATGTTGCTGGTGTTATGGGCTGCAAAATACCAAAAGATATTATCAGGCTATGACCTTTTGTCCTTGCAGACCTTGCACTTGTACTTATCTATCGCCAGTGCATCCGTCACAGTGATATTAACACAAGATCCATGGAACCATTCTTCGCAGAAATCATACTGTATCATGAATCGACCACTGTACGGCTTTCTGCAAACACAATACTCTGAGTAGTAGTAAAACAATCAACTCGCGGCCATCTTGACGGTGCAAAGCGGTGCAAACTAAGATGGCGACGAAAATGGCGGTGAATACTTCCGGTGGCCATTTTGACGGTGCAAAATAACATGGCGGACATAAAGCGGCCATTTTGACGGTGCACATGTATGGCAGCCATTTTGACGGTGCAAACCCACACGACGGACATGAGGCGACCATTTTGATATGCGGTGGACCTTTTGACGGTGCAAACTTGCACGACGGACATCAGGCGACCATTTTTGTTTATGTGATAGTCATTTTGACGGTACAAATGTATGGCAGCCATTTTGACGGTGCAAATTCACACGACGGACATTAAGCGACCATTTTGACGGTGCAATTAAACATGGCGGACTTTTGACGGTGCACATGTATGGCAGTCATTTTGACGGTGCAAATTCACACGACAGACATCAGGCGACCATTTTGAGTCATTTTATGCATGATTAGTTTTAAACACTGGGTCTTTCACCGTGAACAACACTTGTTAAAAGGGTTCCGAAACAATCTGAGTTCTTACAATCATTCTGGGTCAGTCTACCCGTAGCTAATCTTTATTTTAACAGCACCAAAGGATCAGTTTTGAATGTGGATATGGCTCAAGCTCAGCTGCATTTTACAGATGAAAGCTTAGAAGTTTTGAGAGGATATGGATTTGAAAATGTTGTGTGGTCTCCAGTGTCCAAAACTATAACATGCCAGCTAGATGATACGTTTTCTTTGGTGATAAAGAAAACACACCGTAATGTCTCTATTAGACTGAGAAAACAAACTCAGTCGATGTCACTGCCTTATAATATGTTTGAGACTTTATGCGATTTAAAAGAAAGTATACAACTGTTATCTTCATTTGTTGAAGGGAATTCGAAATGACAGATTGTAGATTATTGGAACTGGAGTTTAAATCTCCTGATCTTGTGTTTTACAAGAATAGGGTTAAAACTTTTGACTCTTGGTCGACGCAAATACATCCAAGTAAGTTCAGACTTTCGTCTGCCGGATTTTTCTATACTGGGAGGAGTGACATCGTAGAGTGTTTCTCTTGCGCAAGATTACATAAATGGAAAAAAGATGACAATCCATTAAAAGAACACATGCTAGTTTCACCAAATTGTTTATTTCTCAAAATTATAGGACAAGAGAATTCAAGTGATGACCAAGCCTATAAGGCTTTCTCTTCTTTATGGAGTCCCTGGAGCTCAGTAAACGGTGTAACAGCTTTCCAAGATGGCGGTGATCCACAACTCATTGACCTGGAAAAGATTTGAATTTTCCGTTATCATCTATATAAATGCGACTAACTCGAGCAAGAGCTAAACATTATTTCGCTAACCTTCAAAGTGAGAACTTATATGGACAGAATGGCTTGTTCGAGGGATCAGCTTTGTTTAGATTTTACAAATGAACAATATAGTGACGATGAGCGAGTAGACTCAGTGCTAACAAATTATGATGAAAGAGAGTTTGATAACGTTCCGATAGACCATGCTACAGCTCCTTCGACTAGTGTCATGATTATGAATTCTTACTTTGACTTCATATATGCGAAAGCTTTGTATGAAATTAAAGGAGTGACAATGAAGAAAAGCTGCTATGGTTGTGAAATAAACCATCCATCACAAACACAACATGACTGTCTTATGAACTATGCAGAGTATGATGATGCATATCGACTTGACTTATATTTTGAAGATATGTTGAAAGTTGTCAATGAACAAGACATTATTCAGTCATGGGATGATATTGTACGTGTTTCTAACATTTCACCTGAGATAATTGACTTGCATAAGATGGTTATCTCCAGCAAGGATTTTCTAGAAGTGATGAAAACAGAACAGTGGAAAAACAAAATGAAGAAGATGATATTAACAATTTCACGTTGAGAAAAAAGATTATTTCAGTGACTATGACTTTTCCAGTAAGAGTTTTAAAGATTAAATTATAGATGTCATATTCAAAACTGAGATTTCATTAAAAGTGTTATATGCTTCATTATGCTTGATTATAGAGTGATGAAATAGTATATGTTTTAGAATAGATTCTTTGTTCACCAAATTTGTCTCATTTTATTCTTATCATATTTGTGTTTACAGCCCTTCAAGAATATTTCGCTTATAAAATTACAAATATGCAAAAAATAGCTGCGATATTTTTTTAAACTCTCATTTTTACAGCCCTTCAAGAATATTTCTCTTCATTTTACAACCCTTCAAGACTTTTTTGCTAATAAAATTACAGCCCTTCAAGAATATTTCGCTTATAAAATTACAAATAGATATAAACAAAAATAGCTGCGATATTTTTTAAACTCATTTTTACAGCCCTTTAAGAATATTTCACTTCATTTTACAACCCTTCAAGACTTTTTTGCTAATAAAATTACAGCCCTTCAAGAATATTTCGCTTATAAAGTTTCAAATATGCAAAAAATAGCTGCGATATTTTTTTAAACTCTCATTTTTACAGCCATTCAAGAATATTTCACTTCATTTTGCAACCCTTCAAGACTTTTTTGCTAATAAAATTACAGCCCTTCAAGAATATTTCGCTTATAAAGTTTCAAATATGCAAAAAATAGTTGCGATATTTTTTTAAACTCTCATTTTTACAGCCCTTCAAGAATATTTCACTTCATTTTACAACCCTTCAAGACTTTTTTGCTAATAAAATTACAGCCCTTCAAGAATATTTCGCTTATAAAATTACAAATAGATATAAACAAAATTAGCTGCGATATTTTTTTAAACTCATTTTTACAGCCCTTCAAGAATATTTCACTTCATTTTACAACCCTTCAAGACTTTTTTGCTAATAAAATTACAGCCCTTTAAGAATATTTCACTTATAAAACCTTTCAAGTCATTTTAAAACCCTAAGAGATTATTTCAGCTACAAACCTCTAACGAAGTAGACTTATATCATTTGTCAACATGAACAAGACTCAGAAGGATCAAATTTTGTCTAAATATTATTACAACCCAAAACAACCGGGTGGATATTCTGGAGCAACAAAACTTAAGAAGGTGTTGGATAAGCAGTATCCTGGAACATTTAGTTTATACTTTATCAAGAAATGGCTAAACAATCAAGACTCTTATGCACTGCAGAAACAAGTGAAACATAAATTTATCACTCCCCGTGTACAAGTATCGGGTTTGAATGATCAAGCTGACATTGACCTAATGTCTGTTGAAAACATTTCGAAATATAATGATGGAGTAAAATATTTGTTAATAGTAATAGATATTTTTTCACGGTTTCTCTTTGCAAGACCACTGCTTAACAAAACATCCCAGGTGGTGCTAGCTGCAATAAAAGATATATTTAAAGTAAGAACATTTACTAAGATCAGATCTGACAAAGGTTCGGAATTTGTTAATAAAACTTTTAAGAAATTTATGAAAGAAAGTGGGGTCTACTTTTTTACTACACAGAATAAACCTAAGGCAAACTATGCAGAGAGGGTCCAGCGAACACTGAGAAACATGATCTTTAGAATGATCAGGAATCAACGTACTTACAGGTATATTGATCACCTGCAAGATTTAGTTACCAATTACAACAATACTCCACATCGCAGTCTCAATGGGTTAAGCCCTAATGAAATAACAAAAGACAACGAAGCTGATGTATGGGCATATTTGTTTTTGAAACCAGTGAAACTTAGGAAAACAGTTCAAAAATTTAAATTCAAAGTCGGAGATTTAGTTCGGTTAAGTTATATAAAACACCCATTTCGACGAACCTATCAGCAGCAATATACATCCGAGGTGTTTAAAATAAAAAGCAGATTGTTTAAACAAGGGATACCTCTCTATAAAATAACTGATTTAAATAATGAGCCAATTTTACGTTATGTGTATGAGAATGAAATGTTTCGAATAAACAAAACAGAGCAATCTGATTGGCTCATCGATAAAATTCTGAAAAAAAGAAAAGTAAAAGGAAAAGTTCAATATTTTGTTCAGTGGGAAGGGTTTCCAAAATCATTTAATAGTTGGGTTGATGCGGAGCAAATAAAGGAAAAGTAATAATGGAGAGGTGCGTGTACATTTGCGATGGAGACAGCAGTCAGTATTTTAACGATAACACTCCATACAAATTTAAAGTACAGTTGAAAACCCCATTGAACTTTGATGGCTATTGGAAAGTGTCTTTGAGAGAACTCAGTTTGAAACAGGATTCAAAACTGAGAGGAAAAGATGTATCAAACACTTTGTTCATTTATTCGAATATATGTAAGGAAAGTATTCTTAATGGAAGTGAATATGCACTTCTCAGACGAGTGGATAGAAGTTCGAGAAATGGTTGGCAGTATATTTTCGAGTCGCCATTTTATCTACCACTGAAGAGAAATGAATTTCAAGAGTTGGAATTTGTTCAATAAAAACGGCAGATGGAAAAAATGCTTCATTTATAGCTTCGCCTGTATACATTACACTTCATTTTAAACGATATCCATTTTACTCTAATTATGAGTCTGTCTAATCTCTTCGTTCCAGATCCACAAAAGTGGATTACGTTTTTCAAAAATAAGAATCAAATTGGTAAAGGTTTTGGTATACCTCGCAAACTGTGTTTGAATGATAGTCAGGTGTCTGTCAAAGCCGTCTCTCCAGCAGAACAAACAGTTGATCAAGCCAAAAGTGAACTGAAAAGAGATGATATAAGTAATTTAGAAAATGTTGCCACTGTTCATAAAATCCTGGACGTCACAGAGGTCGGAACTCCAGAAAGAAAACGGTTAGTCGAAAAGTATCTGTAAAACCATCAAGAAAAAAAACGGATAAACAAGAAATCATTCAGACTTAAAAGTGGAAAGTTGATTGATAAGAAATCTTCAGAGCAAGGACTTAAACTGAGCAGCAATAGGAATAAAAAAATTTCAAAGAAGAAACGGATAATAAAATCGTCAACCAAAATAAAAGCTTCTGACATTTTTAACAACTAAGATGTCTTATTTTACGCAGGAGGGTTTCAGCGAAGGAGTACCCGACAATTTGATGTTCGATTTACCACCAACTCAAGTAGCTGTGAATGATGTATACTATCAAGAAGTGCGAGCACTGTCTCAGGTGTCAGATGATTCACCAATTGAATTTCGAATAAGTGGACAGAACTCAATGGACTATCTCGATTTGAAAGGTACACAGTTGCATGTAAAACTGAAAGTGACTAATGCAAATGGTACCGACATTACGAGTAAGAAAGTAGGACCAGTGAACTTATTTTTACAAGCACTGTTTTCAGCCACAGAGGTTACGCTGCAAAACAAGGCTATAATAACTTGTAACTATAACCCATACCGTGCTATGATCCATACACTCATGCATTATGGTCAGGACGCTGCATCGTCCCAGCTGTTATCTCAGTTATTCATAAAAGACAATAATGATCATCCTGAAGATTGTGATGCTGAAGGAGGTAACAATGGATTATACATGAGACATCAAATAATCGCTACTTCTAAGACATTTGACCTTCAGGGGCCAATATATCACAGCTTGTTTACTACAAAAAGATACTTGTTAAACCAAGTTGATGTCAAGCTGAAACTATATCGAAGTTCTTCAGCGTTTTGTCTGTCTGCCGGTGATACCTCGCCTGATTTCAAAGTGGAGATTTTAGATATTTACTTACTTGCAAAAAAACTTAGGGTGAATCCAGCGCTCATTATTGCCCACTCAGAGATGTTGAAAAGCAGCACAGCAAAGTATCCATTTGATAGGGTCGATTGTCGCTCTCAGAGTCTTGCAGCTGGAAGCACAATGTTTACATGGGATAATCTCTTTCAAGGTCACAGACCAAATCGAGTCATAGTGGGGTTTGTAAAATCAAAAGCATTGTCTGGAGATTACAAATCAAATCCGTTTCATTTTTTGAACTGTAATATTCAAAGTATATGTTTATATGTTGATGCAAATACATCAACTTTATTTACATTTCAGCTAGAACCCATGTTACCAGATGATACAAAGTTTCTGTCACTCGTAAAAACAGGTCATGTGCGATTAGATGTTCAGTTTAAACAGGCGCTTTCTGAAACAATAAGCTGCATTGTGTATAGTGAATCACCTGGATTTTTTCAAATTAATAAAGAAAGGGACATAATCACAGAATGAACACTTCAGAACTTCAGTGTTGTATAGACTGCAGTTCTGTCTTAAAAAACACGTGGTTGGTGTCTTTGCTGCAGATCAACTTCCAATCAAACGTAACCGTTCTTTCGGTTTTATTGCTAATACAGATAATCATAACATGGAGGGAAAGCACTGGTGTAGCTTTTACTTCCCAAATCAAAATAGTGTAGAATTTTTTGACAGCTATGGTAAAAGTATAGACTATTACAACAGTTACTTTTGTGACTATGTGTCAACTGTGCCTACTGTTACTGTGAATTCTAAACAGTTGCAAAGTGTAAATAGTGATGTATGTGGAATGTACTGTTTGTTTTTCCTAATGCATAGGATTAATCGTGTTTCCTTTCATGATATTGTCAATATGTTTTCAAATAATACTGAATATAACGATGAATTTGTATATGATAATATTGTCAATAGCTTTCCAGCATGTACAGCAGATCGCTGTATATATAATCAAAGTTGTAAACCTTTAATAAAATTTTTGTAATATTTAACTACTTATTCTAGTTATTATTATTTTCCTGCTTATTTCATTGCTAACCGGTAAAGGTGTATGTTGTATTATGTACTTGTACTTGCTCCAAATATACTTACCTACATCTGATTCATTCTGCTTTAACCTACTGCGCATACTCTAACTTTTACTTTACTCCCAGCATCCCAGACAAGCTCATGCGGCATTTGTTAAAAAGATTTAGAAACAGACACTTGTCTTAATTTACTGTGTACCCCACGCTTTGTGGACAGTCGGACGGACATTCAAACATGGTGTCAGAATGGTCACTTATGGATAAATGTTAAACAAAAAAGTGCAAAATTACTGCCAAATTGTAATTAGGCAAAATAAAACCAAAAATGGAAAGACAGGAAAACCCAAGAATGGACTGGGATGCAAAGGACTTGCACGCTGCGTTTAAAAGGTTTAGAGAGCATGCGGAATTCATGTTCAAGGGACCCCTATCTACCAAAACAGAAGCTGTGCAGTGCAACTATCTTATGCTGTGGGTAGGGGACAAAGGAAGACATATTTATAGCACGTGGGTAATAGATGATGATGATGATTTCGTGTTTAACGACGCGTCAACCCTCTTGGTGGGTCATAAGCGTCAGTCGGTTAATGGTTAAACGGCATGAATAATTATGACGATATTAAAAGTAAGAAGTCAGAATGATAATGTATAAAAATCTGAAACAGTTAAATCTTATGAAAAAGACCAATTTCTTTTAAGAATAAAATAATGTTATCAACAGGTACATCTCGAAACAGTTGTTGCAACGTGTCAGCTTTGAAATATAAAATACGTGATGGTGAAAAGTCAACACAGTCAATTAAGATATGTTTCACAGTGAATGGCTGATCACAACCTACACAAGAAGGTTGATCATCACCATTAAAAATATAAGAATGAGTAACTCTAGTATGGCCGATGCGCAGTCGTGTTAATACTACGTCCTCTTTTCTGGAAAACTGTGGAGGAGAGCATTTTGTACTAACGACAGGTTTAATGGCATGGAGTTTGTTATTTATTGCACGGTCCCATTCGCCTTGCCATTCCGACAAGATGTATCGGTTGATAAATGGTTTAAAATTATTAAAAGGAATTTTAAAAACAGATGGATCAAGATTGAGCGATTCCTTTGCTTTCTTGTCAGCATATTCATTGCCGACAATGCCAATATGGCTCGGAAGCCAACAAAACAAGATTTGGTGTGTTTTAGAAATTTCATGATGTTTTTCGATCAATTTTTGAATTTGAGGATTTTTAGATGATGAATGGTCTAAAGCCTTAAGCACAGAAAGTGAATCAGAAAATATAATTGCTTTTTGAATTGTTGAAGAACTGATAAAATCTAAAGCTAGGTCTATTGCTTTGGCTTCAGCTGTAAAAATAGATGAACCATCTGGAAGGCGCATGGTTTTGTGCGTATCTTTAGAAACATACGCACAGCCAACTTTATCTCCTTCTTTGGAACCATCAGTATAGACTTGCTGGTAATCATTGTAACGTGACTGCAGTACCTGAAAGTTTTGTTTGAGAAGTATTGGATTTGATTCGGATTTTTTTCCATCATGTAAGTCGAACAGAATAGAAGGTTGTTTAATACACCAAGATGGAACTTCGGCAGTTTCATGTTTTTGAATATTTTTAAGGTCGATACCTGAATTTTCCAGCAGTGGTAAAATACGTAATCCAAAAGGTTTGATTGCTGTGGGTTTTGTTTCATACTTATCTACAAATTGAGGTGGAAATGAAATTTTGGATGCCGGGTTAGATGGATTTGCAGCAAGTCTGATAGCATACTGAAGAGAAAGTTTCTCTCTGCGCGAGGTTAAAGATGGTTCACCTGCTTCTACATAAAGGCTTAATACGGGAGAAGTACGGAAGGCTCCCATGGCCAGACGAAGGCCTTGGTGATGGATAGTATCCAAGGATTTTAAATAGGACTTTCTGGCAGAACCATAAACAACAGACCCATAATCTAATTTAGATCTTATTAAAGACCGGTAAAGATGTAATAAAGTATACCGATCTGCTCCCCAACTTGTATGAGCTAAAACTTTCAAAAGATTCAAAGCTTTTAAGCATTTCGCTTTAAGATATTTAATATGTGGAATAAAAGATAACTTTTGATCAAATATGACCCCAAGAAATTTGGCTTCTTCAACAACAGGAATTTGTGATCCGTATAAAAACAGGGAAGGATGTTCGTGTTTCTTCCGTAATTTACAAAAATGAACACACTGCGTTTTCGACTTGGAGAACTTGAAACCATTTTTATCAGTCCATTCTTCTATTCTTTTTAAATTTTGTTGCAACTTTCGTTCAATTGTTTTCATATTTTTTGAACGGTAACATATACAAAAATCATCAACATACAATGAACAATCAGTTTTGTCATCCAAACATTGTACAATATTGTTTATTTTGATGTTAAATAGCGTAGTTGAAAGAATACTACCCTGTGGGACACCCTGTTCTTGATCATAGAAATCTGACAGGGTAGACCCCACACGCACCTGAAACATGCGCTCCCCTAAAAAGCTTTCAATAAAACTGGGAAGTTTTCCTCTTAAGCCAATGTTATGTAGATCTTTCAATATTCCATAACGCCATGTTGTATCATATGCTTTCTCCAAGTCGAAAAAGACAGCCACTACGTGTTCTTTGTTAATAAAAGCATCTCGTATAAATGTTTCTAGTCTTATTAAATTGTCATTGGTACTACGTTCCGAACGAAAACCCGATTGATATTCTGAAATGAGGTTGTTGGACTCTAAGTACCAGACTAATCTCTTGTTTATCATTCTCTCCAATGTTTTACACAAACAACTTGTCAAAGCTATCGGACGATAGCTATCGGACGATAATTTGTAGGTTCTGCATGATCTTTCCCTGGTTTCGGAATTGGTACAACTGTAGCTACACGCCAACTCTCAGGACAGACCCCCGTTTCCCAAATATTATTAAAGATATCTAAAAGTGTTGTAAGAGAACTTTTTGGCAGATGCTTAAGCATCTGATAATGAATTTCATCGGGGCCGGTTGCCGTATCATGTGATTTTTCAATGGCTTCAACGAGTTCGGATAAGTTAAAAGGTTTGTTGTATTCTTCGTGATTAAGGGATTTAAAGTTTAGATTTCTTTTCTCTTGGTCCTTTTTGAAATTTCTAAAAGTGTCAGAATAATTACGCGATGATGAATTTCTCAAGAATGTGTGCCCAAGAGTATCTGAAATATCTTTTTTTGTTGAAGCTATTGTGTCAAATTCAGTATTTAAATGTGTAAAACTAGAAGACTTTGTTTTTCCTGAAATTTTTCGTACCATATCCCAAACCTTTTTATGCCCCCAACTTCGAAGAAGTTGTGGGGGCATATTGGTTTTGCCCTGTCCGTCCGTCCGTCCTTCCGTACACACAAATGGATAGATAGGTGGCTATGAACTTGGACAGAATCAATGTAAGTCAATGAGAGAAAGTGCGATTTATTCCGTTAGACACATAAAAAGTCTGTTATGTGGTTAAAATTAGCCACCTAAGTATCAATCTTGCTCAAAATAGCCACATAAGTATCCATTTGTGAGAACGTCCGTCCGTCCTTACGTCCGTCCCACTTTTTACTGCATAGCATAACTTTAGAACCATGGGTGCTAGGTTTTTGAAATTTCATATATGGATTCCTCATGAAAAAATAATTGACCCGTGTTTTTTTTCTCGTCAGGATTATGCCCCTTTTTTGAGTTATGCCCCTTTGCAAAAAATACTATGAAATCTTGTAAGCAAGATATCTCAAAAACTGTTTGAGCTATTGCCCTGAAACTTTACATGCTGGTTGGGGATGATGAGTAGATGAACTGATTAACTTTTGAAAAAAATCCGAAATTTTTTTCTTGAGTTATGGCCCTTTGAAATTTTTCGCGTTTTAAGTTTGTAAGCAAGATATCTAAAAAAAACTATTTGAGGTTTTTCCCCGAAACTTCACAGACTTGTCGGGGATGATGAGTAGATGAACTGATCAACTTTTGAAAAAAATCCGATTTTTTTTTCTTGAGTTATGGCCCTTAGATTTTTTTCGTGTTTTCAGCTTGTAAGCAAGATATCTCAATAATTGTTTGAGCGATTGCCCTGCAACTTTACAAGCTGGTTTGGGATGATGTGTAGATGAACTGATTAACTGTTGAAAAAAAAATCCTATATTTTTTTCTTGAGTTATGGCCCTTTGAAATTTTTCGCGTTTTAAGTTTGTAAGCAAGATATCTCAAAAACTATATGAGGTTTTTCCCCAAAACTTCACAGACTGGTTGGGTATGATGAGTAGATGAACTGATTAACTTTTGAAAAAAAATCCAATATTTTTTTCTTGAGTTATGGCCCTTTGATTTTTTTCGTGTTTTCAGCTTGTAAGCAAGATATCTCAAAAATTGTTTGAGCTATTGCCCTGAAACTTTACAGGCTGGTTGGGGATGATGAGTAGATGAACTGATTAACTTTTGAAAAAAATCCGAAATTTTTTTCTTGAGTTATGGCCCTTTGAAATTTTTCGCGTTTTGGCGTCCTTCCGTCCTTACGTCCGTCCCACTTTTTACTGCATAGCATAACTTTAGAACCATGGGTGCTAGGTTTTTGAAATTTCATATATGGATTCCTCATGAAAAAATAATTGACCCGTGTTTTTTTTCTCGTCAGGATTATGCCCCTTTGCAAAAAATACTATGAAATCTTGTAAGCAAGATCTCAAAAACTGTTTGAGCTATTGCCCTGAAACTTTACATGCTGGTTGGGGATGATGAGTAGATGAACTGATTAACTTTTGAAAAAAATCCGAAATTTTTTTCTTGAGTTATGGCCCTTTGAAATTTTTCGCGTTTTAAGTTTGTAAGCAAGATATCTAAAAAAACTATTCGAGGTTTTTCCCCGAAACTTCACAGACTTGTCGGGGATGATGAGTAGATGAACTGATCAACTTTTGAAAAAAATCCGATTTTTTTTTCTTGAGTTATGGCCCTTAGATTTTTTTCGTGTTTTCAGCTTGTAAGCAAGATATCTCAATAATTGTTTGAGCGATTGCCCTGCAACTTTACAAGCTGGTTTGGGATGATGTGTAGATGAACTGATTAACTGTTGAAAAAAAATCCTATATTTTTTTCTTGAGTTATGGCCCTTTGAAATTTTTCGCGTTTTAAGTTTGTAAGCAAGATATCTCAAAAACTATATGAGGTTTTTCCCCAAAACTTCACAGACTGGTTGGGTATGATGAGCAGATGAACTGATTAACTTTTGAAAAAAATCCAATTTTTTTTTCTTGAGTTATGGCCCTTTGATTTTTTTTTCTTGAGTTATGGCCCTTTGATTTTTTTCGTGTTTTCAGCTTGTAAGCAAGATATCTCAAAAATTGTTTGAGCTATTGCCCTGAAACTTTACAGGCTGGTTGGGGATGATGAGTAGATGAACTGATTAACTTTTGAAAAAAATCCGAAATTTTTTTCTTGAGTTATGGCCCTTTGAAATTTTTCGCGTTTTGGCATATTGGTTTTGCCCTGTTCGTCCGTCCGTCCTTCCGTCCTTCCGTCCGTCCCACTTTTTACTGCATAGCATAACTTTAGAACCATGGGTGCTAGGTTTTTGAAATTTCATATATGGATTCCTCATGAAAAAATAATTGACCCGTGTTTTTTTCTCGTCAGGATTATGCCCCTTTTTTGAGTTATGCCCCTTTGCAAAAAATACTATGAAATCTTGTAAGCAAGATATCTCAAAAACTGTTTGAGCTATTGCCCTGAAACTTTACATGCTGGTTGGGGATGATGAGTAGATGAACTGATTAACTTTTGAAAAAAATCCGAAATTTTTTTCTTGCGTTATGGCCCTTTGAAATTTTTCGCGTTTTAAGTTTGTAAGCAAGATATCTAAAAACTATTTGAGGTTTTTCCCCGAAACTTCACAGACTTGTCGGGGATGATGAGTAGATGAACTGATCAACTTTTGAAAAAAATCCGATTTTTTTTCTTGAGTTATGGCCCTTAGATTTTTTTCGTGTTTTCAGCTTGTAAGCAAGATATCTCAATAATTGTTTGAGCGATTGCCCTGCAACTTTACAAGCTGGTTTGGGATGATGTGTAGATGAACTGATTAACTGTTGACTTGAGTTATGGCCCTTTGAAATTTTTCGCGTTTTAAGTTTGTAAGCAAGATATCTCAAAAACTATATGAGGTTTTTCCCCAAAACTTCACAGACTGGTTGGGTATGATGAGTAGATGAACTGATTAACTTTTGAAAAAAATCCAATTTTTTTTTCTTGAGTTATGGCCCTTTGATTTTTTTCGTGTTTTCAGCTTGTAAGCAAGATATCTCAAAAATTGTTTGAGCTATTGCCCTGAAACTTTACAGGCTGGTTGGGGATGATGAGTAGATGAACTGATTAACTTTTGAAAAAAATCCGAAATTTTTTTTCTTGAGTTATGGCCCTTTGAAATTTTTCGCGTTTTAAGTTTGTAAGCAAGATATCTAAAAAACTATTTTAGGTTTTTCCCCGAAACTTCACAGACTGGTCAGGGATGATGAGTAGATGATTAACTACAGCTTTTCTTGTGTAATTTCAGCATTACAGCCACATAAAAACAAGATATCTCAATTACTGTTAGGGACAAGCAGTGTTAGGGTCAAGCAGTTGGGGGCATTGTGTTTCATAAACACTGGCTCTAGTTAATGGGGGTTTTATAGTTCAATTTGGAGACATATTCTCTCCATGACTTTCGTTTGGAAGCTCGGATTGTTCGCCGAGCTTTAGCTCTAAAAACTTTTACGTCGTCGAGCTTTTCTGAAGTGGGATTTTTGCAGAACTTATTTAGAGCCTGTTTACGCTTTTTAATAGCTTCTTTACAGTCATTATTAAACCAAGGCTTGCTTTTCTTAGTATTTGTGGAGGTCTTTGGAATGCATTGTTCTGATATGTTAATAAGTGTATCTGTGAAATCAGAAACAATGTCGGATGATTCATTAAAATGATCAACTGATAACTCTTCTTCACATAAATTATGGAATAATTCCCAGTCGGCTTTATTCATTTTCCATTTCTGGTTACAGTCCTCATCTGGTTCGTTTACGCTCTCAATTATAACAGGGAAGTGATCACTTCCGCACTGATCGTCATGAACAGACCAGTCATAGTCCAAGAAGAGAGATGGGTGACACAAAGAGAGATCTAAAGAAGACAGATGACCTGTCGCAGGATGAAGGTAAGTATAAGATTTATCATTCATCAAGCAAAGAGCGTTCTGTGCTATAAAATCTTCAATAAGAGCTCCTCTGTTGTTGTTATCTTTACAACCCCATAGAATGTTGTGACCATTGAAGTCGCCAACTAAAAGATATGGCGATGGAAGTTGACTCAGCAATGAGTCAAGATGTTCGGGCTTTAAAGAAAATGAGGGTGGGATATATAGAGAGCAAATTGTAGTTTCTTTATCCAGAGAAATCGATACTGCTACAGCTTGTAGGTCTGTTTTTAATTTGATCTCTCTTTGTGGTAAACATGATTTAACAAAAATTGAACTGCCACCAGATGGTTTGTTACCATCAGAATAGATATAATTATATGTATTGAAACTCCTGATATCGACGGTGTCGCCAGTTTTTAGAAATGTTTCTTGTAAACAAAACACCGATGGGTTTAATAACGAAAGAAGTAGTAAAAGTTCATTATAGTTTGATTTAAGACCTCGACAATTCCATTGGATTATTTTATGTTTTAAATCCATTGTACGAAGAGATTTTTAGCAAGACTAGAAACTTTTATGGAGGTATTACTGGTGACCTCGATCTGCCATTACTGCTACCTGGCGTTGGAGAATCGAGACACTCCATATCACTGCTGTCACTCAAAGCCCCAAATCGATTTCGATTTTTAACATTTTCTCTTGAACCTTTGCGCTGTCTGTCAGATTTAATTTGTGTTTGTTGTTTTTGAGATGCTTGTTTTTGCTGTTTTTTCAAATCGTTTTTAATCATCTCAAGAGTAGCGTTTTTTAATACTTTCTCTGATTTATTGGATTCCCTTGTAGGTGGTGGTGGTGGTGGTGGTTGTGTTTGGTTTTTGGTTTTGTTTGGTTCTTGAGTGTTTTTCTTCTTTTGGTCTTCTGTTTGTGTTTTGGATTTTAGTTTTATCAGGGGTTCAAGACCGGGAATCGGATCTGTTTGGGTGACAGCGTCAATGACAGGCACCTTTTTATCGGTTGACTTGGTAATGGTGGCGTAGCTGACTCCAGGAATTGGTGTAGGGCGTTCAACGATATTCCGCGCTTCAGTAAATGAGATGTTTCTTGTGAACTTAACTCTCAGGATTTCTTTTTCTTTATGCCAGACTTGGCAATCTTTTGAATTTGCGTTATGTTTTTCACCGCAGTTAACACATTTTGGTTGTTTGTCACATGATTGTTCGCTGTGGCCCGTTACTTCGCCGCATCTGGGACAGACATGATCCTTTGTACATCTGTCCTCAGGATGGCCATACTTCTGGCATTTATGGCAGCGTAACGGGTTGGGTACATATATTTCAACGTTTACTCTGAAGTACGCGACTTTAACGTGTTTGGGTAAAACAGGAGTGTTGAACGTGAAGACGAAGGTGTTTGTATCTTTAAGTTGGCCGTCTCGTCGTATTTTAAACCTTTTAACTGCGGTGACACCTTGCGTCTTTGTACCCTCCAGAATCTCCTCCTCGCTACAGCCACGCAATTCTGGGCATCTAATCACTCCCTTAGAAGTATTCAGCGAGTTGTGTGGGTATACACGAACTTTCAAATTATGGAAAGTCGTGGTTCGTAGAAGATTCTCAGCGTGTGACTTTCGTTTTACTTCAATCAATAGTTGGTTGGATCTTTGCAATTTTTTAATGTTTTCTGGTTCACCTGAGATACCGTTGATAACTTTTTGAATAACAAACGGTGATAAAGACGTTATGCTTTTGTTTTCTTCGGTGCATTCTACAATAATGAAGCGCGGAAAGTTTTGATTTTCAGTTGAAGCTTTTGTAATTTCAAGTTCGTTGTCTGAAGAGTCAGACTCGGAAGTATCTTGGTAAAGTAGAAGTAAAACAAAGATCAGGAATTGATACAATTAACTTACTCCACCCATAAAAGACACCAAAGGGAAAGAAATACAAACATTAAGCGACCAGACCATAATGGAAACCCAAACAAAGGAAGGCCATAAGGACAGTTACTTTCCCACAAAATGGCCATATGGTCATCCAAAACCAAAAGACACAAGTGATACACACAGTAAGTAACAAACAACAACATAAATAAATCGCCACAGAAGAGCCGCCTTGGAACGGTCAGTGGAAGATTTCCACTGGGGGGCTTAAATCGATTTTACGTGGCCACAATCCTCGCCCTTACTTCCGTCGCGATTTAGACAAATAATTTGTTCAGTCCGCATGAAGGCCTCCTAACTCATCAGTACAACATCTCCGTGAACACAAAAATCAAAGAACCACAGAGGTGAGACAACGGTGAGGACTCGACAGCAAGAAACCACTGAAATGCTGGAGCAAAAGAAAACCAACAGTTAGACTCCGATGAGCCCGACCAGAGACAGAGCATCAGGCACCAACCAACATTACCTTGAATTAGATCTCTCTAATTCTCAAGTCTTTTTTCTTTTATTAATTGTAGCCATGATGAAAAGATGGCATGGTTCGTCCTCCGCGCTCTCCGCCCACCGTGGAGCCCTACAAGGGAACACTTTTAGTGAGTGGCTTTCCTACCTCAAGTGTTAGAGATACACGGAAGATATACTCGTACGAGCAAAAAGCTGCACGATTGGTCCGTTAAGCCGCCGCCTTCTAGAAATGGAAAGGTTGTGAAAAGACTTTATGAGCAAACGGTGTGTATTCAGGATGATACAAAAGACAAGGAAGAGAAAGTAAAAGGTTATTCCTAGGGCTTGGCGCGACCAGCCGATTGACCGTGCCGGACCGCACGACCACCCGTCTCACCGAAATCCAGGCCAAAGAGGCGTGTTGGGTACCTGAAGCACTGAACTCCAGATCACCCTCAACCTCCAGGACCCCTTCATCCGGCTTACAGGACGCCACCCACGGCAAACGGGTGGTACTTCCTTTAGCTCTTCTCAGTGGGCACATTGACCACAGCAGCAACGTGCCCAGTGGGAATTGAGCCCCCAGGGCCACGGCAAGGCAGGAAGTCTAATACCTGGGGGACGTGGGTTATAGAGGAAGAGGATCAAAAAAAGCTTGAAACATATTATACTAAATTTGAGGAGTATTGTAAACCAAAAAGCAACACAATATACAACAGATACCTCTTCAAATCACGTCTCCAAAAAGAAAATGAAAGTTTCGAACAATTCGTCACAGAATTGAAAACTTTGATAAAAGACTGTGACTATCCGGCTGCAATTATCGACGAGCACAACTGGGACCACATCGTATTTGGTGTAAGGTCAAGTGCTATCCGCAAGAAGCTTATATTAGAAGGCTCTGACCTCACGCTCGCAAAATGCTTGGACATTGCTCATACATACGAGCTGAGCCTTCCCCAAGTTCAGGCAATTGGAAACCAGGCGACTAACGGGGCCGTTGATGCTATTTCCCACAGCCGTGGACGTGGACGAGCACGGGGCAAATCCCGAGGGGACACGCGACAATCGCGGGACCAGAAGAATCATGGGGGCACTCGACAATCGCGGGACCACATGGCGATGAAATGTGATTACTGTGGAAATAACAAACACAAGACTAAAACAGACTGCCCGGCTTACGGGAAACAGTGCCACAAATGTTCAAAATACAATCACTTTGCAAAACTGTGCAAATCTTCAAAGTCTGTGCATGAAATTTGTAGTGGTAAAAGTGACAATTTAGATTATGAAAGTGATAATTTTGATGATGAAACATTGGATAATTTTTTCGTACACACGGTAGGTCAAAATTCTTCTCCACCTGATCAAATATTTGTAGAAGTTACCCTTGGCACCCGGAATAGCAGCAGGAAAATTGATTGCAAGATTGATACAGGTTCACAGACAAATTGTCTCCCTTATTCCATTTTTCAATCACTCAAGATAAATATGCCCTTGGAACCGTCCAATGCTACATTAACAGCTTACTCCGGCGACCGTTTATCAGTGCGTGGGAAAGTTATGCTGGATTGCATGTACAGAGATAAAGCCGTAAAAACAGACTTCTACGTAGTTGAGAGCTCTGCACCACCGCTTTTAAGCCTTAGGACGTCCCTAGACCTTGGTCTAATACAACTGACACATTCTGTTGACCATTCAGTTGACGGACTTGACCGTTCAATCAACGGTCTAGATAAGAAAGCTGTCCTCACGACGCATAAGGATTTATTTGAAGGCATTGGCCTAATGCCTGGAACATGTTCTTTACATTTGAAAGACGATGCTATACCCGTTATATGTCCCGCGAGAAAAGTTCCCTTTGGTCTGCAAGACAAGCTTAAGGCCGAACTAGATTCTATGGAAGCTAAACAGGTTATTTGCAGGGTGACCGAGCCGACGAACTGGGTCCATTCCCTTGTATGTGTAGAGAAACCTAATGGGAAGTTGCGTGTTTGCTTAGACCCGAAAGCCCTGAACGATAATATTAAGAGGCCTTATTACCCAATGCGTTCCATTGACGATATCACGTCACAGCTGAGCGGCGCAAAGTACTTAAGTGTCATGGACGCTACAAAGGGTTACTGGGCTATCCGCCTGAATGACCCTTCCTCAATGCTTACGACGTTTAACACGCCGTTACCGCTATTTAAGATTGCCTATGGGGGTCCGATCCTCTCGGGATATCTTCAATCGGAAAGTTGATGAAATTTTCGAGGGCTTGCAGGGCGTTACCTCGATATGCGACGATATCCTAGTTTTTGGACGTTCGCGCGCAGAGCATGACCGAAATCTGGAGAAAGTGTTGCAGAAATTGCGGGAAAATGGGCTGCGGTTTAACCCAGAAAAATGCCAGATAGGCTTAACTGAGGTAAAATACTTTGGTCACGTGATTAGCGCATCAGGGTTACGCCCAGTCCCGGAAAAAGTCAGTGCCATCTTGAACATGCCTAATCCTAAAAATCGCCCCGAACTAGAAACTTTGCTTGGCATGATAACATTATCTTACAAAGTTTCAGAAGAACTTGTCCGACATTACAAGTCCTATGCGAGAATTACTGCGCAATGATGTCGACTGGTGCTGGGGAAGCCAACAGTCAGAAGCATTCGAGCAAGTGAAAACGGCACTTACGCAAACACCTGTCCTTAGCTATTATGATAGAAACAAACCTGTGCGCCTCCAGGTAGATGCGTCATCTAAGGGTTTAGGTGTGTGTTGCATGCAAGACGGGAAACCGATTGCATATGCATCAAAAACATTGACGCCAACCGAGGTCAGGTATGCACAAATTGAAAAAGAGATGCTTGCAATTTTGTTTGGATGCACTCGTTTTAAACAGTACATTTATGGTCGCAGAACCATTGTCGAATCCGATTGCAAACCAATCGAATCAATAATGAAAAAGCCTCTTTGCAGTGCCTCGCCTAGGCTGCAAAGACTTCTGCTGCAATTGCAACAATTTGACATACACGTCACACACTACCCCGGCCGGAAAATTCCTCTGGGCGATGCGCTGAGCAGGAATTTTGTCAGCGAGACCTTCCCAAATCTAGTTAAAGGACTTGACACGCATGTACACACCGTTATTAAATCAGCGCCTATTAGCGATAGCAAAATACAACAAATTCAGGACGCGACACGCGAAGACGCGCAAATGCAGGTGCTTATCGAAGTTATTAAATCAGGTTGGTCTGAAGCAAGACAGGGCTGTCCGAAAACAGTACTTGAGTACTGGAATCACCGAGATGAAATGTCTTGCGAGAATGACATTGTCTTCAAAGGTCAGAAATTGGTCATTCCTGTCGCATTGCGCAATGAAATGGTCAAGGCAGTCCACATTGGTCATTTTGGCATTGACAAATCAGTCGGTCGAGCGCGTGATATAATGTTTTGGCCAGGTATGACAAAACAAATCACACAATATGTGCAAAGTTGCACAATTTGCATTAAATACAAAGACTCGAATCAAAATGAGCCATTGCACTCCCATGACGTGCCTCAAAGGCCGTGGCAAAATTTGTCACTAGATATTGGTTTAGACTCATATTCTAAACAGGTTTTTAATTATTTGGACCCCATTTTGATTTATATCAGTCTTTGTATCGACTGCCTATTCGAAATTCGCAAAATTGCAGTATGTCTCCTCTGGCTTTCTTTGCCGGATCATTACAGGGTCACTGATGAGGCTTTATTAGCCGAAACTACGTAGTATGACCCATCTTCTTTCTTATGAATGTTTTCATTGCTCTTAAAGGAACTCATTTTTGATTTTTATTTGCCTTCACTGCAGCTGGTGTTGTGCCGTGTGGCGGCCGTAAAACGTCTCCCCGTACATCAACCATAGTGCAGTTTATATTTTACTTTTGGTCCTTTGAGATCAGCGTGAATATTCTGAGAAATCAGAAATAAATTATTGGTTTAGACTCCTATTCTAAACAGGTTTTTAATTATTTGGACCCCATTTTGATTTATATCAGTCTTTGTATCGACTGCCTATTCGAAATTCGCAAAATTGCAGTATGTTTCCTCTGGCTTTCTTTGCCGGATCATTACAGGGTCACTGATGAGGCTTTATTAGCCGAAACTACGTAGTATGACCCATCTTCTTTCTTATGAATGTTTTCATTGCTCTTAAAGGAACTCATTTTTGATTTTTATTTGCTCCCAAATACAAAAAGCATTTCCATAATTCGTAAGCTGAAAGTGCATTTCAGCAGGTTTGGAATTTGTGAAAAGCTAAAGACCGACGGCGCAGCCTATTTCAAATCCGAACAGTTTGAGCAGTACTGTAAAGACTGGGGAATATCCCATGAGGTATCAAAGTAGAAGTAAAACAAAGATCAGGAATTGATACAATTAACTTACTCCATCCATAAAAGACACCAAAGGGAAAGAAATACAAACCCCCACTCATGCTAGTTCAAATGGCCTTGCTGAGGTGTATGTAAAGGTCGCAAAACGCATTTTGCAAAAAGCTAAGGATGACAACCGAGACCCGTATTTGCCACTCTTGCAGTACCGTAATTCCCCGCTGAAATCGTGTGGCGACCTGACACCCGCCCAGTTAATGTTCAGCCGCCGGCTCAGGTCAATGCTACCATCGACAAACGAACAGCTTGCACCGAGAGCAATAAGGTCAAACGTGGCGCGAAAGAAAATGATGGAGTCGCAAGAAAAATCCAAAGAGAGAATTATGACAGAACAGCGCGAAAGCTCGCACCTCTAAAAATTGGCGATTCTGTGCATGTTCAAAGGGATAAGCTATGGGAACCAGCAAAGGTAGTATCCCAGAATAACGAACATTCATACAACGTGAAGACACCTCAAGGTGCCGTTTATTGCCGGAATCGCAAATTCTTGAATATAACACCTACACAAACTCTGCCGCACCCCGACCCACCTATGCAACATATTGAAAAACGTCAAACAAGGTCACAAGGTTCCTTTTCTGAGACACCCTCTAAAATTATTAACTCCCCACAAGAACCTCAAAATATTGCAATCAAGGCTCCAGCTGATGTCCCGGATTCCAACACTAGGCAGCCACAGCCTGCGTGTACCAAAACTAGATCAGGTCGGGAGGTTAGACCTAACCAAAGGTACAGTAAAATTCCTATATTAAGACCACCTTTGGGACTGTTCAAAAGTGGTCTTTAAGACCACTTTTGAACAGTCCCAAAGGTGGTCTGTCACTAGGAGACACGATGTAGAAAACACAAAAAATAATAACTGAAACCGTCTCAATAAGCTTGTAAAGTAGAAGTAAAACAAAGATCAGGAATTGATACAATTAACTTACTCCATCCATAAAAGACACCAAAGGGACAGAAATACAAACATTAAGCGACCAGACCATAATGGAAACCTAAACAAAGGAAGGCCATATGGACAGTTACTTTCCCACAAAATGGCCATATGGCCATCCAAAATTAAAAGACACAAGTGATACACACAGTAAGTAACAAACAACAACATAAATAAATCGCCACAGAAGAGCCGCCTTGGAACGGTCAATGGAAGATTTCCACTGGGTGGGCTTAAATCGATTTTACGTGGCCACAATCCTCGCCCTTACTTCCGTCGCGATTTAGACAAAAATTTTTGTTCAGTCCGCATGAAGGCCTCCTAACTCATCAGTGCAACATCTCCGTGAACAAAGAAATCAAAGAACCACAGAGGTGAGACAACGGTGATGACTCGACAGCAAGAAACCACTGAAATGCTGGAGCAAAAGAAAACCAACAGTTAGACTCCGATGAGCCCAACCAGAGACAGAGCATCAGGCACCAACCAACATTATCTCTTTAATTTTCAATAAGCCTTTACGTTGGAGCCGTCATAGAATCTGAGGCCTGACCCACCGGCGTGCAATTAAAAAGCAGATTTAGTCTTAATTTTAGGTGGTCTTAATAGCGGAATTTTACTGTACATTGGTAATGATTGGGTGAGGTAAAAAATAAACATCCGCTCATGAAACCTGACACTGAGTTTGTCTTTGTGAATGGAAAGTTTTGGTTTTTCTAGCCAACGAACTCTGGAAAGTACATTCGTAGTATTTTATGTTTTAGAACTGAGTCAGTGATAGTAAACAGAAAACAGCTGATGTTTGAAACAATCCATTCATATGTTTCATTGAATGTTGCATGTTTATTGAATTTTGTGCACATGCAAAAATGCTTCTGTTTTTCAAAACAAAGGGGATGTTGTATTATGTACTTTTACTTGCTCCAAATATACTTACCTACATCTGATTCATTCTGCTTTAACCTACTGCGCATACTATAACTTTTACTTTACTCCCAGCATCCCAGACAAGCTCATGCGGCATTTGTTAAAAAGATTTAGAAACAGACACTTGTCTTAATTTACTGTGTACCCCACGCTTTGTGGACAGTCGGACGGACATTCAAACAGTGTACGTCATGGCGGATGCGCTCATAAAGTTTGAATGTCCATCTACATGTATCATATCAGGAGCCAGTGGATGTGGCAAAACGACTTTCATTTTTAAACTGTTGAAACATGCTATGTATATGTTTCAAAATATTCCTAAGAAAATCATTTACTGCTATTCTACTTAGATGATATGAAACGAGAAGTAGAACATATCGACTTTTTTGAGGGACCACCTTCTAAGGAAGATATGGACACATGGTCTTTTGAAACAGGTTTTAAAATTTTGATTTTAGATGACTTAGTACAGCAGGCGTCATCAAGTGTGGATATTGTTAATTTATTTACAATCTATAGCCATCACAAAAATTTTTCTGTATTTTTCGTTGTGCAAAATTTATTTTCGGGTGGAAAACATTACAGAACGATTAGTCTAAACACACATTATTTTGTGCTTTTTAATAATCAAAGGGATCAACTACAGGTTCAAACTTTGGCGAAGCAGATGTTTCCAGGGGAAACAAAATATTTCATGGATGCTTACAAAAAGGCTACAAAAAAGAAATATAATTTTTTGTTGGTGGATATAAGTTCACACTCAGATCCACTTTATAGGTTGAGAACTGATATATTTCCTGATCAGTTGATGATAGTGTTTCGACCTGAGAAAGAGAAATATGAGTAATAAATTAAGAAAGGAAAAATATTTCTTAAAATTTCTGTTGAACACCAATGAAAAACAGCAAAGACTTCTCATTAAACACGTAACAAAAAGTCAGATGGATGTTATTGTAGAAATTGTTTTTAATGCATTAAATGGTAATTTATCTCTTTCAACAGATAACAAAAAGAAGCTGAAACGTTATCGTCATGTCATTCGACAACTAGTTTCAAAAAGATTGTCTCGTTCTAGAAGAAAGAAAATTCTTATAAAATATATTAAGCAGATCATTTTATTGCTCAAACCTTGTGAAACATGGCTCAAGAATTAGTGCTTGTTCCAAAAACAAAATATGAGCACCTGCTTCAGAAAACAGGAGAAACTAATACAGTTAAAACATCAAGTCCAGACAATAATTGCAAAAAAGGAGAATCTTATTCCAGTCCACCTGACAAAATACAAACAGGAGGAATGTCTGCGAAACATTCAACAATGAAAATCGAGAAAGAACCTACAAAATCTTATGTTAAACGGACGTATTCTACTATCGATAAGTTTAGCCCAAGTTTAAAGAAACAAAAGGAATCTAAGCTTAAACGTAATTGGATTGAATATAACATTTGATTTGATTGGTCAATAAGGTTGAGTGTGACTGTTTAACTTTGTAAAACAGTGTATAACAAATTAGTACGAACCTAGTTCTCAGTCATGGCGGATAAAAACAGTTTGAATATAACCTTTGATTTGATTGGTCAATAAGGTTGAGTGTGAATGTTTAACTTTGTAAAACAGTGTATAGCAAATATTAGTACGAACCTAGTTCTCAGTCATGGCGGATAAAAAAGTTCATGCATTAAAGAGGAAATTAGACGAAGGTGGTAATAATGAGATGGAAAAAATAGCTAAGTCAGAATATCAGTGTGCTACTTGCTTTAAAACATTCAGTGAAAACTGAACTTTAACGAGACATGTTTTGACTCACCAGACATTCCATCAGTGTGGAATTTGTGGGAAAAAGTTTAGACGTAGAGATTATCTTAGCAGACATCAGAAAAGAAAACATTCTCAAGCGGGTGGACAAGTTAACGAGTCCAAACAAAGTGATATACCTGACAGGAATAAGTTTCCATCTACAGTGATGCTTGATCATGACTACATCAGGTCACCTTCACGTACAGATACTGCTGTGGGAACATCAATGGCGGACCACAATTACTCCAGACCCAACACACCTGTGAATGGAATATCAAATATTACAAACAATGATCATGATTACACTAGATCATTTTCTCCTGTAGACACTCATATCAGTGAGCATACATACGTAAAACGTTCAACAACGAAACAGAGTGCTTTAAATGATGCTATTCGTGACGATATAATTGTTCCAAACAAGGGAGAGAAATATGATATGTTAACTTTCTTTGCCAACATTAAATCTGAAGTAGAGAAGTTTTTAAAATCACGGCTACAAACAAATGGAATTAAGTGGTATTTATCTGTTCAAGTGGAGTTGATAAAGGATACACAAGATGCTGACATTATTACAAGTACTCCACACTTCAGAAGTCTTACGAACGCTACGTTGAACATTGATACTTTCGAGCAACACACACTGAATGAGAGTTTCCAGAAAATGTTCGAAAGCTTTGAAAAATATATAAGAGAAAGCTCTGGGTGGGTTCTTAAAAAGGTTGTCAGTTTAACCATCCACACTGTCAAGTAGTCTCCAATTTCAGCATCGAGTTATATTGAGCTACCATATCCTTTGAGACGTTCTCAAAGTCTCTTGAATATTAGAAATTTAGACAAAAAATGTCTCGCTTCCATACACCCTTCAGACTCTCCTCTGGTAAGTGAATATACACCTTATGAAAATGAACTTAACATGAGTGGCATTAGCTACCCAGTGGGGATACAGGACATTAATAAATTTGAAACCCAGAATCCATCTTTTTCAGTCAGTGTGTTTGCATATGATGATCATATTTTGCCGATGCGTATCACTAAGCATTGCGGAAGACTACATCATGTAAATTTACTATTAATAAAGTCAGATACAAACTCACATTACTGCTTAATAAAAAACCTTAATAATTTTTTGCGTAAAGCAAAACAAAGCACGAACCATTGTTTTTACTGTCCTTACTGTTTAAATGGTTTTACGAAAGAAACTTTACAAGCTGAGCACGTTTTACACTGCAAAGTACACGGTGAACAAAAAATAGAATTGCCCTCAAATAAAGACTGTTTCCTCGAATTTAAAGATTATGAAAAACAACTACGTGTCCCTTACGTAATCTACGCCGATTTTGAGACGTTAAATGTACCACAATCAACTTCGAACCTCGAGGAAAAGTCCACTCAACAGATTCATTTATTAGAACCGTGTTCTTTCGGTTATAAAGTTGTATCTACTGATGAAAACTTTGTAAAAGACACTGTTACATACCGAGGTCCTGATGCGGCAAAAAAATTAATAGAATCGCTTTTAAGGGAAAGTCGTGAAATAGAACAAAGACTTCAGAACCCCAAACCGTTAACTTTATCAAAAGAGGAAGAAGTGGCGTTCAATGTAGCCGATAAATGCTGTATTTGTAAAAAGTTCTTTGCAGATGTGGATACGAGGGCAAGACATCATGATCACACGTCGGGTAAATACATTGGTGCTAGTCATATGCATTGCAACCTGCAATGTAAACAAGCTAATTTTATCCCTGTTATTTTTCACGGTCTAAATCCTGTTGTTGAAGAAGCCAAATTTCTTGGGGCCATATTTGATCAAAAGTTATCTTTTATTCCACATATTAAATATCTTAAAGCGAAATGCTTAAAAGCTTTGAATCTTTTGAAAGTTTTAGCTCATACAAGTTGGGGAGCAGATCGGTATACTTTATTACATCTTTACCGGTCTTTAATAAGATCTAAATTAGATTATGGGTCTGTTGTTTATGGTTCTGCCAGAAAGTCCTATTTGAAATCCTTGGATACTATCCATCACCAAGGCCTTCGTCTGGCCATGGGAGCCTTCCGTACTTCTCCCGTATTAAGCCTTTATGTAGAAGCAGGTGAACCATCTTTAACCTCGCGCAGAGAGAAACTTTCTCTTCAGTATGCTATCAGACTTGCTGCAAATCCATCTAACCCGGCATCCAAAATTTCATTTCCACCTCAATTTGTAGATAAGTATGAAACAAAACCCACAGCAATCAAACCTTTTGGATTACGTATTTTACCACTGCTGGAAAATTCAGGTATCGACCTTAAAAATATTCAAAAACATGAAACCGCCGAAGTTCCATCTTGGTGTATTAAACAACCTTCTATTCTGTTCGACTTGCATGATGGCAAAAAATCCGAATCAAATCCGATACTTCTCAAACAAAACTTCCAGGTACTGCAGTCACGTTACAATGATTACCAGCAAAGTAGAAGTAAAACAAAGATCAGGAATTGATACAATTAACTTACTCCATCCATAAAAGACACCAAAGGGAAAGAAATACAAACATTAAGCGACCAGACCATAATGGAAACCTAAACAAAGGAAGGCCATATGGACAGTTACTTTCCCACAAAATGGCCATATGGCCATCCAAAATTAAAAGACACAAGTGATACACACAGTAAGTAACAAACAACAACATAAATAAATCGCCACAGAAGAGCCGCCTTGGAACGGTCAGTGGAAGATTTCCACTGGGGGGCTTAAATCGATTTTACGTGGCCACAATCCTCGCCCTTACTTCCGTCGCGATTTAGACAAATAATTTGTTCAGTCCGCATGAAGGCCTCCTAACTCATCAGTGCAACATCTCCGTGAACACAGAAATCAAAGAACCACAGAGGTGAGACAACGGTGAGGACTCGACAGCAAGAAACCACTGAAATGCTGGAGCAAAAGAAAACCGACAGTTAGACTCCGATGAGCCCGACCAGAGACAGAGCATCAGGCACCAACCAACATTATCTCTTTAATTTTCAATAAGCCTTTACGTTGGAGCCGTCATAGAATCTGAGAAGTCTATACTGATGGTTCCAAAGAAGGAGATAAAGTTGGTTGTGCGTATGTTTCTAAAGATACGCACAAAACCATGCGCCTTCCAGATGGTTCATCTATTTTTACAGCTGAAGCCAAAGCAATAGACCTAGCTTTAGATTTTATCAGTTCTTCAATAATTCAAAAAGCAATTATATTTTCTGATTCACTTTCTGTGCTTAAGGCTTTAAACCATTCATCATCTAAAAATCCTCAAATTCAAAAATTGATCGAAAAACATCATGAAATTTCTAAAACACACCAAATCTTGTTTTGTTGGCTTCCGAGCCATATTGGCATTGTCGGCAATGAATATGCTGACAAGAAAGCAAAGGAATCGCTCAATCTTGATCCATCTGTTTTTAAAATTCCCTTTAATAATTTTAAACCATTTATCAACAGATACATCTTGTCGGAATGGCAAGGCGAATTGGACCGTGCAATAAATAACAAACTCCGTGCCATTAAACCTGTCGTTAGTACAAAATGCTCTCCTCCACAGTTTTCCAGAAAAAGGGAGGTAGTATTAACACGACTGCGCATCGGCCATACTAGAGTTACTCATTCTTATATTTTTAATGGTGATGATCAGCCTTCTTGTGTAGGTTGTGATCAGCCATTCACTGTGAAACATATCTTAATTGACTGTGTTGACTTTTCACCCTCACGTGTTTTATATTTCAAAGCTGACACTTTGCAACAACTGTTTCGAGATGTACCTGTTGAGAGAAGCAAGCCTTGGTATAATAATGACTGTAAAGAAGTTATTAAAAAGCGTAAACAGGCTCTAAATAAGTTCTGCAAAAGTCCCACTTCAGAAAAGCTAAACGACGTAAAAGTTTTTAGAGCTAAAGCTCGGCGAACAATCCGAGCTTCAAAACGAAAGTCATGGAGAGAATATGTCTCCAAATTGAACTACAAAACCCCCATTAAAAAGGTTTGGGATATGGTACGAAAAATTTCAGGAAAAACAAAGTCCTCTAGTTTTACACATTTAAATACTGAATTTGACACAAAAGCTTCAACAAAAAAAGATATTTCAGATACTCTTGGTCACACATTTTTGAGAAATTAATCATCGCGTAATTATTCTGACACTTTTAGAAATTTAAAAAAGGACCAGGAGAAAAGAAAACTTAACTTCAAATCCCTTAATCACGAAGAATACAACACACCTTTTAACTTATCCGAACTCGTTGAAGCCATTGAAAAATCACATGATACGGCAACCGGCCCCGATGAAATTCATTATCAGATGCTTAAGCATCTGCCAAAAAGTTCTCTTACAACACTTTTAGATATCTTTAATAATATTTGGGAAACGGGGGTCTGTCCTGAGAGTTGGCGTGTAGCTACAGTTGTACCAATTCCGAAACCAGGGAAAGATCATGCAGAACCTACAAATTATCGTCCGATAGCTTTGACAAGTTGTTTGTGTAAAACATTGGAGAGAATGATAAACAAGAGATTAGTCTGGTACTTAGAGTCCAACAACCTCATTTCAGAATATCAATCGGGTTTTCGTTCGGAACGTAGTACCAATGACAATTTAATAAGACTAGAAACATTTATACGAGATGCTTTTATTAACAAAGAACACGTAGTGGCTGTCTTTTTCGACTTGGAGAAAGCATATGATACAACATGGCGTTATGGAATATTGAAAGATCTACATAACATTGGCTTAAGAGGAAAACTTCCCAGTTTTATTGAAAGCTTTTTAGGGGAGCGCATGTTTCAGGTGCGTGTGGGGTCTACCCTGTCAGATTTCTATGATCAAGAACAGGGTGTCCCACAGGGTAGTATTCTTTCAACTACGCTATTTAACATCAAAATAAACAATATTGTACAATGTTTGGACGACAAAACTGATTGTTCATTGTATGTTGATGATTTTTAGCTCACCTGAGCACGAAGTGCTCAAGGTGAGCTTTTGGGATCGGTCTTTGTCCGTCGTCCGTCGTCCGTCGTCCGTGCGTCCGTGCGTCCGTCGTCAACTTTTGCTTTAAACAACTTCTTCTCCAAAACTGCTGGACAGATTTTGATCTAATTTCACAGGAATGCTCCTTGGGTGATCCTCTACCAAAATTGCTCAAACTGTTCCACTCGGGTGAACAAGATGGCCGCCAGAGCTAAAAATAGAAAAACCTTTAAACGACTTCTCCTGCTTAACCAGTGGATGGATTTTGAAATTATTTGACAGGAATGTTCCTTGGATGACCTTCTACCAAAATAGCTCAAACAGTTCCGCTCGGGTGAACAAAATGGCCGCCAGAGCTAAAAATAGGAAAACCTTTAAAGGACTTCTTCTCCTTAACCAGTGGATGGATTTTGAAATTATTGCACAGGAATGTTCCTTGGGTGACCCTCTACCAAAATTGCTCAAACCGTTCCGCTCGGTTGAACAAGATGGCCGCCAGAGCTAAAAATAGAAAAACCTTTAAACGACTTCTCCTGCTTAACCAGTGGATGGATTTTGAAATTATTCCACAGGAATGTTCCTTGGATGACCTTCTACCAAAATTGCTCAAACCGTTCCGCTCGGATGAACAAAATGGCCGCCGGAGCTAAAAATAGAAAAACCTTTAAACGACTTCTTCTCCTTAACCAGTGGATGGATTTTGAAATTATTTTACAGGAATGTTCCTTTGGTGCCCCTCTACTAAAATTGCTCAAACCGTTCTGCTCGGGTGAACAAAATGGCCGCCAGAGCTAAAAATAGAAAAACCTTTAAAGGACTTAGTCTCCTTAACCAGTGGATGGATTTCGAAATTACATCACAGGAATATTCCTTGAGTGACCCTCTACCAAAGTTGCTCAAACCATTGGGCTCAGGTGAACAAGATGGCCGCCAGAGCTAAAAATAGAAAAACCTTTAAACGACTTCTTCTCCTTAACTAGTGGATGGATTTTGATATTACTTCACAGGAATGTGCCTTGGGTGACCCTCTATCAAATTTGCTCAAACCGTTCCGCTCGGGTGAACAAGAGCTAAAAATAGAAAAACCTTTAAACGACTTTTTCTCCTAATCCAGTGGATGGATTTTGAAATTATTTCACTGGAATGCTCCTTGGGTGACCCTCTACCAAAATTGCTCAAACCGTTACGCTCGGGTGAACAAAATGGCCGCCAGAGCTAAAAATAGAAAAACCTTTAAACGACTTCTTCTCCTTAACCAGTGGATGGATTTTGAAATTATTTCACAGGAATGTTCCTTTGGTGAATCATTACCAAAATTGCTTGTACCGTTCTGCTCTGGTGAACAAAATGGCCGCCAGAGCTAAAAATAGAAAAACCTTTAAACGATTTTTTTCTCCTTAACCAGTGGATGGATTTTGATATTAATTCACAGGAATGTTCGTTTGGTGTCCCTCTACCAAAATTGCTCATACTGTTCCGCTCGGGTGAACAAAATGGCCACCAGAGCTTCTCCTGCTTAACCAGAGGATGGATTAATAGCCCTGGGGCCACAAACGGCCCCGCCCCGGGGCCAACTGGTTTTACATAGTCTTATATAGGGAAAACCTTTAAAAATCTTCTTGTCTGAAACCAGAAGGCCCAGGTCTTTGATATTTGGTATGTAGCTTCGTCTAGTGGACCGCTACCAAGATTGTTCAAATTATAGCCCTGGTGCCAAAAACAGCCCCGCCCCGGGGCCCACTGGTTTTACGTAGGCTTATATAGGGAAAACCTTTAAAATTCTTCTTGTCTGAAACCAGAAGGCCCAGCTCTTTGATATTTGGTATGAAGCTTCATCTAGTGGACCGCTACCAAGATTGTTCAAATTATAGCCCTGGGCCCAAAACCGGCCCCGCCCTGGGGCCCACTGGTTTTACATAGGCTTATATTGGGAAAACCTTTAAAAATCTTCTTGTCTGAAACCAGAAGGCCCATGTCTATGATATCTGGTAAGTAGCTTCGTCAAGTGGACCGCTACCAAGATTGTTCAAATTATAGCCCTGGGGCCAAAAAATGCCCCCCCGCACCAGGGCCCACTGGTTTTATATAGGCTTATATAGGGAAAACCTTTAAAAATCTTCTCATCTGAAACCAGAAGGCCCAGGTCTTTGATATTTGGTATGAAGCATCATCTAGTGGATCTCTACCAAGATTGTTCAAATTATAGCCCTGGGGCCAAAAATGTCGTCGCCCAGAGACCCTTTGGTTTTACATAGACTTATAAAGGGAAATTTTTAAAAATCTTCTTCTCTGAAACTGCAAGGCCCAGGTCTTTGATACAGTAAAATTCCTGTATTAAGACCACCTTTGGGACTGTTCAAAAGTGGTCTTTAAGACCACTTTTGAACAGCCCCAAAGGTGGTCCCTGACCAGTGGACATCATGTGCAGAAACCACAAAGAAAGAATAACTGCACCCTTCCAAATAAGCTTTTTAAAGCAGAATTAGTCTTAATTTTAGGTGGTCTTAATAGCGGAATTTTACTGTATTTGGTATGGAGCTTCATCTAGTAGACCTCTACCAAGATTGTTCAAATTATAGCCCTGGGGCCACAAATGCCCCCCACCCCGGGGCCCTTTGGTTTTACATAGACTTATATAGCCCTGGTGCACAGGCTTATGTAGGGAATATCTTTATAAAAATCTTCTTCTCTGAAACCGCAAGGCCCAGGTCTTTGATATTTGGTGTGTAGCTTCATCTAGTGGACCTTTGCCAAGATTGTACAAATTATAGCCTTTGTTTTTGTTCGGTATCAAGCTTCACCTTTAAGACCTCCCTCAACATTATGCACATTAAAGCCCTTGGGCCAATAATGGCCCTCCCTGGGGCCCACTTGTTACACTATGGATCAGGTGAGCGATCCAGGGCCATCATGGCCCTCTTGTTGTATATGTTACCGTTCAAAAATATGAAAACAATTGAACGAAAGTTACAACAAAATTTAAAAAGAATAGAAGAATGGACTGATAAAAATGGTTTCAAGTTCTCCAAGTCGAAAACGCAGTGTGTTCATTTTTGTAAACTACGGAAGAAACACGAACATCCTTCCCTGTTTTTATACGGATCACAAATTCCTGTGGTTGAAGAAGCCAAATTTCTTGGGGTCATATTTGATCAAAAGTTATCTTTTATTCCACACATTAAATATCTTAAAGCGAAATGCTTAAAAGCTTTGAATCTTTTGAAAGTTATGTTACTCTGAAAAAAAGACTTGTGTCTCCTCCAAGCTCAAAACAGAACTGATAAAGAGCGTGGTCCACTGGTAAAATAATACACCTTTACAAAACCGGTTACTGCTTTTTATCACAGCGATCAAAAGTCGGGAGTAGTATTTCATTATTGACCAAAGGGTTATAATAAAGAGTCCACTGACAAAGTTTATGGCCTAGCGAGCACAACGAGTTCCTCTATTGTACTGTACCCGGCACAAAGATTAATGTGAAAGATAAACTGAACTTGTCATAGATTTCCATTATTGAAAACATACCCAGTTTTCTGTCATCTTGATTTCTTAAGCTACTCAATTTATCCCATGTTTGATCTTTCACCTGTACAATACTAGTGAAAAGGCAATGCAAACTCTGATATGTCTCTACAAACTAATTTGATCCCATAAAACCGTAAGAAGAGAACTGTAGACCCAGAGCCGACCATTTTGTCCGTCGTGTGAGTTTGCGCCGTCAAAATGGCTGCCATACATTTGCACCCTCAAAATGACTATCACATAAACAAAAATGGTCGCCTGATGTCCGTCGTGCAAGTTTGCACCGTCAAAAGGTCCACCGCATATCAAAATGGTCGCTTAATGTCCGTCGTGTGGGTTTGCACCATCAAAATGGCTGCCATACATGTGCACCGTCAAAATGGCCGCTTTATGTCCGCCATGTTTATTTGCACCGTCAAAATGGCCACCGGAAGTATTCACCGCCATTTTCGTCGCCATCTTAGTTTGCACCGTCAAGATGGCCGCGAGTTGATTGTTTTACTACTACTACTCTGCTTGGTCATCATCTTCATCCTGATCTTGATATTTTTCTTGGTCTTTACATCTTGAAATCCATCTTGGCACTTGTCTATCCTTACAAGGCATCATTCTATCATGATTCACGACAAATACTGCATTTCTAAGTTTCACCCTGTACAAGTACGCCAACAACTTTTTCACGATGAGAGCTGGGCCTTTCCAGGGTGCGCAGAGTTTCTTTGTCTTGCCCTTCACTTCTGCTGTATCTAAAAGATACACCACATCTCCTTCTGTATATGGTCTTAACAGAACACGTAGGTCTTCATTACGTTTCATTCTCTTTAATGAGGTTTTCAGGGTACTTCTAGCCGAATCATGGGCACTGTCTATGGTCCTCATTAAACCAGACACATATTCACCATAGTCCTCATGCTTGAAATTAACGTTTGGGAACATCAACTGCGCGGGGGTATTAACCTCTCTGCCCAACATGAGCATATTAGGCGTAAAACCCGTACTTCTGTTGACTGAGGCTCTAATGGCTCCTGCAATCTGTTGCACGTGCTGATCCCACTTATGCTGAGATTTACCGAGAAAACATCTCACTGCGTCCATCAACGTTCTGTTGAAACGCTCTACTTGTCCATTCGCAGATGGTCTGTAAGGGGTAGTCCTTGTTTTATGGATCTCCAGTGCCTTACACATAGCTTCAAACAACTTACTTTCAAAGTTCCGGCCTTGATCTGAAAATAACTGGAAGGGTTATCCAAACCGAGAAAAGAATTCATCAACTGCTGCTCTTGCTGTTACTTCCGCCTTCTGAGATGGTAAGGGGATACATTCCACCCATTTAGTGAACTGATCCACCATCATCAGGCAGTGTTCATTTCCATTTTCTGTTTTGGGTAGTGGGCCAATGAAATCAATATGAACCCGTTCCATTGGGGCACCAGCTTGATATTCGGTTAATGGAACTTTTCCGTAACACTTGTTCTTCTTACAAAGGATTCAACATATCTTGACATTCGCACCCAGAGGAATTTTTCTTTTAATTTTGCATTTGTTCGGGCCATCCATTGGTGAGCAGCAGAGGGGATATCATGATGCAATTCCAGAGCTTGCTTCTTCAGTGTATCTGGAACTACAAGTTCCAAATCAACACTGTCTGTCTTTCGTCGGAAGAGAACTCCGTCAAATAACTGGAACATCTCTTTATTTATCCAGTAGTATTTCGCTTCCGGGCTGGAAATAAATAAACTCCCTTCATCCGGCACTTCTTTGGTTTCTAACCATAGAATTATTATTTTCAGATCTTTATCTTTTGCCTGTTCTATCTTCAGCTCCCTAAAAGTAAACCCCCAACATGAAGGTTCCTGTGATGATGCCTCTTTTGGTGTCTCAATAGTACATGCACATATATTGATGGATTCCATTCCATTTCTTACAATATCAAAATGAGCATCACTGATTCCAATACTATTGACGATGCCCACTTCCCCGAGCACGTCCGTGTTTCCCGGATTATCTACATCGGCGTCACTGAAATCCTGATCTGTATTCTCACTGGAGACATTCCTTGAGGTTTCCGACACCACAGTCTCACCACTCCTCAAGGTATCAGCAGTATTGTTACCACTTATACCCGTTGTTAGATGAGTCAGGCTAACCGCTTCATCTACGTCTTCTATAAAGGTACCCCACTGCTGATCTGCCCGTACACAGTAATGACACCCTCCACATGGCAAATCTGTTGGTTTGATACCGGCCACGTAAGAAGCACAAGGTGTAAGACTATCAGGTCTCCTGGAAAGGGCATCAGCATTTCCATGCTTTGCTCCAGATCTGTGTTGGACAACCATATTATACTGTGAAATTCTTCCATCCAACGAGCCAACTGTCCTTGAGGGTCCCTAAATTCTAACAACCAAGTTAAACTAGAGTGATGTAAGAAAAAGTACCAATACATGGACTGATCAATAATAAGAACAAATCAGAAAATCAGCCTGTCCTTTCACAGATGGAAAATATTTGACTGCTGCTTAATTTTAAAGAGGGAAATGTCAACAATAAAAACAATTAAGGAAACAACAGGATTATGAAAGTATTTTATTAAGCACACTCCATACAATATTGTGTATTACTGACATTAATATCTTTGTATTGCGGGTTTAAAAAAGACCAAATAAAATAGGGTGAAAAATATCCACCTTGTCTTATTCCTATCGTGTCATAATACATTCATTCAGCAGAACCGCTTTTGCAATGCTGTAAACACTAACACTCATCGTGATCACTGCATGGGTGCATTATATTTTTCTCTCTGCTAATGTATGTTCTCATCTACTATTTAAAACCCCAAACTAAAAATCATTCTCTGTTCGAACAGTGTATTTTTGTTTTTGTGTGTGTGTTGTGGGGGGGGGGGGGGGGCAGGGGCGGATTACGTCAATGCATATGCTAAGCTTTGCATGATAAGGTGACACTAAATGGTCATAAAATACAATAAAAATATACTTAAATAAAATATGGTCCCCTGATATTGCAAATGACTTCATCACAAAAATATACCTAAACACATATCTGGCAATCAAAAACAATGTTACCGGTTTCTGATTTTTTAAACATTTGTTTGCTATATAGAGGATATATGTGGCCAATTTTATGTGTAATATCTTGGGGTGACTAGATCAGTAACACATCTAACACTTGGGATAAACATTTTACTTTTTATAAATTTTCATGAAAAATTTAAGAAATTTTGTAAATTAATTCATCAGAAAATTAAAAGACCAGGACACATTTATATTTTTGGTATTATATGAATCCTTATAGTGTTCTGTTTCCAATCAAAGCAACAAAATTTGAAAACAATCGAGCTTGATGATTTAAGAATGAAAAGTTCACAGGTGTGTATGACCTCTACAGGGGATTACCTCAGGGAGCTCTCCTGAGAACTATAGTAATTAATCAATTAAAACGAAGTTATATTTATAGTTGATAGACCTAAAGTAAACAATAACTGAAGTTTCAAAAAAATCTGTGCGTGGGCAGATTTGGAACTCCCCCTTTTGCAGGCTGTTTGGGACCAGTGTAGATAACCTGATTAATTTTTGGTGAAATTCCATAAACATTTTAGGGAATTATGGCACTTGGAGGACTTAAGGATTTTTGCATAGGAAAAGCTTGTGAACAAAATATCTTCGGAAATGCATGCAATTTGGCATGCATTTATCGACTTACTGTATAGATGACCTTACTAACTTTTTATATCAAACATATTTATTTGGGTTTCACCTCTCGTTGTGCTTTACTGGGCGAGCATAGGGTTGGAGGCATAGTGTTTCACAAACACATTTTCTTGTTATACATGTATTAGAGTTAGAATTTTATTTTTCAATGTTCAGTGAGTGATGAAGTTAATAGTGGTTGTCACTTCCATGCTTCATTCAATTTTAGCAACAACCACTAGTTTCAGCACCCAAAGAAGATCAAAAAATCAAATTTTAGTTCTTAACAAGACCTGTCTTCTGGTATGGTATTATGACCATAAGTGACATAACGTTTCCCTTTTTCGACTTTGCCATTATTACAGTAGGAAAATCTTGTCAACAAAATACCTAGAGTAAAGTAGAAGTAAAACAAAGATCAGGAATTGATACAATTAACTTACTCCACCCATAAAAGACACCAAAGGGAAAGAAATACAAACATTAAGCGACCAGACCATAATGGAAACCTAAACAAAGGAAGGCCATAAGGACAGTTACTTTCCCACAAAATGGCCATATGGCCATCCAAAACCAAAAGACACAAGTGATACACACAGTAAGTAACAAACAACAACATAAATAAATCGCCACAGAAGAGCCGCCTTGGAACGGTCAGTGGAAGATTTCCACTGGGGGGCTTAAATCGATTTTACGTGGCCACAATCCTCGCCCTTACTTCCGTCGCGATTTAGACAAATAATTTGTTCAGTCCGCATGAAGGCCTCCTAACTCATCAGTGCAACATCTCCGTGAACACAAAAATCAAAGAACCACAGAGGTGAGACAACGGTGAGGACTCGACAGCAAGAAACCACTGAAATGCTGGAGCAAAAGAAAACCAACAGTTAGACTCCGATGAGCCCGACCAGAGACAGAGCATCAGGCACCAACCGACATTATCTCTCTAATTTTCAATAAGCCTTTACGTTGGAGCCGTCATAGAATCTGAGGCCTGACCCACCGGCGTGCAATTAAAGAGGGAAGCAAAGTTGCCAACCGTGATTGGGTTAACTACCATGCATGCAGTCTGTCGTATAATATCCATGTTGTACCCAATCTTTTTATATCGAAGAATGATTTTACGAAATTGGTTGCTGAAGTCATTGCGGTTATATATTTTTCTGAATTTATATGCCAAGTCACCATAAAATTCGGGAACCGCTTGCGCTATGATCATGATATTTAGCATACAGTTTAAGATCAATGTATTGATGGCCTGATTAACTGTTGAGCGAATTCTTAAAAAATTCACTTAGTTATGTCCCTTTTTCGATTTGCCATTATTACAGTAGGAAAACCTTGTAAACAAAAATTCTAGAGAACCACTTCAGTGAATTGTTTTTTCACATTTTTGCGACTGGTACTGGTACCGGTGGAATTGGGAAAATTTACTTCGTTTTCTCCTCAAATTGGAAAAATAGCGTTGTTTTTTACTCAAATTGGGAAACATAGTGTTATGTTAATGAGGAAGTGAAAACAAGTCTCTTTAACTAAATTTAATATACATGTAACAGAATTCTAATTCAACAAGGCAGGTTGCAGTTCATTTTACAATCAGGCAGATTACAGTTCATTTTATAACCAGGCAGATAACAATTCATTTTGTAACTACGTGTAAGCTCGGCTTGATCTAGGATCCTGACATTTAGCATACAGTTTAGGCTCGTTGTGTAGATGACCTGATTAACTTTTCAGCGAAATCCATAAAAAAGTTGACTGAGTTATACCCCTTTTTTATACGCCGGTTTTGAAAAAAAAAATGGTCATATTATGTTATGGAGTATGGCATCCGTCCGTAAACTTTTTCGTTTCCGACTACCTCCTCCTGCAGTTTTCATCCGATTGAGCTGAAACATGGTGGATAGTAAGACCATGATGTGGAGCAACGCATATTGTTTCAAGATTGCAGTCAACCAAATTTTAACTGAGTTATTGCCCTTTTTAAAGATTGATATACATGACTTCATTTCCGGATAACTTCTCCTACATTTTTAACCCGATTGAGCTGAAACTTGGTGGATAGTAGGACTACCATGTGGAGCAGCACATATAGTTTCGAGAATACAGTCATGATGATGATGATTTCGTGTTTAACGACGCGTCAACCCTCTTTGTGGGTCATAAGCGTCAAACGGTTAATGGTTAAACGGCAAGAATAATTATGATGATATTAAAAGTAAAAAGTCAGAATGATAATGTATAAAAATCTGAAACAGTTAAATCTTATGAAAAAAGTCCAATTTCTTTTAAGAATAAAATAATATTATCAACAGGTACATCTCGAAACAGTTGTTGCAAAGTGTCAGCTTTGAAATATAAAATACGTGAGGGTGAAAAGTCAACACAGTCAATTAAGATATGTTTCACAGTGAATGGCTGATCACAACCTACACAAGAAGTCTGATCATCACCATTAAAAATATAAGAATGAGTAACTCTAGTATGGCCGATGCGCAGTCGTGTTAATACTACGTCTTCTTTTCTGGAAAACTGTGGAGGAGAGCATTTTGTACTAACGGCAGGTTTAATGGCACGGAGTTTGTTATTTATTGCACGGTCCCATTCGCCTTGCCATTCCGACAAGATGTATCTGTTGATAATGATGATGATTTCGTGTTTAACGACGCGTCAACCCTCTTGGTGGGTCATAAGCGTCAGTCGGTTAATGGTTAAACGGCATGAATAATTATGACGATATTAAAAGTAACAAGTCAGAATGATAATGTATAAAAATCTGAAACAGTTAAATCTTATGAAAAAGACCAATTTCTTTTAAGAATAAAATAATGTTATCAACAGGTACATCTCGAAACAGTTGTTGCAAAGTGTCAGCTTTGAAATATAAAATACGTGAGGGTGAAAAGTCAACACAGTCAATTAAGATATGTTTCACAGTGAATGGCTGATCACAACCTACACAAGAAGGCTGATCATCACCATTAAAAATATAAGAATGAGTAACTCTAGTATGGCCGATGCGCAGTCGTGTTAATACTACGTCCTCTTTTCTGGAAAACTGTGGAGGAGAGCATTTTGTACTAACGACAGGTTTAATGGCATGGAGTTTGTTATTTATTGCACGGTCCCATTCGCCTTGCCATTCCGACAAGATGTATCTGTTGATAAATGGTTTAAAATTATTAAAAGGAATTTTAAAAACAGATGGATCAAGATTGAGCGATTCCTTTGCTTTCTTGTCAGCATATTCATTGCCGACAATGCCAATATGGCTCGGAAGCCAACAAAACAAGATTTGGTGTGTTTTAGAAATTTCATGATGTTTTTCGATCAATTTTTGAATTTGAGGATTTTTAGATGATGAATGGTCTAAAGCCTTAAGCACAGAAAGTGAATCAGAAAATATAATTGCTTTTTGAATTGTTGAAGAACTGATAACATCTAAACCTAGGTCTATTGCTTTGGCTTCAGCTGTAAAAATAGATGAACCATCTGGAAGGCGCATGGTTTTGTGCGTATCTTTAGAAACATACGCACAACCAACTTTATCTCCTTCTTTGGAACCATCAGTATAGACTTGCTGGTAATCATTGTAACGTGACTGCAGTACCTGAAAGTTTTGTTTGAGAAGTATTGGATTTGATTCGGATTTTTTGCCATCATGTAAGTCGAACAGAATAGAAGGTTTTTTAATACACCAAGATGGAACTTCGGCCGTTTCATGTTTTTGAATATTTTTAAGGTCAATACCTGAATTTTCTAGCAGTGGTAAAATACGTAATCCAAAAGGTTTGATTGCTGTGGGTTTTGTTTCATACTTATCTACAAATTGAGGTGGAAATGAAATTTTGGATGCCGGGTTAGATGGATTTGCAGCAAGTCTAATAGCATACTGAAGAGAAAGTTTCTCTCTGCGCGAGGTTAAAGATGGTTCACCTGCTTCTACATAAAGGCTTAATACGGGAGAAGTACGGAAGGCCCCCATGGCCAGACGAAGGCCTTGGTGATGGATAGTATCCAAGGATTTTAAATAGGACTTTCTGGCAGAACCATAAACAACAGACCCATAATCTAATTTAGATCTTATTAAAGACCGGTAAAGATGTAATAAAGTATACCGATCTGCTCCCCAACTTGAATGAGCTAAAACTTTCAAAAGATTCAAAGCTTTTAAGCATTTCGCTTTAAGATATTTAATATGTGGTATAAAAGATAACTTTTGGTCAAATATGACCCCAAGAAATTTGGCTTCTTTAACAACAGGAATTTGTGATCCGTATAAGAACAGGGAAGGATGGTCATGTTTCTTCCGTAGCTTACAAAAATGAACACACTGCGTTTTCGACTTGGAGAACTTGAAACCATTTTTATCAGTCCATTCTTCTATTCGTTTTAAATTTTGTTGTAACTTTCGTTCAATTGTTTTCATGTTTTTTGAACGGTAACATATACAAAAATCATCAACATACAACGAACAGTCTGTTTTGTCGTCCAAACATTGTACAATATTGTTTATTTTGATGTTAAATAGCGTAGTTGAGAGAATGCTACCCTGTGGGACACCCTGCTCTTGTGCATAGAGATCTGATAGGGTAGACCCCACGCGGACTTGAAATACACGCTCACCTAAAAAACTTTGAATAAAACTGGGAAGTTTTCCCCTTAAGCCGAGGTTATGGAGATCTCTCAATATTCCATAACGCCAAGTGGTATCATATGCTTTCTCCAAGTCGAAAAAGACAGCTACTACGTGTTCTTTGTTAATAAAAGCATCTCGTATAAATGTTTCTAGTCTTATTAATTTGTCGTTGGTACTACGTTCCGAACGAAAACCTGACTGATATTCTGAAATGAGGTTGTTGGACTCTAAGTACCAGACTAATCTCTTGTTTATCATTCTCTCCAATGTTTTACACAAACAACTTGTCAAAGCTATCGGTCGATAATTCGTAGGTTCTGCATGATCTTTCCCTGGTTTTGGAATTGGTACAACTGTAGCAAAACGCCAGCTCTCAGGACAGACCCCAGTTTCCCAAATATTATTAAAGATATCTAAAAGTGTTGAAAGAGAACTTTTTGGCAGATGCTTAAGCATCTGATAATGAATTTCATCGGGGCCGGTTGCTGTATCGTGTGATTTTTCAATGGCTTCCACTAGTTGGGGTAAGTTAAAAGGTTTGTTGTATTCTTCGTGATTGTGGGATTTGAAGTTTAGATTTCTTTTTTCTTGGTCCTTTTGGAAATTTCTAAAAGTGTCAGAATAATTACGCGGTGATGAATTGCTCAAAAATGTGCTACCAAGAGTATCTGAAATATCTTTTTTAGTTGAAGCTTTTGTGTCAAAACCAGTATTTAAATGTGTAAAACTAGAGGACTTTGTTTTTCCTGAAATTTTTCGTACCATATCCCAAACCTTTTTATTGGGGGTTTTGTAGTTCAATTTGGAGACATATTCTCTCCATGACTTTCGTTTGGAAGCTCGGATTGTTCGCCGAGCTTTAGCTCTAAAAACTTTAACGTCGTTTAGCTTTTCTGAAGTGGGACTTTTGCAGAACTTATTTAGAGCCTGTTTGCGCTTTTGAATAGCTTCTTTACAGTCATTATTAAACCAAGGCTTGCTTTTCTTGGTATTTGTGGAGGTCTTTGGAATGCATTGTTCTGATATATTAATTAGTTTATCTGTGAAATCAGAAACAATGTCAGATGATTCATTTAAGTGATCAACTGATAACTCTTCTTCACATAAATTACGGAATAATTCCCAGTCGGCTTTATTCATTTTCCATTTCTGGCTACAGTCCTCATCATGTTCGTTTACGCTCTCAATTATAACAGGGAAGTGATAACTTCCGCACTGATCATCATGAACAGACCAGTCATAGTCCAAGAAGAGAGATGGGTGACACAAAGAGAGATCTAAAGAAGACAAATGACCTGTCGCTGGGTGAAGGTAAGTATAAGATTTATCATTCATCAAGCAAAGATCGCTCTTTGCAATAAAATCTTCAACAAGTGCTCCTCTGTTATTGATATCTTTACAGCCCCATAGAATATTGTGACCATTGAAGTCGCCAACTAAAATATATGGGGATGGAAGCTGACTCAGCAATGAGTCGAGATGTTCGGGCTTTAAAGAAAATGAGGGTGGAATATATAAAGAGCATATTGTAGTTTCTTTATCCAGAGAAACCGATACTGCTACAGCTTGTAGGTCTGTTTTTAATTTGATCTCTCTTTGTGGTAAACATGATTTAACAAGAATTGAACTGCCACCAGATGGTTTGTTACCATCAGAATAGATATAGTTGTATGTATTGAAACCCCTGACATTAATGTTGTCATCAGTTTTTAAAAAAGTTTCTTGCAAACAAAAAACCGATGGGTTTAATAACGAAATAAGTAATAAGAGTTCATTATAATTTGATTTAAGACCTCGACAATTCCATTGTATTATTTTGTGTTTTAAATCCATTTTATCTATAGATTAAGACTAGAAACTATATTGGAGCTGCAATTGGTGATATAGATCTGCTACCACCAGCTCGTGGTGTTGCTGACCTCGATCTGTTGTTGCCATTTGGTGATGATGGAGTTTCAAACTCCATATCACTGTCACTCAAAGATCCGAATCTGTTCTAGAATTTTATATTGTCTCTTTCCATTTTACGTTGTCTGTCTGTTTGTTTTAGAGACATTTGCTTTTTCGGATCTTCCGATCCCTTAGTAGTTCGACCGCAGTCGAGTTTCTCTTTTACATGCGGCGCTGGCTTCGGTACGGTCGCTGTCGACCGATCCGAAGCAACCTGGATTGCGCCATTTGGTAACTTGGTTGAACTTTGTGGCGCTGGAGTGGATTTACTCCATGCACCAGATTTTTTTCAGTTCAGCTATGTATGAATCAACAGTCTGTGTTGCGGAGCTTGACACTTTTACACCAGCACCCTTTGTGATGCTGGCGTAACTGGTGGTTGGTGTTGCGTTTCGATCCTCAACAATTTTCCGCGCTTCTGGGAAGGTTATCGCTCTTTGGTATTTTACAGTGAGTATTTCTTTTTCTTTTTTCCATGCCGGACAATCTCGAGAGAAAACAGCATGATTGCCACCACAGTTGATGCATTTGGCCTCATTTTTGCAGTTTTGATGATTATCAACATGTTTGTCTTTACCACAGTTTGGACAAAGTTGTTTCTTCTGACATCTGCTTTCATGGTGGCCAAAAACCTGACATGAGTAACATCTGAGAGGGTTTGGTATATATACCTCTACGTTAACCGAAAGATATGCTACTTTGATTTTCTTGGGCAGAACTGGTGTATTAAAGGTCAACACGTAAGTACCTGTTGGCTTCAATACGCCATCTCTACGAACTTGGATGTTACGTACTGCAATGACGCCCTCAGATCTCAAGTTGTCAATTATCTCTGCATCGGTGCAAGGACGTAGCTCTGGGCTGCGGATGACACCTTTACACGAATTGAGTGTATTGTGCAGAGACACCTTGACCTTGAGATCAAAGAGCTTTGTGGTACCAAGCAGGCTTTTAACCTGCTGTTCTCTCTCTACTTCCAAGAGGAGATCACCTGACTTAAGCTTTTTGATGCTTTTTGGGTGTCCGGCAATGGAATTTATGCTCTTTTCAATTACAAAAGGCGATAAACTTGACACAGTGCGAGTTTCCTCGACTGATGTCATAACCAAGAAGCGTGGAAAATTTAAAATCTTAGGTGCTTCAGACTGCTGACTAGACTGTTGACTAGATTGGTGACTGGGATCATCCGTTTCGGATGAATCTTCGTCTTTCTTACGTTTAGATGCGTGGGTGCGGTTATTTTTTTTTTCCATGAGGCATAAGGAAAAAATTCTAGTTTCGTCCCAAGTGCTCTCCGCCCTCCGTGGAGCCCTACAAGGGAACACCATAATGGAGTGGTTATCCACCTCGCAGGTGTTAGAGATACACGTGAGATATACTCGCATAAACAAAATGCCTACACGATTGATCCGTTTAGCCACCGCCTTCTAGAGATGATGATGATTTCGTGTTTAACGACGCGTCAACCCTCTTGGTGGGTCATAAGCGTCAGTCGGTTAATGGTTAAACGGCATGAATAATTATGATGATATTAAAAGTAACAAGTCAGAATGATAATGTATAAAAATCTGAAACAGTTAAATCTTATGAAAAAGACCAATTTCTTTTAAGAATAAAATAATGTTATCAACAGGTACATCTCGAAACAGTTGTTGCAAAGTGTCAGCTTTGAAATATAAAATACGTGAGGGTGAAAAGTCAACACAGTCAATTAAGATATGTTTCACAGTGAATGGCTGATCACAACCTACACAAGAAGGCTGATCATCACCATTTAAAATATAAGAATGAGTAACTCTAGTATGGCCGATGCGCAGTCGTGTTAATACTACGTCCTCTTTTCTGGAAAACTGTGGAGGAGAGCATTTTGTACTAACGACAGGTTTAATGGCTGGAGTTAATAATAATAAATATTGTGATAAAGTCTTTGAAAGATCAGGAAGAAATCTGTTTTGGTCTATAAAAAATTCGAATGAGGTTTTAAATAAATTGAAATCCAGACATTTTCGTGCTTCTAGTCTGTCTACTTACGATTTTTCCACTCTTTACACCACACTTCCTCATAATCTTATAAAAGAAAAGCTTAATGATTTAATTGAATGGGCTTTTCACAGAGAAGATTCTCTCTATCTTGCATGTAATGTCAGAAATGCATTTTTCACTTCTAAAGAGCATAAGAATTATACACTTTGGTCATGTCAGAAAATGTGTGATGCCCTCACCTTTCTACTTGACAATATTTATATTAGATTCGGTACTAAGTTATTTAGACAAATTGTGGGTATTCCGATGGGTACTAATTGCGCACCTCTTGTGGCTGATCTGTTCTTGTATTGTTATGAAAGAGACTTCATTTTGTCGCTTTCCATTGATAACCAATCTGAAATTATTGAAGCTTTTAGCTCCACTTCTAGATATTTAGATGATTTATTATGTCTCCCCCGAAAAAATTTTTTTCGGAGAGACATATTGTTTTTCCCCCGGGCGTCTGTCTGTCCGTCTGTCCGTCTGTCACACTTTCGTGTCCGCTCTGTAACTTGAAAACCGTTAGAGCTATCGTCACGAAACTTCGTATAAATATTAATCAGCATTAAACGACGTGCAGTGCACAAGAACCATAACTCTCGCATTTATACTTTTTGAATTATCTCCCTTGGAAGTTTGTTGGTATGTATATATGTATGGGCAAATCGTGTCCGGTCAATAACTTTCTTATTTTTTGATGGATTTTAAAATTACTCGGCAGAAATATTAACAACCATAAGACGATGTGTGGTGTGCATGAGGCAGGTCGGTACCTCAAAGGTCAAGGTCATACTTAGAGGTCAAAGGTCAAAAAAGGGGCCTTTTTTTCGTATTTGGTCAATAACTTTCTTATTTTGAGATGGATTTTAAAATTACTTGGCATAATTATTAACAACCATAAGACGATGTGTGGTGCGCATGAGGCAGGTCGGTTCCTCAAAGGTCAAGGTCATACTTAGAGGTCAAAGGTAAAAAAGGGGCCTTTTTTTGTATTTGGTCAATAACTTTCTAATTTTGAGATGGATTTTAAAATTACTTGGCATAATTATTAACAATCATGAGACGATGTGTGGTGCACATGAGGCAGGTCGGTACCTCACAGGTCAAGGTCATACTTAGAGGTCAAAGGTCAAAAAGTGGGCCTTTTTTTCGTATTTGGTCAATAACTTTCTTATTTTGAGATGGATTTTGAAATCACATGGCAGAAATGTGAACCAATATAAGGCGATGTGTTGCGCGCATGACTAGGTTGGTACCTCAAAGGTCAAGGTCATACTTAGAGGTCAAAGGTAAAAAAAGGGGCCTTTTTTCGGGTTTTGTCAATAACTTGCCTATTTTTAAATAGAATTTGAAGTTACTTGGCAAACATGTTAACTGTCATGGGACGATGTGTTGCATGCATGATTCAGTTTGGTACCTAAAATGTCAAGGTCATACATAGAGGTCAAAGGTAAAAAAGGGGCCTTTTTTCGTGTTTGGTCAATAACTTTATTTTTAGATGGATTTTGAAATTGCTAGGCAGAAATGTTAACCACCATGAGATGATGTGTTGCACGCATGACCCAGTTTAATACCTGAAAGGTCAAGGTCATACATAGAGGTTAAAGGTAAAAAAGGGCCTTTTTTGTGTTCTGTCAATAACTTTCTTATTATGCCCCCAACTTTGAAAAAGTTTGAGGGGCATATTGGTTCTGGTTCGTTCGTCCGTTCGTCCGTCCATTACGCTTTTGATGCATCGCATAACTAAAGAACCGTGTATGCTAGGGTTTTGAAATTTCATATATGGATTCCTCATGGAAAATTAGCTGACGCGTATTTTTTTCTCGTCCGGATTATGCCCCCTTCAAGAGTTATTGCCCTTTGAATTTTTTTAATAAAATCTTGTCAGCAAGATATCTCAAAAACTATTGGAGCTAGAGCCTTGAAAGTTGGTGATTATATTGATGGTGATGAGTAGATGAACTGATTAACTTTTGACAAAATTCCGAAAAATACTTTGTGAGTTATGGCCCTTTGTCATTTTGGTAATTTGTGCCCATTGTAATATATGCTAAAAGTGATGCATAGCATAACTTTAGAACCATGTATGCTAGGGTTTTGAAATTTCATATATGGGTTCCTCATGGAAAATTAGCTGACGCGTATTTTTTTTCTCGTCCGGAATATGCCCCTTTCAAGAGTTATTGCCCTTTGAATTTTTTTTAATAAAATCTTGTCAGCAAGATATCTCAAAAACTATTGGAGCTAAAGCCTTGAAAGTTGGTGAATAGATTGTTGGTGATGAGTAGATGAACTGATTAACTTATGACAAAATTCCGAAAGATACTAGCTGATGGAAAATAAGCTGACGCGTATTTTTTTCTCGTCAGGATTATGCCCCTTTCAAGAGTTATTGCCCTTTGAATTTTTTTTAATAAAATCTTGCCAGCAAGATATCTCAAAAACTATTGGAGCTAGAGGCTTGAAAGTTGGTGAATATATTGGTGGTGATGAGTAGATGAACTGATTAACTTTTGACAAAATTCCAAAAAATTCTTTGTGAGTTATGGCCCTTTGTCATTTTGGTAATTTGTGCCCATTGTAATGTATGCTAAAAGTGATGCATAGCATAACTTTAGAACCATGTATGCTAGGGTTTTGAAATTTCATATATGGGTTCCTCATGAAAAATTAGCTGACGCGTATTTTTTTTCTCGTCCGGAATATGCCCCTTTCAAGAGTTATAGCCCTGTGAATTTTTTTTAATAAAATCTTGTCAGCAAAATAGCTCAAACACTATTGGAGCTAGAGCCTTGAAAGTTGTTGAGTATATTGGTGGTGATGAGTATATGAACTGATTAACTTTTGACGAAATTCCGAAAAATACTTTGCGAGTTATGGCCCTTTGTCATTTTGGTAATTTGTGCCCATTGTAATGAATCCTAAAAGTGATGCATAGCATAACTTTAGAACTGTGTATGCTATGGTTTTGAAATTTCATATATGCAGTCCTAATGGAAAATAAGCTGACACGTATTTTTTTCTCATCCGGATTATGCCCCTTTCAAGAGATTGCCCTTTTAATTTTTTTAAATAAAATCTTGTCAGCAAGATATCTCAAAAACTGTTGGAGCTAGAGGCTTGAAAGTTGGACCATGAGTCATGTGCAAGACCAAGGTCCATACCTCCAATGTCAAGGTCATACCTAGAGGTCAAAGGTAAAAAAAGGACAGTCAATAACTTCCTTATTCTTTGATGGATTATGAAATTACTTGGCAGAAATGTTAACCATCATGAGGCGATGTGTTGTACTGCAAAGGTCAAGGTCATACTTAGAGGTCAAAGGTAGAAAAGTGCTTTTTTGTTTACGGCCAATAACTTTTTTTATTTTTCTATGAACATTTTTAAAGTTACTATGCAGAAATGTTCATCTTCATTAGATGATGTGTTGCACACAAGACCCAGCTCAATACCTCCAATGTCAAGGTTATACTTAGCAGTCAAAAACGGGGGAGACATCTGTGTTTTTGTAGAAAAACAAATTCTAGTTAAATATTGATAATACCTATTTTGATGGTTTGATCAGTCAGATTTACCCCCTAGAACTTCAGTTAAATAAAGCAAATTCTTCTGATACTGAGGCCCCGTTTTTGGATTTACATCTATCTATTGTAGATGGATTTGTTTCGTGCAAAATTTATGATAAACGCGATGACTTTGATTTTGAGATTGTAAATTTTCCTTTTTTGGATGCTGATGTTCCTCGTGCGCCATCCTATGGCGTTTATATTTCGCAATTAATTCGATTTGCTAGAGTGTGTAGTCATGTAACTGACTTCAACACTCGTAATAAATTATTAACGGCTAAACTCCTTAATCAGGGTTATCGGTACCATAAACTACGCAAAGCCTTTTCAAAATTTTATAGACGCCATTCTGATTTAATTTCAAAATTCAATATTGGACTTAAATCTCTTCTGCAACAAGGTCTATCGGAACCCGAATTTTATGGTGACTTAGTATATAAATTCAGAAAAATATATAACCGCAATGACTTCAGCACCCAATTTCGTAAAATCATTCTTCGATATAAAAAGATTGGGTACAACATGGATATTATACGACAGACTGCATGCATGGTAGTTAACCCAATCACGGTTGGCAACTTTGCTTCCCTCTTTAATTGCACGCCGGTGGGTCAGGCCTCAGATTCTATGACGGCTCCAACGTAAAGGCTTATTGAGAATTAGAGAGATATAATTCAAGGTAATGTTGGTTGGTGCCTGATGCTCTGTCTCTGGTCGGGCCCATCGGAGTCTAACTGTTGGTTTTCTTTTGCTCCAGCATTTCAGTGGTTTCTTGCTGTCGAGTCCTCACCGTTGTCTCACCTCTGTGGTTCTTTGATTTTTGTGTTCACGGAGATGTTGCACTGATGAGTTAGGAGGCCTTCATGCGGACTGAACAAATTATTTGTCTAAATCGCGACGGAAGTAAGGGCGAGGATTGTGGCCACGTAAAATCGATTTAAGCCCCCCAGTGGAAATCTTCCACTGACCGTTCCAAGGCGGCTCTTCTGTGGCGATTTATTTATGTTGTTGTTTGTTACTTAGTGTGTGTATCACTTGTGTCTTTTAATTTTGGATGGCCATATGGCCATTTTGTGGGAAAGTAACTGTCCTTATGGCCTTCCTTTGTTTAGGTTTCCATTATGGTCTGGTCGCTTAATGTTTGTATTTCTTTCCCTTTGGTGTCTTTTATGGGTGGAGTAAGTTAATTGTATCAATTCCTGATCTTTGTTTTACTTCTACTTTGTTATTTATTGCACGGTCCCATTCGCCTTGCCATTCCGACAAGATGTATCTATTGATAAATGGTTTAAAATTATTAAAAGGAATTTTAAAAACAGATGGATCAAGATTGAGCGATTCCTTTGCTTTCTTGTCAGCATATTCATTGCCGACAATGCCAATATGGCTCGGAAGCCAACAAAACAAGATTTGGTGTGTTTTAGAAATTTCATGATGTTTTTCGATCAATTTTTGAATTTGAGGATTTTTAGATGATGAATGGTCTAAAGCCTTAAGCACAGAAAGTGAATCAGAAAATATAATTGCTTTTTGAATTGTTGAAGAACTGATAAAATCTAAAGCTAGGTCTATTGCGTTGGCTTCAGCTGTAAAAATAGATGAACCATCTGGAAGGCGCATGGTTTTGTGCGTATCTTTAGAAACATACGCACAACCAACTTTATCTCCTTCTTTGGAACCATCAGTATAGACTTGCTGGTAATCATCGTAACGTGATTGCAGTACCTGAAAGTTTTGTTTCAGAAGTATCGGATTTGATTCGGATTTTTTGCCATCATGTAAGTCGAACAGAATAGAAGGTTGTTTAATACACCAAGATGGAACTTCGGCAGTTTCATGTTTTTGAATATTTTTAAGGTCGATACCTGAATTTTCCAGCAGTGGTAAAATACGTAATCCAAAAGGTTTAATTGCTGTGGGTTTAGTTTCATACCTATCTACAAATTGAGGTCGAAATGAAATTTTGGATGCCGGGTTAGATGGATTTGCAGCAAGTCTAATAGCATACTGAAGAGAAAGTTTCTCTCTGCGCGAGGTTAAAGATGGTTCACCTGCTTCTACATAAAGGCTTAATACGGGAGAAGTACGGAAGGCTCCCATGGCCAGACGAAGGCCTTGGTGATGGATAGTATCCAAGGATTTTAAATAGGACTTTCTGGCAGAACCATAAACAACAGACCCATAATCTAATTTAGATCTTATTAAAGACCGGTAAAGATGTAATAAAGTATACCGATCTGCTCCCCAACTTGTATGAGCTAAAACTTTCAAAAGATTCAAAGCTTTTAAGCATTTCGCTTTAAGATATTTAATATGGGGAATAAAAGATAACTTTTGATCAAATATGACCCCAAGAAATTTGGCTTCTTCAACAACAGGAATTTGTGATCCGTATAAAAACAGGGAAGGATGTTCGTGTTTCTTCCGCAGTTTACAAAAATGAACACACTGCGTTTTCGACTTGGAGAACTTGAAACCATTTTTATCAGTCCATTCTTCTATTCTTTTTAAATTTTGTTGTAACTTTCGTTCAATTGTTTTCATATTTTTTGAACGGTAACATATACAAAAATCATCAACATACAATGAACAATCAGTTTTGTCGTCCAAACATTGTACAATATTGTTTATTTTGATGTTAAATAGCGTAGTTGAAAGAATACTACCCTGTGGGACACCCTGTTCTTGATCATAGAAATCTGACACGGTAGACCCCACACGCACCTGAAACATGCGCTCCCCTAAAAAGCTTTCAATAAAACTGGGAAGTTTTCCTCTTAAGCCAATGTTATGTAGATCTTTCAATATTCCATAACGCCATGTTGTATCATATGCTTTCTCCAAGTCGAAAAAGACAGCTACTACGTGTTCTTTGTTAATAAAAGCATCTCGTATAAATGTTTCTAGTCTTATTAAATTGTCATTGGTACTACGTTCCGAACGAAAGCCCGATTGATATTCTGAAATGAGGTTGTTGGACTCTAAGTACCAGACTAATCTCTTGTTTATCATTCTCTCCAATGTTTTACACAAACAACTTGTCAAAGCTATAGGACGATAATTTGTAGGTTCTGCATGATCTTTCCCTGGTTTCGGAATTGGTACAACTGTAGCTACACGCCAGCTCTCAGGACAGACCCCCGTTTCCCAAATATTATTAAAGATATCTAAAAGTGTTGTAAGAGAACTTTTTGGCAGATGCTTAAGCATCTGATAATGAATTTCATCGGGGCCGGTTGCCGTATCATGTGATTTTTCAATGGCTTCAACGAGTTCGGATAAGTTAAAAGGTTTGTTGTATTCTTCGTGATTAAGTGATTTAAAGTTTAGATTTATTTTCTCTTGGTCCTTTTTGAAATTTCTAAAAGTGTCAGAATAATTACGCGATGATGAATTTCTCAAGAATGTGTGCCCAAGAGTATCTGAAATATCTTTTTTTGTTGAAGCTATTGTGTCAAATTCAGTATTTAAATGTGTAAAACTAGAAGACTTTGTTTTTCCTGAAATTTTTCGTACCATATCCCAAACCTTTTTAATGGGGGTTTTATAGTTCAATTTGGAGACATATTCTCTCCATGACTCTCCTTAAAATGGATTTAAAACACAAAATAATACAATGGAATTGTCGAGGTCTTAAATCGAATTATAATGAACTCTTATTACTTATTTCGCTACTAACCCCATCGGTGTTTTGTTTGCAAGAAACTTTTTTAAAAACTGATGACAACATAGATGTCAGGGTTTTCAATACATACAAGATGGTAACAAACCAGCTGGTGGCAGTTCAATTTTTAATAAATTATGTTTACCACAAAGAGAGATCAAATTAAAAACAGACCTACAAGCTGTAGCAGTATCGGTTTCTCTGGATAAAGAAACTACAATTTGCTCTCTATATATCCCACCCTCATTTTCTTTAAAGCCCGAACATCTTGACTCATTGCTGAGTCAACTTCCATCGCCATATCTTTTAGTTGGCGACTTCAATGGTCACAATATTCTATGGGGCTGTAAAGATATCAATAACAGAGGAGCACTTGTCGAAGATTTTATTGCAAAGAGCGATCTTTGCTTGATGAATGATAAATCTTATACTTACCTTCACCCTGCGACAGGTCATTTGTCTTCTTTAGATCTCTCTTTGTGTCACCCATCTCTCTTCTTGGACTATGACTGGTCTGTTCATGATGATCAGTACGGAAGTGATCACTTCCCTGTTATAATTGAGAGCGTAAACGAACCAGATGAAGACTGTAACCAGAAGTGGAAAATGAATAAAGCCGACTGGGAATTATTCCATAATTTATGTGAAGAAGAGTTAACAGTTGATCACTTAAATGAATCATCCGACATTGTTTCTGATTTCACAGATACACTTATTAATATATCAGAACAATGCATTCCAAAGACCTCCACAAATACTAAGAAAAGCAAGCCTTGGTTTAATAATGACTGTAAAGAAGCTATTAAAAAGCGTAAACAGGCTCTAAATAAGTTCTGCAAAAGTCCCACTTCAGAAAAGCTAAACGACGTAAAAGTTTTTAGAGCTAAAGCTCGGCGAACAATCCGAGCTTCAAAACGAAAGTCATGGAGAGAATATGTCTCCAAATTGAACTACAAAACCCCCATTAAAAAGGTTTGGGATATGGTACGAAAAATTTCAGGAAAAACAAAGTCCTCTAGTTTTACACATTTAAATACTGAATTTGACACAATAGCTTCAACAAAAAAAGATATTTCAGATACTCTTGGGAGCACATTCTTGAATAATTCATCATCGCGTAATTATTCTGACACTTTTAGAAATTTCAAAAAGGACCAGTAGAAAAGAAAACTTAACTTCAAATCCCTTAATCACGAAGAATACAACACACCTTTTAACTTATCCGAACTAGTTGAAGCCATTGAAAAATCACATGATACGGCAACCGGCCCCGATGAAATTCATTATCAGATGCTTAAGCATCTGCCAAAAAGTTCTCTTACAACACTTTTAGATATCTTTAATAATATTTGGGAAACGGGGGTCTGTCCTGAGAGCTGGCGTGTAGCTACAGTTGTACCAATTCCGAAACCAGGGAAAGATCATGCAGAACCTACAAATTATCGTCCGATAGCTTTGACAAGTTGTTTGTGTAAAACATTGGAGAGAATGATAAACAAGAGATTAGTCTGGTACTTAGAGTCCAACAACCTCATTTCAGAATATCAATCGGGTTTTCGTTCGGAACGCAGTACCAATGACAATTTAATAAGACTAGAAACATTTACACGAGATGCTTTTATTAACAAAGAACACGTAGTAGCTGTCGTTTTCGACTTGGAGAAAGCATATGCTACAACATGGCGTTATGTATATTGAAAGATCTCCATAACATTGGCTTAAGAGGAAAACTTCCCAGTTTTATTGAAAGCTTTTTAGGGGAGCGCATGTTTCAGGTGCGTGTGGGGTCTACCCTGTCAGATTTCTATGATCAAGAACAGGGTGTCCCACAGGGTAGTATTCTTTCAACTAAGCTATTTAACATCAAAATAAACAATATTGTACAATGTTTGGACGACAAAACTGATTGTTCCTTGTATGTTGACGATTTCTGTATATGTTACCGTTCAAAAAATATGAAAACAATTGAACGAAAGTTGCAACAAAATTTAAAACGAATAGAAGAATGGACTGATAAAAATGGTTTTAAGTTCTCCAAGTCGAAAACGCAGTGTGTTCATTTTTGTAAACTACGGAAGAAACACGAACATCCTTCCTTATTTTTATACGGATCACAAATTCCTGTTGTTGAAGAAGCCAAATTTCTTGGGGTCATATTTGATCAAAAGTTATCTTTTATTCCCCATATTAAATATCTTAAAGCCCCCAGGTATTAGACTTCCTGCCTTGCCGTGGCCCTGGGGGCTCAATTCCCACTGGGCACGTTGCTGCTGTGGTCAATGTGCCCACTGGGAAGAGCTAAAGGAAGTACCACCCGTTTGCCGTGGGTGGCGTCCTGTAAGCCGGAAGAAGGGATCCTGGAGGTTGAGGGTTACCTGAGGTGGCGGTGCTTCAGGTGCCCAACACGCCTCTTTGGCCTGGCTTTTCGGTGTAGACGGGTGGCCGTGCGGTCCGGCACGGTCAATCGGCTGGTCACGCCGAGCCCTAGAGATACCGCTTTGCTTTCTCTTCAACTCTTTTTGTATCTTTCCTGATACCAACCATATGCCCATTTACCTTACCCTTTTCTGTCTTTTTATCTCTAGAAGGCGGTGGCTTAACGGATCAATCGTGTAGGCATTTTGTTTATACGAGTATATCTCACGTGTATCTCTAACATCTGCGAGTTGGATAACCACTCCAGTATGGTGTTCCCTTGTAGGGCTCCACGGAGGGCGGAGAGCACTTGGGACGAAACTAGAATTTTTTTCTTATGGCTCCTGGAAAAAAACATAACCGCAAATCACCTAACCGCAAATCACCTAACCACAACGCACCTAAACGTAAAAAACAAGAAGATTCATCCGAATCGGATGAACACAGTCAACAATCCAGTCAGCAGTCAAGTCAACAATCTAGTCAGCAGTCTGCTGAACCAAATTTTGACAATGTTCCGCGTTTCTTGGTCGTTACGTCACTTGACGATACACGAACTGTATCTAGCCTTTCCCCCTTCGTCATCGAGAAAAGTATTCTCTCCATTGCCGGACACCCTAAGAGTATAAAACAACTCAAATCGGGTGATCTTCTCTTAGAAGTCGAGAAAAAACAGCAAGTGGTAAGCCTGCTAAACACCAACAAACTCTTTGATCTAAAAGTTAAAGTCGCTTTACATAACACGCTCAATTCATCTAAAGGAGTGATTCGCAGTCCAGAACTGCGTCCTTGCTCAGATGAAGAGATAGTCGATAACCTTAAGGATCAGGGAGTTGTTGGTGTTCGTAACATTCAAGTTCGTAGAAATGGTGTACTAAAACCAACAGCAACTTATGTGTTGACTTTTAATACACCAATTCTACCCAAGAAAATCAAAGTAGCATATCTTTCCATTAACGTAGAGGTATACATCCCAAACCCTCTTAGATGTTACTCTTGTCAGGCTTTTGGCCATCACGAAAGCAGATGTCAGAGAAAAAAACTCTGTCCTAATTGTGGTGAAGAAAAGCATGTTGATAATCACCTCAACTGCAAAAATGAACCCAAATGCGTAAATTGTGATGGCAAACATGCTGTTTTCTCCCGAGACTGTCCGGCGTGGAAAAAAGAAAAAGAAATACTTACCGTCAAATACCAAAGGGGGATAACATTCCCAGAAGCGCGGAAGATTGTCGAAGAGCGATACATAACACCAACTACCAGTTTCGCCAGCATCACAAAGGGTGCTGGTGTAAAATGTACCAGCTCCGCAACACAGACTGCTGAATCATACATTGCTGAACTGAAAAAGTCTGGTGCATGGAGTAAATCCACTCCAGCACCACAAAGTTCAACCAATTTATCAAAAGGCGCAATCCAGGTTGCTTCGGATCGGTCGACAGCGACCGTACCGAAGCCAGCGCCGAATGTAAAAGAGAAACCCGACCCAGGTCGAACTAATAAGGGGTCGCAAGATCCGATAAAAAAACATCAATTGTCTCAAAGACAAACAGACAGACAACGTAAAATGGAAAGAGACAATATAAAATTTCAGAACAGATTCGGATCTTTGAGTGACAGTGATATGGAGTTGACTGAAACTCCATCATCACCAAGTGGCAATAACAGATCGAGGTCTGCCACACCACGAGCTGGTGGTAGCAGATCTATATCACCAATTGCACCTCCATAATAGTTTCTAGTCTTTAAATATCTCTCCTTAAAATGGATTTAAAACACAAAATAATACAATGGAATTGTCGAGGTCTTAAATCAAATTATAATGAACTCTTATTACTTATTTCGCTACTAACCCCATCGGTGTTTTGTTTGCAAGAAACTTTTTTAAAAACTGATGACAACATAGATGTCAGGGGTTTCAATACATACAACTATATCTATTCTGATGGTAACAAACCATCTGGTGGCAGCTCAATTTTTGTTAAATCATGTTTACCACAAAGAGAGATCAAATTAAAAACCGACCTTCAAGCTGTAGCAGTATCGGTTTCTCTGGATAAAGAAACTACAGTTTGCTCTCTATATATCCCACCCTCATTTTCTTTAAAGCCCGAACATCTTGACTCATTGCTGAGTCAACTTCCATCGCCATATCTTTTAGTTGGCGACTTCAATGGTCACAATATTCTATGGGGCTGTAAAGATGTCAATAACAGAGGAGCACTTGTCGAAGATTTTATTGCAAAGAACGATCTTTGCTTGATGAATGATAAATCTTATACTTACCTTCACCCTGCGACAGGTCATTTGTCTTCTTTAGATCTCTCTTTGTGTCACCCATCTCTCTTCTTGGACTATGACTGGTCTGTTCATGATGATCAGTGCGGAAGTGATCACTTTCCTGTTATAATAGAGAGCGTAAACGAACCAGATGAAGACTGTAACCAGAAATGGAAAATGAATAAAGCCGACTGGGAATTATTCCATAATTTATGTGAAGAAGAGTTATCAGTTGATCACTTAAATGAATCATCTGACATTGTTTCTGATTTCACAGATACACTTATTAACATATCAGAACAATGCATTCCAAAGACCTCCACAAATACTAAGAAAAGCAAGCCTTGGTTTAATAATGACTGTAAAGAAGCTATTAAAAAGCGTAAACAGGTTCTAAATAAGTTCTGCAAAAATCCCACTTCAGAAAAGCTCAACAACGTAAAAGTTTTTAGAGCTAAAGCTCGGCGAACAATCCGAGCTTCCAAACGAAAGTCATGGAGAGAATATGTCTCCAAATTGAACTATAAAACCCCCATTAAAAAGGTTTGGGATATGGTACGAAAAATTTCAGGAAAAACAAAGTCTTCTAGTTTTACACATTTAAATACTGAATTTGACACAATAGCTTCAACAAAAAAAGATATTTCAGATACTCTTGGTCACACATTTTTGAGAAATTCATCATCGCGTAATTATTCTGACACTTTTAGAAATGTCAAAAAGGACCAGGAGAAAAGAAAACTTAACTTCAAATCCCTTAATCACGAAGAATACAACACACCATTTAACTTATCCGAACTCGTTGAAGCCATTGAAAAATCACATGATACGGCAACCGGCCCCGATGAAATTCATTATCAGATGCTTAAGCATCTGCCAAAAAGTTCTCTTACAACACTTTTAGATATCTTTAATAATATTTGGGAAACGGGGGTCTGTCCTGAGAGTTGGCGTGTAGCTACAGTTGTACCAATTCCGAAACCAGGGAAAGATCATGCAGAACCTACAAATTATCGTCCGATAGCTTTGACAAGTTGTTTGTGTAAAACATTGGAGAGAATGATAAACAAGAGATTAGTCTGGTACTTAGAGTCCAACAACCTCATTTCAGAATATCAATCGGGCTTTCGTTCGGAACGTAGTACCAATGACAATTTAATAAGACTAGAAACATTTATACGAGATGCTTTTATTAACAAAGAACACGTAGTGGCTGTCTTTTTCGACTTGGAGAAAGCATATGATACAACATGGCGTTATGGAATATTGAAAGATCTACATAACATTGGCTTAAGAGGAAAACTTCCCAGTTTTATTGAAAGCTTTTTAGGGGAGCGCATGTTTCAGGTGCGTGTGGGGTCTACCCTGTCAGATTTCTATGATCAAGAACAGGGTGTCCCACAGGGTAGTATTCTTTCAACTACGCTATTTAACATCAAAATAAACAATATTGTACAATGTTTGGACGACAAAACTGATTGTTCATTGTATGTTGATGATTTTTGTATATGTTACCGTTCAAAAAATATGAAAACAATTGAACGAAAGTTACAACAAAATTTAAAAAGAATAGAAGAATGGACTGATAAAAATGGTTTCAAGTTCTCCAAGTCGAAAACGCAGTGTGTTCATTTTTGTAAACTACGGAAGAAACACGAACATCCTTCCCTGTTTTTATACGGATCACTAATTCCTGTTGTAGAAGAAGCCAAATTTCTTGGGGTCATATTTGATCAAAAGTTATCTTTTATTCCACATATTAAATATCTTAAAGCGAAATGCTTAAAAGCTTTGAATCTTTTGAAAGTTTTAGCTCATACAAGTTGGGGAGCAGATCGGTATACTTTATTACATCTTTACCGGTCTTTAATAAGATCTAAATTAGATTATGGGTCTGTTGTTTATGGTTCTGCCAGAAAGTCCTATTTAAAATCCTTGGATACTATCCATCACCAAGGCCTTCGTCTGGCCATGGGAGCCTTCCGTACTTCTCCCGTATTAAGCCTTTATGTAGAAGCAGGTGAACCATCTTTAACCTCGCGCAGAGAGAAACTTTCTCTTCAGTATGCTATCAGACTTGCTGCAAATCCATCTAACCCGGCATCCGAAATTTCATTTCGACCTCAATTTGTAGATAAGTATGAAACAAAACCCACAGCAATCAAACCTTTTGGATTACGTATTTTACCACTGCTGGAAAATTCAGGTATCGACCTTAAAAATATTCAAAAACATGAAACCGCCGAAGTTCCATCTTGGTGTATTAAACAACCTTCTATTCTGTTCGACTTACATGATGGAAAAAAATCCGAATCAAATCCAATACTTCTCAAACAAAACTTTCAGGTACTGCAGTCACGTTACAATGATTACCAGCAAGTCTATACTGATGGTTCCAAAGAAGGAGATAAAGTTGGCTGTGCGTATGTTTCTAAAGATACGCACAAAACCATGCGCCTTCCAGATGGTTCATCTATTTTTACAGCTGAAGCCAAAGCAATAGACCTAGCTTTAGATTTTATCAGTTCTTCAACAATTCAAAAAGCAATTATATTTTCGGATTCACTTTCTGTGCTTAAGGCTTTAGACCATTCATCATCTAAAAATCCTCAAATTCAAAAATTGATCGAAAAACATCATGAAATTTCTAAAACACACCAAATCTTGTTTTGTTGGCTTCCGAGCCATATTGGCATTGTCGGCAATGAATATGCTGACAAGAAAGCAAAGGAATCGCTCAATCTTGATCCATCTGTTTTTAAAATTCCTTTTAACAATTTTAAACCATTTATCAACAGATACATCTTGTCGGAATGGCAAGGCGAATGGGACCGTGCAATAAATAACAAACTCCATGCCATTAAACCTGTCGTTAGTACAAAATGCTCTCCTCCACAGTTTTCCAGAAAAGAGGACGTAGTATTAACACGACTGCGCATCGGCCATACTAGAGTTACTCATTCTTATATTTTTAATGGTGATGATCAGCCTTCTTGTGTAGGTTGTGATCAGCCATTCACTGTGAAACATATCTTAATTGACTGTGTTGACTTTTCACCCTCACGTATTTTATATTTCAAAGCTGACACTTTGCAACAACTGTTTCGAGATGTACCTGTTGATAATATTATTTTATTCTTAAAAGAAATTGGACTTTTTCATAAGATTTAACTGTTTCAGATTTTTATACATTATCATTCTGACTTTTTACTTTTAATATCATCATAATTATTCATGCCGTTTAACCATCAACCGTTAGACGCTTATGACCCACAAAGAGGGTTGACGCGTCGTTAAACACGAAATCATCATCATCATCATAAATATCTTAAAGCGAAATGGTTCTTTGATTTCTGTGTTCACGGAGATGTTGCACTGATGAGTTAGGAGGCCTTCATGCGGACTGAACAAATTATTTGTCTAAATCGCGACGGAAGTAAGGGCGAGGATTGTGGCCACGTAAAATCGATTTAAGCCCCACAGTGGAAATCTTCCACTGACCGTTCCAAGGCGGCTCTTCTGTGGCGATTTATTTATGTTGTTGTTTGTTACTGTGTGTATCACTTGTGTTACGAGCCAGGCGTAGCAGAAAGAAAAAGCAAACAAGCCTTTTGGAAAATTTTAACAAAATTTATTTACAAGTTAACTTTAACCTGTAGAAGTAAGAAAATTAAATGTACTTAGCTCTGTTATGAAATGTCCTGAATGAATCTATTTTCCTTGATCCCACAGAATTCACAGTCCAAAATGAAAAGTAATATCCTTTAACAATCCAACACAGAATTTAGAAATAACTTTTCTTCTAAGCCCAAACTTGAAACTCCAAAGCCTGACTCAATGAGAAAAATCAAGCTCTTTTATAGACCCTAAGATTTCTCTAGACCATTCCAGAGGGCTGTAGAATAAGATGAGGTAATTTTCTAAAAATAATGCAACCCAGAACTTTCTGGAAGGTTCTGAAGTACTTTTCCTTGTAAACATGTTGTTTACAAAAATGAAATTAATCTGTGACTCAGTTTTCTAGAATCTTCTATAAGAAGATTAACAAGATATTTATAGCACTATTAGGTCACAGTGGGGTGCAAGTGGGAATCAGAAAAATAAATTCTTATGCATAACACTCCCCCTCTTCGAGGAAAAGAAAGATTTATGTAATAAAGCTTTCTTTTGCTTTAAGAATAATAAAATATTGAGCATAGCATATAAAATTACATGTATCTACAATCCACTTTAGTAGGAAAGAAAAACACAACTCCTGACACTGCTCAAGCTCTTGAAAGGGCATCAGGGATAATGTTATCTCTCCCTCTGATATGTCTTATGTCAAAATTATACTCTTGTAGCATAAGACTCCACCTGAGCAACCGCTGATTTTTGTTTTTCATTTTATGTATGAAAGTCAGTGGATTGTGATCACTGAAAACAACAATCGGTGCAGTAGTAGGGGTAAGATAAACTTCGAAATGTTGCAGACTGATTCTTGCTCTGCATCTGTCTATGTTCGAGAATTAATCCTTCTAAGAGTCTATAAACATTTTTGTCCTTTCTTGTTCTGGTATAAGAATACTAGGAGAACTCCATTCCAGTCATTGTCCAGCAAATACTGAATTTCTTCTTTAAGATTTTTCTGTTTTATAGGATTCATCCTGTATAGGTGTTGTTTTACAGGTTTGGAACCATTTATGTCCACATCGTGAAATATTTTGTCTGTCCGTGTTGGAATGTCAGGAAATAAGTGTCCATATTCAAAAATCAGCTGTTTCAGTTCATTCCGCTGATTTGGCTCTAGATGTGACAGTTTCTGGTCAAGATTCCGTAGAATGTCAGAATTCTGAAGTTTTGATGATGTGGGATCCGACTTCACTGAATTAATATCCTCACAGTCATTGTCACTTGAATTAAGTGGAACAGAGCTAACTAGATTGACTGATGTTAAAGATGTATTGTCCCTATCTATGTATGCCTTAAGCATGTTAATATGACATAGCTGCTTTAGCTTGCGCCTCCCAGGAGTGTTTATTATGTAATTTACGTCACTGATCTTTTTGTCTACAGTGTATGGACCATAATATCTGGCCTGCAACGATTTCCCTGGAATAGGCAAAAGAGCTAGTACCTTATCACCTGGTTTAAAATTCCTTTCCATTGTCCCTATGTCATATAGCTGTTTCATTTTCCGTTGGGCTGACTGAAGATTGGTCCGAGCAGCCTCACAGGCTTTTGAAAGTCTAGTTTTGAAATCAGACACATACTGAAGTAAATTCAGGGAGGTGTCATCATTGGACAGAAATTTCTCTTTGAGAAGTTTCAAAGGACCACGAACAGTATGGCCAAACACTAATTCAAATGGACTGAAGCCAAGAGATTCTTGCACAGATTCTCTGACAGCAAATAAAAGCAGATGGATGCCTTCATCCCAATCCTTCTCTGTGTCAAAGCAATATGATCTTATCATGTTTTTCAATGTTTGATGGAATCTTTCAAGGGCGCCTTGACTTTCAGGATGATAGGCCGATGACTTATACTGTACAATGCCAAGTTCATGCATTACTTGTTGAAATATTCCAGACATAATATTTGAGCCTTGGTCTGACTGAATAGATTTAGGAAGCCCAACAAATGTGAAAAACTTCACTAATGCCTTGACGATTGTCTTAGTTTTGATATTTCTTAAAGGAATGGCTTCAGGAAAACGTGTGGAAGCACACATAATGGTCAAAAGATATTCACAGCCGGACTTAGTTCTGGGCAAGGGACCCACACAGTCTATAATTATTCGACTGAAAGGTTCATCAAAAGCAGGTATAGGCTGCAAATGAGCCTTAGGTATAGTCTGATTGGGTTTTCCTACCATTTGGCATGTATGGCAGGACCTACAATGCTGAGAAACATCTGATTTTAACCCAGGCCAGTAAAAATGATTAAGAATCTTGTGATAGGTTTTATTTACACCTAAATGTCCTGACATGGGAGTTTCATGTGCCAAGTTTAATATTTGGGAACGGTAAACCCGTGGAACCACTATCTGGTGGTTGACAGTCCACTCGTCTTCTGCTGAGACGTCTGGTGGACGCCATTTTCTCATAAGAATGTCATTTTTGACATAATAACAGACTGGGACCTGAGATATTTCCTGCTCATCTAAGGCCCTTTCAAATAAAGGCGAAATTTCAGGATCCTTATGCTGTTCTATAGCTAGTTGAGACCCAGACATTATGTCATGGCCTAGATCTAAAGATGAGTTATTCTCATGAAAATCTGTCTGCTTATCAGGCAGGCTTGAAGACAGAGACCTTGTTATCTCGTCATTAAAAGACTGACCCAAAAAGGTATCAGTTAAATCAAAATCCTGTTTCCCATCAGTTTGCTTGGCCTTACGTGCCATCGCCCTTGTGACTGCACAAGATGGATAAAGATCAGGAATTTCCTGCTCAATGGGATCAGGCGGTTGGTCTATGCAAGGATTAGTAGTCAAAAGTGGGTTTACCACAACCTTATCTCCAGCTAAGTCATTGCCTAGCAACAAATGAACACCTTTAAAAGGTAAAGAAGGTCTAATACCAACAGCCACTGAACCGGATACCAAGTCTGATGACAAATAAACGTTATGGAGCGGAACATTAACAAATCCACATTCCACACCCTGAATAAGGACACTTTGGCCCAAAGAAGTCTTCTCAGAAAAAGGCAGAGTATCTGCTAGAATAAGAGATTGAGAAGCTCCGGTATCTCGTAAGATTTTAATAGGGGTAGGATGGGCATAACTATCACCATTTAGTGACACAAAACCATCTGATAAGAATGGTTCATAACACTCCATAACTGTATCAGTCTCAGATAATTTGGTATCAGAAAGAGTTTCCTCCCTTACACAAGACTGTGGTTTTGGCCTTATAGAAGTCAAGCCTGTAGGCTTAAGTTCCTCTTGTCTTTCTCTTTCTTTCCTTCGCTTTAATTTTAAACACTCAGAGATCAAATGACCTGTATTTTTACAATAATAACAAACTACTTGAGATTGAGATAAGGGATTCTGGTCTTTGTTTTCACCAGAAGGTTTGGGAAAATTTGGGCTTCTGTTTTCACCAGAAGGTTTGGAAGGATTCTGGCTTTTATTTTCACCAGAAAGTTTGGGCATAGTACTAGATGTATGGCTATAACTACCAGAAGGATTACTGGGATAGAATCTTGGACCTGTCTGTGGATTATAAGGTTTTCGAGGATAAGGCCTGTTCACAAATGAGACTTTATGAGTCAAAGCATAATCATCTGCCAAACGAGAAGCTTCCTCCAAAGTTTCAACCTGTCTCTCATCGAGAAAAGATTTAATGTCTGAATTTATGCACCGTTTGAACTCTTCAACAAGGACAAGTTGTCTAAGTTTGTCATGATCAGAGCCTACTTTTTTAGAAGAACACCACCTATCAAATAACTGTTCTTTGGTTCGAGCAAATTCTACATGGGTCTGGGAAATTTCTTTTTTGCAATTCCTAAATTTCTGCCTGTAAGCCTCAGGGACCAACTCATATGCCTTAAGAATAAGCTCCTTAACCAGATCATAGTCTGAGCTTTGCTCGACAGTTAGCTGAGTGTAAATATCTCTAGCCTTTCCGACAACAACGCTTTGCAAAAGTAAGGTCCAATGCTCTTTTGGCCATTTTAAATTTTCTGCAACTTTTTCAAAATGCAAAAAATACTTATCTACCTCTTTTTCCTGAAATGGCGGAACTAATCGGATGTGCTTTGTGGCATCAAAGTAACTACCAGAGTCAAAAACAGGGGTAGGTTTCACCCTATCTTGACCCTGGAGTTCCAGTTCCTTCATCTTTAATTGAAAATGCCATTTTTCTCTTTCTATTTCTAGTCGCTCTTCTTTTTTGAATTTTTCTTTCTGAAGGCGTTCCTCCATTTCTAATCTTTCCATCTGCATTTGTCTCTGCATTTCTCTTTCCTTTTCCTTCTCTCTTTCTTCCATTTCCCTTTGCTTTTCTTCCTGTTCTAATTTTTCTTTTCGAATTCGTTCTTCCATTTCTAATCTTAACTTCTCTAATTCAATTTGCATTCCTATTTCAATTTGTCTCATTTGTAATTCAGTATGAGAGACCATAATGAGAGACAAAGCAGATGGATCGAAAAGTTCTTCATCAACAAAAAACTGTACCAAAATATTCTTTATTTCATGTTTTTTCATGCTTGTTTTAACAGCAGTGACCCCATAATGGGAAGCAATATCTAGCAAATCTGTCCTTTTGGCCAGATTAAACAACTCCTGAGTAGGCTGAGCCAAAAAGCTTCTCAAATCAAACGACATGTTTGCCTTTTGTTCGTTTTATAAAGTAATTATGGTACTACAGATTGAGGTTAATTTGACAAAGTTTTTTTTTTTTTTTTTTTTTTTGAAATGACAAGCCCAACGAGAATTTCACATGAAATGACAAGTACTATTTCACCTGAAATGACAATTCACATGAAATGACAATCCCCTATATGCCTATAGGGAAATACCAATCCTGTGAAGCAACTGCAAAGTCTATTTGATAAGAAATGACAATTACCTGCGTCACATAAAATGTCGGTTTTAAAATGGTTTTATCCCGGACGAGCCCCCAATTTCTGTTACGAGCCAGGCGTAGCAGAAAGAAAAAGCAAACAAGCCTTTTGGAAAATTTTAACAAAATTTATTTACAAGTTAACTTTAACCTGTAGAAGTAAGAAAATTAAATGTACTTAGCTCTGTTATGAAATGTCCTGAATGAATCTATTTTCCTTGATCCCACAGAATTCACAGTCCAAAATGAAAAGTAATATCCTTTAACAATCCAACACAGAATTTAGAAATAACTTTTCTTCTAAGCCCAAACTTGAAACTCCAAAGCCTGACTCAATGAGAAAAATCAAGCTCTTTTATAGACCCTAAGATTTCTCTAGACCATTCCAGAGGGCTGTAGAATAAGATGAGGTAATTTTCTAAAAATAATGCAACCCAGAACTTTCTGGAAGGTTCTGAAGTACTTTTCCTTGTAAACATGTTGTTTACAAAAATGAAATTAATCTGTGACTCAGTTTTCTAGAATCTTCTATAAGAAGATTAACAAGATATTTATAGCACTATTAGGTCACAGTGGGGTGCAAGTGGGAATCAGAAAAATAAATTCTTATGCATAACACTTGTGTCTTTAATTTTGGATGGCCATATGGCCATTTTGTGGGAAAGTAACTGTCCATATGGCCTTCCTTTGTTTGGGTTTCCATTATGGTCTGGTCGCTTAATGTTTGTATTTCTTTCCCTTTGGTGTCTTTTATGGATGGAGTAAGTTAATTGTATCAATTCCTGATCTTTGTTTTACTTCTACTTTAAAAGCTTTGAATCTTTTGAAAGTTTTAGCCCATACAAGTTGGGGAGCAGATCGGTATACTTTATTAAATCTTTACCGGTCTTTAATAAGATCTAAATTAGATTATGGGTCTGTTGTTTATGGTTCTGCCAGAAAGTCCTATTTAAAATCATTGGATACTATCCATCACCAAGGCCTTCGTCTGGCTATGGGAGCCTTTTGTACTTCTCCCGTATTAAGCTTTTATGTAGAAGCAGGTGAACCATCTTTAACTTCGCGCAGAGAGAAACTTTCTCTTCAGTATGCTATTAGACTTGCTGCAAATCCATCTAACCCGGCATCCAAAATTTCATTTCCACCTCAATTTGTAGATAAGTATGAAACAAAACCCACAGCAATCAAACCTTTTGGATTACGTTTTTTACCACTGCTAGAAAATTCAGGTATCGACCTTAAAAATATTCAAAAACATGAAACGGCCGAAGTTCCATCTTGGTGTATTAAAAAACCTTCTATTCTGTTCGACTTACATGATGGCAAAAAATCCGAATCAAATCCAATACTTCTCAAACAAAACTTTCAGGTACTGCAGTCACGTTACAATGATTACCAGCAAGTCTATACTGATGGTTCCAAAGAAGGAGATAAAGTTGGTTGTGCGTATGTTTCTAAAGATACGCACAAAACCATGCGCCTTCCAGACGGTTCATCTATTTTTACAGCTGAAGCCAAAGCAATAGACCTAGCTTTAGATTTTATCAGTTCTTCAACAATTCAAAAAGCAATTATATTTTCTGATTCACTTTCTGTGCTTAAGGCTTTAGACCATTCGTCATCTAAAAATCCTCAAATTCAAAAATTGATCGAAAGGCATCATGAAATTTCTAAAACACACCAAATCTTGTTTTGTTGGCTTCCGAGCCATATTGGCATTGTCGGCAATGAATGTGCTGACAAGAAAGCAAAGGAATCGCTCAATCTTGATCCATCTGTTTTTAAAATTCCTTTTAATAATTTTAAACCATTTATCAACAGATACATCTTATCGGAATGGCAGGGCGAATGGGACCGTGCAATAAATAACAAACTCCGGGCCATTAAACCTGTCGTTAGTACAAAATGCTCTCCTCCACAGTTTTCCAGAAAAGAGGACGTAATATTAACACGACTGCGCATCGGCCATACTAGAGTTACTCATTCTTATATTTTTAATGGTGATGATCAGCCTTCTTGTGTAGGTTGTGATCAGCCATTCACTGTGAAACATATCTTAATTGACTGTGTTGACTTTTCACCCTCACGTATTTTATATTTCAAAGCTGACACTTTGCAACAACTGTTTCGAGATGTACCTGTTGATAATATTATTTTATTCTTAAAAGAAATTGGACTTTTTCATAAGATTTAACTGTTTCAGATTTTTATACATTATCATTCTGACTTTTTACTCTTAAAATATCATCATAATTATTCTTGCCGTTTAACCATTAACCGTTTGACGCTTATGACCCACAAAGAGGGTTGACGCGTCGTTAAGCACGAAATCATCATCATCCACCTCAATTTATAGATAAGTATGAAACTAAACCCACAGCAATCAAACCTTTTGGATTACGAATTTTACCACTGCTAGAAAATTCAGGCATCGACCTTAAAAATATTCAAAAACATGAAACCGCCGAAGTTCCATCTTGGTGTATTAAACAACCTTCTATTCTGTTCGACTTGCATGAAGGCAAAAAATCCGAATCAAATCCGATACTTCTCAAACAAAACTTCCAGGTACTGCAGTCACGTTACAATGAATACCAGCAAGTCTATACTGATGGTTCCAAAGAAGGAGATAAAGTTGGTTGTGCGTTTGTTTCTAAAGATACAGTACCATTCAGACGATTCTTGACACCCTAGTTGACTCCAAGTCAACTACATTCAGACATGGAGTTAACTCCTAGTCAACTGCATTTCCCGCTTTTGTTAACCAGGGAGTTAACTTTAGTTAACTCCTAGTTGACTAGAAGTCTTAACAGTTATACAGTAGTACATATATGGATTAGAACAGGTGAATGAATATGTTACTTAATTTGTTATCTGTTTATTTTATTTATTTATTTTTTCATCATGCTGATGCAAATGGCATGGCAAAACAAAATGAAGAATGACAGGTTATGTCCCATAATTTCAAAATGATCATTGTTAGCCCTTATCCCGCTGAATAAATTAATGTTACCATACCCATTTCTGGATATCAACCATTCAAATGTATTCATTCAATTCACAAATTGGATGAAAAACAGTGTAGATCCTGACCAGATGAAACAGCCCCTGCCCATAGGGGCTTGAAGAAATATATGGGCTGCATGATGCTTCCACGCAGAGCTGAATCCGGCCCGCACACTAGTACTGGTAAACCGCTTAGAGGATCTAAGCCTATCCAGGAACCGCGGTGCGAGACGGACCGTCCATGCCAAGAAACCCTATTGGTTTCATTGGGCGACAAGGCTTGAGAAGTTATTTCATCGCAATGCCGGGTAAAAGTCCCACAAAATTGGAAGCAATGTCTCCAAAATGACCTTTACAGTGTTGACGGGGACGTTAAACCTCAAATCAAACAAACAAAACCTGACCAGATGGCTTCTTCATAAACCATCTGATCAGGATCTATGCTGTTTGCAAAGTTAGGATTTGTCAAGGTCAGCGGAATAAGGGTTAAAGAATTTCAGGTTATACTCCTGGATTTAAGTGCCCCGAAAATCCAGGTATGGACATTTTAGCCTCTCCAGAACAACAGCTCTGTTTATTTTCATTTGTCAAAATGAATTTCAATAAATCTCGGGTTCACACTGATAAGCCTCACTTATTGTCTAAGCATATGGCAACTGAATATTCATTCATGAAAATTTCACTTTTGCAAACAGTGCAGGCCCAGAATAGACGCCGCAGAATGCGGCGTCTGATCAGGGCCTCCACTGTTTGCTAAAAGTTCAGTCATTCCCCAAATAAACCTTGATGAAAACACACCCCGACACCCCTTAACCTTGAAATGGACCCCTGGTACATATAAGGAGGAAGATTCCATTTGGTACAAAAAGGGTTGAAACCAAATGAATCTTTCTCCCTACATATAGCCCGAGTCCACCTCAAAGTTCAGGGGTGACATGTTGTGCCCCCTCAAACTCCATTTGGAAAATGGCTTAACTTTTTGCAAACAGCGTAGGCCCTGATCAGACGCCCCTTTCTGTGGCGTCTGATCTGGGCCTGCACTGTTTGCCAATTGCCCGTTATAGGGTTTCTGGTACAAAATGAACAGATGTGTATACCTTTACTAGGATAAACATTTCAGTCTGGTACTGCACTGTCTAATTTTAAACCTCTAGAATGCTTGGCTGTAATTAGTAATTGTAGTAGTTTTTATTTCATTATTTATTTCAATGAAGTAGAAATATTTATGTTACTATTGTTATTAGTGATTGTTATTATTATTATTATTATAAGTAATAGTAGTAGTAGCAGTTATATTCACAGGTTTATTTTTTTTATTATTATTATTAATATTAGTAGTAGTAGTAGTGGTAGTAATGTTTTGTTATTAGTAGTAGTGGTGGAAGTAGTAGATGTGACATTGACATTTATTTATTTATTTATTTTGTTTTTCAAGAACAAAATATACTATATATTAATATGTTTAGGGACCAATAACAAAATTCATAAGTAATCCATAAGTGGATTATAATGATTAAACCCTTCTTATCAGATGTCATTATCTGATTTTATCAGATGAATACCATCACCTTAACAGCCTTAAGTGGTCATTTATTGGTAGGTGATAAGAGAAATGGTTTGTGATATATGATATCATGGAGTATTATAATTTTGATTGAGATATAGCAAAGCAGATGAAGTTAGACTCTTCGTTTGCCATAGAAGATATTTTTATCATTACATCACTAAGAAAACACACCTATTCAAATATATTGAAAATTTGACCACCTAATAATAGACAAAAATCAGATAATAAATCTGATTATTATTTTTATATTTCTGGCCAAAACATACATTGTGGGAACTCGTTATAACCGCGTCAGTGAGGCGGTTCTAACGTGTAGCCACAATCTATGTTTTTGGGCGGAAATATAAAGAAAAATGAATAAGTGGGAACTTGTTAGAATCGCCTCATTGAGACAGTTCTAATGAGTACCCATAACCTGTTCATGGCTTTAACATGGCTATTGGCAGTTGACTAGTTTGTCTTTTTTATTTCTGTTTCAAACATTATTAACTGGGAACTTATTAGAATCGCCTCATTGAGACAGCTCTAATAAGCATCCACAACCTGTACATAACTTTAAACTGGCAATTATCACATATTTTTTTTTTATTTCGGCTTCTAAAAAAGGAAGTGGGAATTTGAAAGAACCGCCTCATTGGGTCAGTTCTAACGAGCACCCACAACCTGTTTTGAACCATCTGCTGGTAATTTTAAAATGTCAAATTTTTTCATTTTTTCAAACAATATGGAACCTAATCAGACTGCTCCTCTTGGAGAAGTCTGATCAGGGTCCACACTGATTGACTTTACGCATAAATATGTTTGAAAATTTGAAAATATGTTTTGAAAAGTTTACCAGAAGAGCAGCAGACAACATAAACAAATGACAATTTCAGATGCAGTTTTTCATTATCCTGCTGAATAATTAACCCATAAGATGTCAATCACAACAATTTTGTCTGCTTTGTCGTCTGCTTGTAACTTTGAAAGTCAATTTGCAAACAATGTGGGACCTGATCAGACTGATTAGAGTCCACACAAATTACTTCACTTATTGCATTCATTTAAAATTCGCAAACTGAATGACAGTGTAGATCCAGATCAGATGGTCATCTGATTTAGATTTACATTGTTTCATGTTCAGCAGAGTAAGGATTAATTAGATGACAAGGATCCTACAGACATTGTCTATTCCCACATAAGGGGCCAATAAACAGCTAATGGTAAATGTTGTTGCGTTTGATTTCTCATTTCCACATTTAACCCATATATGCCAAGCGTCCCATTTGTGGGACATCGGCAAAAAGTTCGGATCAGATCGGATGCCCCGTCAACACTATTTATGTCATTTTGAAATGGACCACTCCAAAGTTCGAATCAGATAGGATGCCCCGTCAACACTATTTATGTCATTTTGAAATGGACCACTCCAAACTTATAAAGTAGAAGATTCCACTGTCATATATGGGTTAAAGAAAGGTAATATCGAATATCACAAGCTTGGGCACATACCCTAATACAACTTAATACTGTAGAAACCTATGCGTGGACAGTGAGGAATCAGATCACTGTGTTTTTTGTTTTTTTTACTTGAGATCTCACGTCCCCGTCCACCCTATTTATGTCATTTTGGAGACGCTGCTTCCAATTTTATGAGGCTTTTACCAGACATTGAGATGAAATGACACTTTACCTGGGCATGCTTAGTCCTTCTATATTCACATTAGAAAACATTTTGGCTCCGAAAATATTTTAGAAATTCTAGAAAACAGATACACAGTTTCAACCAATGTGGAGAAATCCCGAACTCAAAACAAATATATAAAAGATGGTTGATAAAATATAGAATCATTACAAAAACACGCCTGTTCAAATACTTTGTAAATTTTACCCACGAAAAAAAAGAATGTTTTCAGGTAAAACAAAAGATATTTGTCTTATTTCTGCACAATATATAGATTGTGGGTACTCGACAGAACCGCCTCATTAAGGGGGTTGTAACGAGTACCCACAATCTATGTTTTTAAGCAGAAATATGAAAAAAAAGGTTTATCCACGTAAAACCCAGTTTTAAAAGTGGGGTTTAAGGGGTCAGAATTATAAAGGCATTTTCTTTTGTAATGAGATAGGAACTTTTATTACAGTGTGTAGGTATTGTGGGTTTTATATCTCCTGAATTCATCACCTGAAATGAACACCCCTAAACTCAACTTTATATAGAGAAATTATGGCTTTACAGGGGTATACATTTTTTTATCTTATTTCTGTTCCACGAGATATGTGGTGGGTACTCGTTAGAACCGCCTCGCTGAGGCGGTTCAATCGAGTACCTACAACCTATGTTTGCAGTATAAATAAGAAAAATATTACCGATTTTCAGCAGAAAAGTAGCCATTTTGAAGATATAAAAGATTGCACTATGACACACTAATGTGTTATCGTAATGTATCGTAATGTATCAGAATTTTGTTTTCAAACACATTAAATCAGATTCTGTATACACCGGGTAAACTGATTCAATATGCCTTTCGTTGTAATAAAACACCAGAGGAATATTACTCAAGGCAATTTATTAATGAGTGAAAGATGTTAATATGCAGCACATGTCCCATGTTTGTTTAACAATAAACACTTACCGGTACACTTACCTGTAGCTACACTTACCTGTAGATTTAACAGGATTAGCACATAAGACGCCAAACACAACACTTATCGTCTGCTTTGTCGTCTTCTGTTAACTTCATTTTTACAAACAGTGTGGACCCAGATCAGACTGCTCCTCCAGGAGCTGTATGATCAGGGTCCACTCTGTTTTGCCTGCAAGAAGGTGCAGCAGACAACATAAAGAGACAGCATTTTAAAAAAAAATTCTGGGCATCTTAAGGGTTAATTCATGACATTCATCAATGCCACTTATTTTTTAAGGTTACGGCCCCCGCAAGATGATTTCACTTATTTCTAGGCGATTCATTATGTTAACAAGTGAAAACCCCATAAACTCCACTTTATATGCAGAAAACTGGGGTTTAGAGAGGTTTATACTGTTTCTTATTTCTGCTCCAAGACATGTTGTGGATTCTCGTTGAGGCAGTTCTAACAATCACCCACAACCAGTATGTCATACAGATGTTTTATTTTAATTGTTAATTAGAGGTGGACGAAAACTGGAGTAACCGGAAAAATGCTTGACCTATTATAGAGAAATAGATAGATAACACAGTAGATGTGTTAATGTATTAAAAAGAAAGCAAAGTAAAAGGAATTCCCTTTATAAAAACATGCGCATGAAATATAAATCAACTGATTTTTAAAAAAAAAAAATGATTTGTATTTCATCTTATGAAATTTGTGAAAGGTTTCCCATTCTTGCCCCAAAACATTTTTAGATATTTTTTATCTGTAATTATGACAATCTATTATTAAGACCACATCTGGTCAGCCAAAAATGGGGTCTTAATATAAGAAATTAAATGTACATTTATTTAATTACTCATTTGATAATAGAAACCATGCATATCTTAATTTTCAGTTATGAAATTATATGCAAATCAAATCTCAGATAAGAGTTTGATGACAGGACAAAGGATTAGTTAACTCCATGTCAACTCCCTAGTGAACTATAGTTAACTAGGGAGTGAACTTGTAGTCAACTCTAGGGTCCAAATGTAGTCTGAATGTAGTCAACTCCTAGTTAACTTGGTGTAAAGATTCGTCTGAATGGTACTGTACGCACAAAACCATGCGCCTTCCAGATGGTTCATCTATTTTTACAGCTGAAGCCAAAGCAATAGACCTAGCTTTAGATTTTATCAGTTCTTCAATAATTCAAAAAGCAATTATATTTTCTGATTCACTTTCTGTGCTTAAGGCTTTAGACCATTCATCATCTAAAAATCCTCAAATTCAAAAATTGATCGAAAAACATCATGAAATTTCTAAAACACACCAAATCTTGTTTTGTTGGCTTCCGAGCCATATTGGCATTGTCGGCAATGAATATGCTGACAAGAAAGCAAAGAAATCGCTCAATCTTGATCCATCTGTTTTTAAAATTCCCTTTAATAATTTTTAACCATTTATCAACAGATACATCGTGTCGGAATGGCAAGGCGAATGGGACCGTGCAATAAATAACAAACTCCATGCCATTAAACCTGTCGTTAGTACAAAATGCTCTCCTCCACAGTTTTCCAGAAAAGAGGACGTAGTATTAACACGACTGCGCATCGGCCATACTAGAGTTACTCATTCTTATATTTTTAATGGTGATGATCAGCCTTCTTGTGTAGGTTGTGATCAGCCACTCACTGTAAAACATATCTTAATTGACTGTGTTGACTTTTCACCCTCACGTATTTTATGTTTCAAAGCTGGCACTTTGCAACAACTGTTTCGAGATGTACCTGTTGATAATATTATTTTATTCTTAAAAGAAGTTGGACTTTTTCATAAGATTTAACTGTTTCAGATTTTTATACATTGTCATTCTGACTTTTTACTTTTAATATCATCATAATTGTTCATGCCGTTTAACCATTAACCGTTTGACGCTTATGACCCACAAAGAGGGTTGACGCGTCGTTAAACAGGAAATCATCATCATCATCGCAGGTTTTTGGAGACATTCTATTCATTATTTGAAGAACTATATTGTCAAGGATCATGTGGACTTAATGTGCACAATACATGTATCCATTTGGTGTGGTATGTAATGCAGTGGGGTCCATTATGGGCATGGAGCTGTTTTCCTTTTGAAGACAATAATGCTGTATTACTTCAGTCTGTCCATGGAACAAGGAATGTAACAAAGCAGTTAATGAATTACCAGCAGGCATATGCATGTTTGCAGCAAAAGGGTATAAGAGCTAAGAAAACAAATCTTTGGAAAGTTACTCACAGGGCTGGAAACTGTGAAATCTCAGGAAAACTAAAAACATTTAAAGATGACGAGTTAAATGATGACATTTTAAGAACTTAACTTAATGTGCAGAGAGAAAGCCTAATGGAACTGAAGAAGGTTGATCGAATAAGTCGTGATGGAAAACAGTTTTGTTCTTTACAGTATACAAGGATGCAGAGACGAGTTTGTGATTTCCTTCTGTATGGGGACAGTAAAGTTGGCAGTACGTTGAAAAGTCGTCGCCCCATCTTCTTTTGAGTGGATTTCCGAATCGCGCACAGCATCTTAGTCTGCAAAGCTAAGATGGACAGTTCATTACACTGTGTCATGGCGTAGATAAATGTTTCGAAAGAGTGCTGTGTGCAGAGAAACAAATCAAACATTTCAAATTTGTCGACACTTCTCCTTACGTATCACAACCACTTGCATTGTTTATTTCCGGTTTAGATGTAAAGAGGCAACACTCGCGTGGCAGTTGATGCCCACACACAGAAAACCGGTCTCCATTCCGGCAATTTGTAAAGTCTACGCCATGACACAGTGTAATAATGTGTTCATCGAAGGGTATCCTGTTTGTTGTTTGAATTTCGTCCGTTATGGAAAGGCATAGAGGATATTTGATTTTTTCAGTGTAAGATCGAATTTTATTTCACCGAATGAACATCAAAAGCAGTATTTTCACGAGTGGCATAGCCACGAGCCACGAGTGAATATACGGCTTTTGGTGTTCATGAGTGAAATAAAATTCAATCTTACACTGAAAAAATCAAATTGTCTATTTCTTTTATGCTTCTAAACGAGGAAAACTGCGCTTTACCCGGTTCGACGGCCATCATGACAAAAATGTAACTTTTTTCTCATGCGTTTCGTGTTAATTTCATGGTGCTCATCGTGTTTATTGGGTATAATAGAATGACATGATATTGCATTGTAATGAATGGGTTGAGAGAAAATGGCGAAAAAAAGATTGCCTGTTAAAGGCTAAGTTGACATGACGTCGCGTGCACTAATAACGTTACGTAAGCATTTTAAGTGACGTCATTAACATCGTCATGATGTGTGAACGGGCGTGGGTTAATTTCTAACAAACTTCGTTAATATCATCAATTTTCACAAAGTATATATGGAAAAATACTCATAAATCCGAATTTCCAAAACAGTGAAAAATCGAAAGTCATACTGTCACTGTTTGAAACAGTGAGCTATCGATTTCGATTTCACTGAGAAATCTCTATATTTCATTTGACAGCATATAAGAAAGACTGGGCCTGTCTAAAACGCTGAAAAACACGCTGAATTCAGCAGGTTGCTGATCAGCAGATAGTGACTAAAACGCTGATCTGCTGAAATGCTGAATTTTTATTAAATATGGTGATCTTGTGTAATTTTCATAGCGTATGTGTTTATTCATGTGTTTATTTATGTGTTTATTTATTTTTATTTATTTTATTCATTTTATTGTTTATATTTTATGGCCCAATTGACACTGTTGCTGCATTCTTAATAAATTGCTGACATCACTAGACATCTATATAGAGTACTGCCTATATAGAGTATTTGGGTTATGGAAACGTTGTGTGTGTGTGTGTGTGTGTGTCTGTGTGTGTATGTGTGTCTGTTTTACGCATCATCAACAGCTAAGATCATCCGGAGTAAATACCTCAGTTTGATGTTTCATAGAGTACTGCCTATTAAGAGTACTATATCTGCTTGGGTTATGGAAACGCGTGTGTGTGTGTGGGTGGGTTTGTAAGCACTGCCAAATGAGGACAAGAACTTCTAACATCAGCAACAAATGAGGACACCATTATCAACTGAGGACGGCCCATTTGACAAAAATCTCGAACCCTCTGAAAATATTCAAATCTTCATAAAACGCATAAAAAAATATCAAAACGAGTCCTCAGTAGGAGGTCATACTCGGTGAGTGTATTATTCAGTTATTGGCTTTCTAAAATTTACCCATATTGGTGTCGAGATTATCACGCACTCTCGCGCCTTCATTTGGCTGTTTGACCTTCTGCAGGATTCACCTTTCCACCTTGTAGTGTAATGTTCTCGCGAAGGGACTAAGAGTTTTACAGGTATGTTTGACTATTTAATTCCGTATATTTTAAGTATTGATTGTAAATAAACGGTTTGAATAAATAACAAAAATAAACGTGGTTTCTTGGACGGATGGAAAATGTCATATATTTTCGCGATAATAAAGAATCTTTGAGAAAATGTCCTTTGAATTTCGAATCATTGTAAAATATCAGTGGCAGTTTTACATAAAATATGCTTTTCTACATATTTATAAGTAATAGGGACAATTGATATACAAACATCACAAACTGAGTAAATCTCAGAATTGGAGTCTGAAAGGCAAGAGGAAGGGTTCAGGACAACTCGCCCCAAAGACAACTCGCCCCACATAAATCTCGCCCCACGTTCAAAAGACAACTCACCCAAGGTAAAGACAACTCGCCCCTCATCCAAAAGACAACTCGCTCCACCGTTAAGAAAACTCGCCCCAGGGTAAAGATACCCTCCCCAGACTTAATTCAGCTGCGTAGCATTCGGGATAAGTCAACTGTATCCCTGCCGATTCCTGCAAAATATTTCTTTAGAAAACGACCTTAAGATTTCAAATTCACCTTTCTTGCCATGTTACAATCAAAATAATTTGTCTTACTTTTTGTATTACCGCGGATTTACACGTTATTTCGGGCAGATGCGAAAATCAATTCACTTCGGTTTCGTCGCAGTCTGCCCTTAAAAGCATTTATAAATCAGGGATAATGCAAAGTAAAGTAAAACTTATTTCTTAATGGACGACCTGTCATGTTAGCCTATGGATGAGTAAAGAACAACATACAGAGAACAACGTACAGAGATTATAACGCACCAGTCATTCAGTGTAGATAGGCAGACCATCAGACTTTGGATAGTTGTACTAATTTCTAAATCGCCCAACCAAAATTATAGCTAGCTACTTTTAACTCTTTTTTTTTTCTCTACATTTAAATGTATACAGTGCAGAATGTGTAAAGATTGAGCGATTTTCTTAGGGCGAGTTGTCTTTTGAATGTGGGGCTAGTTGTCTTTTGAATGTAGCGAGTTGTCTTTTGAACGTGGGGCGAGTTGCCCTTAATACAAGAGGAACTATATATCTGTTTATACTGCTGCACCCTCATTTCTGAGTATTTTGCGCAGGGATGCATGCGAGAATAAATAGTAAAAAAAAATATAGTGAGAATTAAAAGAGTGATAGTGAGGAATGAAAAAAGATAACGGTGTTATAGAGTGTTAGTAAGAGTGAGATTAAAAGCAGGTTTAAAAACAATGTTACTTTCTATGGCCTTGAGTGGTTGATCCTTCTCACTTCTCTGTTGAAGGACTCAAGATCATCTAAAAGAGCAATTTCTGCAGGGAGCCTGTTCCACAAAACAACCGCCATCGGAAAGAATGAACACCTATAATAATCGGCAGATGCATATACCAGTCGGAAACCTAACGGATTTTGAGGGGTGTGGCAAGTGATTTTCCTGGGACGCTCAAAATATGAAGGCATTGACACTGCAACAAGGCCGTACTCTATTTTGTAAAACATCGCGAGACGTGAATCGTAACGATGATACTCGAGGGAATGCCAACCGAGGTTGCTCAGCATCGCAGAAACGCTATCATGTGAGGAATATCTGTTTGTAACCCATTGTGCGGCCCGCCTTTGAACCATTTCAATCTGATCTATATTTTTCTTTGTATGGGGGCACCACACGGTGGAGGCATATTCAAATTTCGGTCTAACAAATGTAAAATAGGCTAATTCTTTGACAGGTTGTTCAGTTCACTAGTGTGAAAAATCTTTTTTTTTTTTTTAATGTCCCCCTTTATATATGATCAACATGACCGTGCAGTCATTTTTCAGCATGTTTGTTTACATGCCGCTTATTTCCGTGATCGGTTTATTTCAAAGGTGATATCAAGCCATTTGGAAATACCACAGGAACTTGTAGTTATACCAAACAAACCACTGGTTATTGATCAGTAATGTGAAAAATATTATTTTTAAGAATGTCCCCCTTTATATATTATCAACCTGGTCGTGCAGTCATTTTTCAGCATGTTTGTTTACATTCCGCTTATTTCGGTGGTCAGTTTACTTCAAAGGTGACATCTAGCCATTTGGAAGTACACATGTCCATCTGCTTTCCGCTGTGTGTTGAAGATCTTGTTGACTCGTTTAACCAGAGAAAATTGACTTACAATCGGTTATTCGACAGGCTACAGGAGTTTGTCACTGCCGCAGGCAAAAATGGCCGAATAGTGACGAGGATTTTCATTGGTTGGAACTGGAACGGTGACCATATCAATAAAAGATCGATGAGTGTTTACAGTAGTAAATTAGATGAGAAGGCAATGATCAGGAATCGATACAATTAATCACAGCTCCCATAAGTGACACCAAAGGGAAAGAAACACAAACATAATAGTAATACTGAAAACTACATCAAACGAACTGAGATCCATCATATACCGTTATATACGGTGATCGTATAGTAGTTGCCTCCCTTAGTTGCTGTCAATCACATCTATTTTTATCGAAGGCCTCCAAACTATCTTTAAATCGTTGCAGTCGGTCTGATATGTATACTAAGCAGATTAACTGTGGGTGCAGTAAGCCAAAAAAAAAAAAAAAGGCAAACAAAGTAGCAAGTTTTTCCTATCCACCCAATCTTAATTTTGCTACAACAGAAAAAAAGATTATTTTTTGTCATTCTATGTTTTCGGACACTAAAAAAAAACTATTTATTTTATCCTGTCCCATACGGTAGTCAAGCCATACGCGGGATTCAAGTCTGCGGGTTTTCCAAAATCTATTCAGCGAATCGGCGATTCACCCCCAGTCATTTTCGGACGTGCGTAATTTCGCCCCACAAAAAATATTGTGCGTGATTTTTAATTTCTTTGCGTGATTCACGTAAGATTTTGCAAGAGTGGGGACTCTGATAGCATATCTGGATTATTATCACTAGGGCTGGCTAATCAGAGCTGAATAGATAATCGATTATCAGTCCAGCCACTGTGATCAATAATGGATTAATAACAGGGGTCAACCGAGGGGGCGATTAAGGCGACTTCTTCGCCCGAAGTTCGAAAACTTCGCCTTACCAGACTAGAAAAGAGAATTTGACTTTACCCTGTTTTACGGATTTTTTTTCCCACTCGCTTTTCAAAACCGAAGTAATATCCATCGACTGATTATAAAAACAACCAAATGATAATCCGATAACTAATAATCCAACTGTATGTGTTTATTGGTCGTGTCAGAAAATGACCACCTGCTGCAGCGTTGAGCACAAATTGTCAGGTCAGTTAATTATGTAAATAGGTGAATCAGGTTAGTCCAGATCGGCATCTTTGATCTTATTGCAGTGTGTCATAATTGAGTAATCAGACTTGTGGACGATCGGTCTTTTTGATATTGATATTTGGATTGACGCATGGAAAACGTGCGCCTCATGTTACATATCAATAGAAATAAATGGTTTTTCATTCATTTAACAATAATTGCAAAATATCCGAGATGCAACTTTACAGGTACTTGGCACTTATTAAACCAATAAAAACCGTCCTGTCATGTCCGATCAGGCGCTGACTCCGATGATCATACAGACGGAGAATGTGTTAAGTGAGAGATGGAAATTAGAAAACAGGGAATATAGGATATTGAAAAATATAAAAATAAAAAAAAATCGGCCCCTAATTCGCACCTGCTGCAACTTTCCGATCATCTCGGTTTTTTCCCTTAAGCACTCTTTAGTGACTGAGTGACCCGGATATTGAGAAAACGAAAGTAGATGAAGTCTCTCATGTCTGAACCATGTGCGCAATTATTAGCTGCTATAATCGAGATACCGATGTGCATAATCGTTCAGCAAGTGCAACAGCAATATTGGTATGTCATTAGCTACGATACCACACCCGCTCACTGTATTTTTAAATTGCAAAAGACCAAAGATATTTACGGAAATTACCGAAAATTTGGCTCGACAATTGTAACATACCGTAAAAATTCGGCTATAAGGTGATTCGTTTATAAGACGGGGTATTTTGCCAGTTTTAACTCCAACTTTTTTCATGGGTGGATTAAAATAGAAAATAGAGCTTAGAATAGAAAAACCTTTAAGCAACTACTCCTAAATCGCTAGGTGGATTTTGAAATAATTTCACAGGAATGTTCCTTTGGAGGCTCTGTACCAAAATTGCTCAAACCTTTTCGCTCCACTAAACAAATGGCCACCAGAGCTAAACAATAGAAAAACCCTTAAGCAACTTCTCCAAAACCACTAGGTGGATTTTGAAATAATTAGGGTGACCCTCTACCAAAATTGCTGAAACCGTTCCACCCTGCTAAACAAAATGGCCACAGAAGCTAAAAATAGAAAAACCTTTAAGCAGCTTCTCCTCCTAAACTGCTTGATGGGTTTTGGAATAATTTCACCGGAATATTTCATGGGTGACCTTCTACCAAAATTGCACAAGCCGTTATGTTTCGCTGAACAATATGGCCACCAGAGCTAAAATTGGAAAACCATGGAAATTCACCTTATATTGCCTACCATTCCCTTGTACAATATGGATCAGGTGAGCGAACCAAAGGGCCATCATGGCCCTCTTGTTAGCTCACCTGAGCACGAAGTGCTCATGGTGAGCTATTGTGGTCAGTCAATGTCCGTCGTGCGTCATGTGTCGTGCGTCGTCAACAATTTGCTTGAAAAACCTACTCCTCCTAAACCCTTGGGCCAAATTAAATCAAACTTCACAGGAATGATGCTCAGGTGGCTCCCTACCAAAATAGCTAAAATCGTTCCGCTCGGATAAACAAGATGGCCGCCAGAGCTAAAAATAGAAAAATCTTCAAACGCTAACTCCGCCTGTAGGCATGGGCCGATTTCATTCAAACTTCATAGGAATGTTGCTTATGTGACCCTCTACCAAAATGGACAAAGTGATAAAGCATTTCTCTTGACATCACAATTTGTCCCCACTGGGGTGTCTGCCCCAGGGGCTTAATACAGGTATAAAAGCATTAAAATATATACCAGGACCAGGTGTCAGGTGAGCGTTTTCATGACCATTGGTCCTCTGGTTTATCTTTCCAGAAAGATGTGTTCATAAAGAATGGTTATACCACTGCATCATCAATGGCGAAATCGTTCACTCCAGCTTCTATCACGATGATGTAGTAGAAGAAAGTGAAACAGAGAGCACAATTTATCCAGAAATCGGCACTGTCAAAAAAGAAATCCGTATTCAGCAGTCACATTCAGGATCAAAATCTAAACGGACCCAAAAACTACAATGTTGCATTTACATGAACATGCCCCTGAGGACCATTTTGAGTTCAACAAATGAAACACACAAGTTTGAAAAATGTATGTCTTAGCCCAAAATTTCATAACAAATTGTCCAGTGGTCAGTCAGCGAGAACTCGTCTGTATAAATTTGAGCAGGAATAAGAAAAAAAGAAGACATGGGAAAAAACTATCAAATTCTCACTTCGTTTAGGACACTTGCCGATTTACGAGTGTTTCGGCGATTCCGTATTTTTGTGGGTCACTTCCTCTGTCGTCTGAAGCAGAAACGCCGCGAGAATTAAAAAAAAAATCGACGGCATTTTACTCATTTTTGGGGATGAGAAGAACTATTTTAGGTTAGATAAACATAATATACATCAAATATCAATAAATGCTGCGATAGTACATCAGCATTTTTGTGGAAAAATAAAGAAATGAGCAAATACTACGGCACAGCTTGTGGGAACCGGACGTTTCGGCCTCGAGTCGTTTCGGCCTTTATTTTGAGTTTCAATGTTTGGTCGTTTCGGCCTATTTCGATGGTCCTTTTCGGCCCTGTGTCATTTCGTCAGATACATCATTATATGAATTTTGAAATATAATTGTGTCTTTGTGAAAGAACTGGAGGGATGGGAGAGGGTTTGGGGAGAGAGCTCAGTCATCACTAAATATTTTCTACTGATACAGGACAGCTGTCAGACAGACTGAACTTTTTGCAGGGCATAATAAGTATTTGCAGGACTGAAGACATATTTGTCGGAATATCATGGTCTTTGCTAAGATTTTAATGCCATTTTATCAGACCACGGACCCAGTAGCGTGATAGCTCAGTGGTTAGTTCACTTGCCTCTGATGCTAGAGGTCCCGGGTTCGATCCCCGGCAGCGGCGATAAAATTTGGGTGTCCGAACACGCTCCATCGTCATCATTTGCAGGGATGAATTTCATAAATTGCAATGTCAGTTGGATTGGGATGTTAACTGGAGGCCCCCTGTACAGGGAGAGCCATCCCCTGTGCAGGTTAAAGATCCCTACCGTAATTACATGATTACTGTAGGCTGTCATCTTGCAAAACCTGGAGTGTAATGTACACCTGCGGTAATGGTCAAATGTGACCGACGCAGTATCAGTAGACAGACAGACAGTAGATTTGTTTGATTTGAGGTTTAACGTCCCAGTCAACACTGTAAAGGTCATTTTGGAGACGTTGCCTCAAATTTTGTGGGACTTTTATCCGACATTGAGATGAAATGGCATCTCAAGCCCTGTCGCCCAATGAAACCAATAGGGTTTATTAGCATGGTCTGCCCGCCTCGCACCGCGGTTCCTGGACAGGCTTAGTGTGCGGGCCGGATTCAGCTCTGCGTGGAAGCATCATGCAGCCTATATACATCTGTATCTCTTCAAGCCCCTATGGGCGAGGGCCGACGGACCCAGTAGACCCTGGTTAACTGCATGGATGTGAAGTGTCTCAACACACAGAGATTCAAAGCAAATTTGCATTGTTTTGATAGCGCTGTGACTGCAGTCACAGCTTTTTATCAATGGCATCAGATTTATAGCACCTCTGGGATGCATATTCAATTATTTCAAATCATGTTTAATTATGCCGTGTTTTGAAAATTTGCTGACTGAATCAAATTTTTCCGTCCTGATATTATTATTTTCAATGATCATAACTGGATTTTGATAATGTGCAGATACACTGATACAGGAGCAACATGATCCACATTAGTTGGCCCCCTTCAGGTGGCTGCCTTGCTGCATGCATGGTAGATCTCACTCCGGTTCTCCAGGTGTGTCCATCATGAAATTGATCGCATGGGGTCAACACAATTTTTTATGCGCCCGTTTTATTGTTATGGGGTCGCCGTCCGTCTATCCATCAGTCCGTCTGTAAACTTTTCGTTTCCGGATAACTCCTCCTACAGTTTTCATCCAGTGAAGCTGAAAGTTGGTAGACAGTAAGACTATGAGATGATGTAGCACATATTGTTTCGAGTTTACAGCCCACCAAATATTCACAGAGTGAGTGAGTGAGTGTTTGAGTTATACGTCCCACCAACAGCTAAGGTCATACGGAGACGGGACCTCGATTTAAAGACTCATCCGAAAGTCTGGAGAAGCCCGGGATCGAACCTGCGACCCCTGGTTTACAAGGCGAGTAGCGTAACCACTCGACCACGGAGGCTTCTAAATATTCACAGAGTTATGCCCCTTTGAAAATGTTTGTAAACATTTTGTTTCCGGATAACTCCTAAAGTTTTCATCCGATCAAGCTGAAAATTAGTAGATAGTAAGACAATGAGGTGGTGTAGGGCATATTGTTTCGAGGCTACGGTCCATCAAATATTTACAGAGTTATGCCTCTTTGAATATTTCTGTCAGCATTTCATTTCTGGCTAACTTCTCTTATATTTGACATTGATCAAGCTGAAAATACAGAAATTTGACTTTTTCATTTCCGGATATCTCCTCCTACAGTTTTGATCAGATGAAGCTGAAACTTGGAAGACAGTAAGACAATGAGGTGGTGTAGCGCATATTGTTTCAAATTTACGTTCCACCAAATGTTTACAGTTATGCCACTTTGACAATTTTTGTAAACTTTTTTGTTTCCGGATAACTTCTACAGTTTTCAAGGGAACAAGGGATCAAGCTGAAAATTGTTAAGTAGTGAGACTATGAGGTTGTGTAGCACATATTGTTTCGAGGTTATGGCCCATCAATTTCTGGCGAACTTCTCTGACATTTTACATTCGATCAAATTGAAACTTGATACATTTGTATATATAGCAATTAGCCAGACCATGATGTGATGTGGAACAGTGCATGTTGTTAGGGCCCCACTCTGGCCATAACTATATTGCTTGTGTCCGTGTGTTTGTCACACCCTAGCCAAAAAACTTCACCTTGCCTACTCCTATGAAACATGATCATCACATACTTACCATCACAAGACCTACATTTTGGCAGTGCATATTGTTAGGGCCCCATAACTGTGGAGCAGTGCATATTGTTGTTAGGTTGCGGTGGTCCAACAAATATTAACTTGCTACGGGCGTATTATGCCCCGCTTGCGGAGCTCTTGTTATACTTCCTGTGTTTGGTAGATGGTCTTCGCAATGGTTTATTAATGTAGGTGTGAGCTACCGTTTATAATATATAATTCATTGAAATTAACAGCAAGGATGAATATCATCCACGTTCAGTTGCTTTACTGGACTCAGACAATTAAGCCATAATTATCAAAGTACAAAGTGGATGTATACTGAACGCCAAAGGAAACTGTACACTTCGTATCCTTATAATTTATTTCAAGCAAACTTGACAAATTCATCTATTTTTAAACAAAACTCATTATTGGTAAAGAGATAACAATAACACGGATAACAAATTTTGATTTGAAATTCATTGCTGTGGGGACAGTTACAACGTTAAAAACCAGAGAGGGGTCAAAAACAAAAATGTTATTGTCGCAAAATGCATTACATTTGGAGGGCTAGGATAAAACTTCATTCTGTGATTCTGACCATTCAGGTATGAGATCAGAGTTGTACATCGTGATGGCAGTCATTAGACATTGATGTACAGAGTCCATGTAACGCTAAATCCAATTTTCTGGAAACTTTGCCATCCCTGAACAAGGGGCATCCTGCAAAGCAACGAGTGGTTGCGTCAGATGATTCCGTCTCAAAATTGCAGATTTTTTTTTTTTTTTGCCCCCCTGCCTTGTTTTTAATGTTGGGGCTGCCTCGACAGCAATGAATTTTAAATCAAAATCTGCTTACTGTTTTAGAAAATTTCAACATTTATGAGTTCTGTACAATGATGATGAAGAATTATTATGTTTACTTGAAATAAATCATACAAAACTAAGTGCATAGTTTCTTTTGACGTTCAGTACAGTATTGTCATTGTTCAGCAGACTGTGTTCATATGTTCTATTTGGATGTTAGCTGTTTTCATACTAAATCGAATGCAACAAGCAGAGGTGGCAAAGATGTTCCTTAACTGTTTGGGATCACTTAAGGAATGACATTGATTAGGGTCAGTCTGAGTTTTACCAGTGTTGACCTGGGATGTTCCAGGATGAAATCCACGCATATTAAATAGGTATTTTAGGCTTTGATTGGTTTCCAGATGATATTCTATTTATGCACAGATTTTGACGAAACTTGGTACAGTTGCCTGTCGTTAAGTCAATTAAAGTTATTGGGACCTGGCAAAAATGTTTGACTTTAACAAAGTAGAAGTAAAACAAAGATCAGGAATTGATACAATTAACTTACTCCACCCATAAAAGACACCAAAGGGAAAGAAATACAACCATTAAGCGACAAGACCATAATGGAAACCTAAACAAAGGAAGGCCAAAAGGACAATTACTTTCCCACAATGATACACACAGTAAGTAACAAACAACAACATAAATAAATCGCCACAGAAGAGCCGCCTTGGAACGGTCAGTGGAAGATTTCCACTGGGGTGGGGGGGGGGGGGCTTAAATCGATTTTACGTGGCCAAAATCCTCGCCCTTACTTCCGTCGCGATTTAGACAAATAATTTGTTCAGTCCGCATGAAGGCCTCCTAACTCATCAGTGCAGCATCTCCGTGAACACAAAAATCAAAGAACCACAGAGGTGAGACAACGGTGAGGACTCGACAGCAAGAAACCACAGAAATGCTGGAGCAAAAGAAAACCAACAGTTAGACTCCGATGGGCCCGACCAGAGACAGAGCATCAGGCACCAACCAACATTACCTTGAATTAGATCTCTCTAATTCTCAATAAGCCTTTACGTTGGAGCCGTCATAGAATCTGAGGCCTGACCCACCGGCGTGCAATTAAAAAGGGAAGCAAAGTTGCCAACCGTGATTGGGTTAACTACCATGCATGCAGTCTGTCGTATAATATCCATGTTGTACCCAATCTTTTTATATCGAAGAATGATTTTACGAAATTGGGTGCTGAAGTCATTGCGGTTATATATTTTTCTGAATTTATATACTAAGTCACCATAAAATTCGGGTTCCGATAGACCGTGTTGCAGAAGAGATTTAAGTCCAATATTGAAAGTTTATATAAAGTTTGACAAAAGTTTTAAAGACCTGTAATGACATAGAAATAAGCTGGTATTTTGACTTAACAGTGTTCGAGATAACAAGAGTCCACTGTATTTAGCTTCTTATCAACAAGACTCGGGTCAGATTCGATCATGGACTGTTTCTGCGCGGCCATTTAAAAAAAAATTCAAATGACCTCCTCCAAAACCCTGTCTGATTAAGCTGAAACTTGATGGGGAGCATCAAAGTGACAAGTAGATTCAAATCTGTTCAAATTGTGTCAATCCTCTATCCAAGATTGCCGCCATGGCGACCATCTTATAATCTTCAAATTACTCGCCCTCCCGAACCGTAAGTTGGATTGAGCTGAAACTTGGTGGGGGAGCATCAGGGTGACTAGTAGCTTCAAGTTTGTTCAAATGGTGCCGATCAATATCTATCTCCTCCCAACCCGTAATATTGAGCTGAAACTTGATGGGGAGCATCAGGGTGACTTAGGCCTAAAAAATAATGTGTTTCTACCCTCCCTTAACACCCCCGACTGTAATCTTTTTAAGGGTTAAACAAAAAAATTGCCGACTCCATGTGTCCAAACTTAGGAGAAAACCCTAAAAATAGGCTAAAATGCTAAACAATTGATAAAAATACAGACCCTTCAAATTTCATGTTAAAACAATTCATCATAAAAATATATATTGTCCAACCTACCAAGGGGTGGCGGGATGAAACCGGAAACACAACATTTATTTTTTTAGGCCTTAGTAGATTCAAGTTTGTACAAATGGTGGTGATCCGATATCCATGATGTCATGGTGGCCAGCTTGAAAATTTTCAAACAATTTCTCCTCCCAAACCGTAAGTCGGATTGAGCTGAAACTTGCTGGGAAGCATCTGGATGACTAGTACATTCAAGTTTGTACAAATGGTGCCAATCTGATCTGCAAGATAGCCATGATCCAGGTGAGCGGGTCCGTTGGACTTCACCACATGCAAGTTTTACAGTACATGTATGTACAAACAAGTGTTTTGTTTGTGGTAACCCAAATGTATAGATGTAACTGGTGTTCTACTTCCTTGATACTTTCTCCTGGAATAGCCCTTAATAGAAATGTACATGTATATACATTATTGTAAGAGATCTCCGTTATTGACTGTCTGATTTATTATAGTATTGTTCTGTTTAAAACCTAACTGATATGACATAGAATTACATTTCTAAACAGTAGTACATTAAATTTCAAATTAGTGAATATTACCTAATAGGGTGTGGTGGGGGGTAGCTATGACCATATGGAAGTATAAAGTTGGCAGTTTCTGCCAGTTCTTAGCAGTAGTTGTTAAGGTTAGCTCACTGAATATTAATAAGGGAGGGTGGGCTGATGACCACACAAGGCAAGTTCTTAGCAGTGTCTACCAGTTCTTAGCAGTTAATATCCAGCTCATTTAAATATTTCGCCAAAATAACTGCTAAGAAACTGCTAAAGAACTGTCAAGGAACTGGTAAGAAACTGGTAAGGCTAAGGAAAACTGCCAGAAACTGCCTATATTCCTTGTTGCGGTTTTCAAGGGAGACTGTTCACTAGGCAGTAAGTGGAAGGTTAAGGAACTGCCTATAACTGCTTTATGGGAACTGTTAAACAACTGTTAAGGAACTGCCTTCCACTTTGACTTGGGGTATAATCAAGATGCTCATTACCATGTCTCAGAAAAGTTCCAAATATGGCAAATACAGATATGTTTTGCTGAAAAAAGGCAGTGCAAAAGCTACTCACATTTTTTTTTTCAGCGAAAAATATCAGTGTATTTGTTCTTTCCTTCCATCCTTCGGTCTGGCTGTCTATCCGTCAGTTATGCTTACACATCCTGGAAAACTACGGAATGGTTTATGCTAGGATCTTGCAAGTGCATGTGTGGAATGGACATGAAAAATAAGCAGACCCATTTTTGTTTTTTAATCAGACTTTTCACTGTGGAGTTATACTCATTTCTAATTTGTGCATTGAAATTCCCATAGGGAACCTTATGAACAAAATATCCTGAGAACCGCTGGAGCTAAGCTCATGATGTTTGGCATACAGTTTGTGTCTAAGGTGTCGATGATCTGATTAACTTTTGACCAAATTCTTAAAATATTTAGTGGACTTACGCACCGTGGCTGTAGGGAAACCACGTGAACAAAATACTGAAGGCCCCCTTAATTTAGGCTCATGGTGTTGGCAACAGTTTTGCTCTAACGTGTAGATGCCCTGATTAACTTTTGGTTTAATTCTATTAATATTTGACCAAGTTCTGCCCCTTTATGGACCTATGCATTATACCTATAGTTATGTGAACAAAATATCTCAAGAACTATTTGAGCTAGGCTCATGATATTTGACATACTATTTGTTTCGGACCCAAATGTTGGAGTACATTTCCTCACACCCCATCCCAGTGCCCTGGTAAACTATATTTACCATATAATTTTACACACTTTGTAATTAAAATTATTTTCCATATACTGTTAATTTGCCATTTCTGTGGCAAATACTTTTACTACTGTATTTTCCATAAAAATTGGGACACAATAACTCAGAAAAATAAGCCTGAGCAAACAGTATAGACCCAGACCAGGCTGCTCCTGAAGGAGCCTTTGGATAAGGGTCTGCACTGTTTGCCATTTAAAAGTCTAGCTTTGTTGCAGAAATGCATAATTGACGATCTATGAAAAATAATGCTCATTTAAAAACATCCAAATTTTTAGGGGAAAATAGACTACATGGCAAATAGTGAAGACCCTGATCAGATTGCTCCTTTAGTCTGATCTGAGTATACACTGTTTGATTTCTGACTTTTTGGTGTCCAAATAATTAGGGTATTTGCAAAATAATTAGGGTATTTGCAATTTATATTTAAATTTCATGTTTTTCCACTTTCAGCTGTTACATTGTCATCTCTGAGATTCTACCCCGTATCCAGAATCATTTTAGTGGTGGAAAGAGGTTATCAAATGAAACTTTGATAAAAATACAACGTACCACTGAGGTCACCAATAAGTATATGTGTGAAATTTCAAAATGGGACGAGAAAATACATTTTTGACATATCCAAACTTTCTTTGTGATGGTGTTGTAAACCGTAAGTTGTTAAGCAGAGATGGTTTACATCTGAGTTTTGAAGGTACACAATATGTTGTTGAACGCATTCTGGAAACAATATCGGTACTGCGACTGAAAATCTACAGCCCTATGCATGATAATAAAATCTCTGAACTGGACAGTGTATATAAGGAATCAATGGATTGTGTTACATTTGGGCCATACAGGTATTCTGATGCAGTAAAGCTTCGGCCGAAAGTACAGGAAATCAAATTCAAGACAGAAACGTGAAAAAAACTTAATACAAATAAAATCGGTTCTGCGAAAAACACAAAGGAAAAGTGCTAAACAACCTGTGAGAAGGCATCATGGGAAGTTAAACTGTACCAGTCATAAAACAAGCTATTCACCCAGCAGTTCAACTACTGCAGAAAAAGAAAAAAGACTGCATGTAGCAAAATCATCAAAAGAAAATTTTGTGTCAAATCGGTTCAGTGTGTTGAAGAACTATAGTTGCAAAGAAGTACTGGTGTCTAGTCCTAGAACAAGTGTACCTAGAAGCAAGAAAGTCAAAACCAAGAAAAACTCTAAACAAAACAAAAAGACTGCAGATGAAGAAGAAATAGACAAAATTGGGCATTATGTTTTATCTGATATAGTGTCTGTTAGTTATTACCCTGATTATGTGTACTCAGTTGGAGGGAATATGGGTCAGTCTGGTGGTTTGCAATCCAGGGGTGGGGATGTTGATGTACTATCAGAGGGTGGGGAGCAGGGCCAGTCATTTGATGAGTTACCATATGGTGGGGATGGGGATCAGTCAGGTGGTTTGCATTCCGGCTGGGAGGATGTTCATGTGCTATCAGGTTCTGGGGGGGAGGGGTCAGTCATTTAACGTGCTAACGCAGGATGGGGATGGTGGTCAGTCAGATGATGGGGTTCAGTTGGATAGTTTGCTTTCAGATGGTGGAGAGCGGGATAAACTAGATAGCGGGCATGAGGGTCACCCAAATAGTTTGCATTCCAGAGGTGAGCATGTTCATATGCTATCAGGTGGTGGGGAGCAGGGTCAGTCATTTAATGAGTTACCCGATGATGGGGATGGGGGTCAGTCGGATGAGTTGCAATCCAGAGGTTGGGGTGTTCATGGGTTTTCAGGTGGTGGGGAGAGAGGTCAGTCATCTAGCGTGCTACCAGTCAGTGGGGATGGGGGTCAGTCAGATGATGAGGATCAGTTATGTAATTTGCTTTCAGGTGGTGGAGAGTGGGATAAAACAGATAGCAGACATGTGGGTCAGCCAATTGGTTTGCATTCCAGAGGTGAGGATGTCCATGTGCTATCAGACAGTGGGGACCGGGGTCAGTCATTTAATGTGTTAACAGACAGTGGGGAAGGGTGTCAGTCAGATGATGGGGGTCATTTCGATATTTTGCTTTCAGGTGGTGGAGAGCGGGGTAATCCAGATGGTGGGCATATGGGTCAATCTGAGGGTTTCAATTCCAGAGGTGAGGATGTTCATGCACTATCACCTGTCCTGGAGGGGTTTCTGTCATTTAATGTGCTACCAGACAGTGAGAATGAGTGTCAGTTAGACGATGGGGGTCAGTTCGATTTAGGTGTTGGGGAGCGGGACAATCCAGATGGCAGACATGTAGGTCAGACAGATGGTTTGTATTCCAGAGGTGAGGATGTACATGTTGGGGAGTGGGGTAGGTCGTCTGATGTGCTACCAGACAGTGGAGATGGGGGGGCACTCAGATGATGGAGTTCGATCAGATAATTTGCTTTCAGGTGGTGGGGAAAGATATAAATCTAATGCCGGGCTTGTGGCTGGTGAGCAGGGCATATCAGATGAAGCTATTGCTAGCAATGGTGATGATATTAAGTCTAGTAGTGGGGATGGTGGAGAGAGGGGTAAATCAGATGAAGTTCAGAATGGGGATGAAGATCAAAAGAATGAAAACCAAAATGAGCAGACTACAGATCATGAAAACAAGTTTAGCAATGAGTCAATGTTAGATACAAATATTTACATGATAAAGGAAAAGGAACTCAAACCCCTTGAAGTTTTAGAAATTTTGAATAACGTAGATGTTAGCAGAATTGCTGAAGAAATAGACTTTAGGCCAAAAGCAGGGAGTGTTTATATGTTTGCAATAAATAGAAATAAGAAAACAGATGAAGACTGGAAATCTGATGGGTACACATTTTGGCAAAATGGTTCAAGAAAAGTTAAAGTTAAGGAGCATGGTCTTGTTTTACTTAGAATATATTTCAAATTAATCAATGAAAAGGTGGAAGACAGTAGATTCAAAAAACATGCATGGAGACTAGAAGGTGACCATGAAAATAGCATCTTAGTAATTCAGTATACAGGGGATGAGACAATCTATAAAGGACAGCCTCATGGCAACAATAAGAACGATGGTAAAACATTTGTCCGAACAAAACCTTCTGTCATCAAAAAGATCAAACAAAATGACCCTAACAATCCTATTTCAGTAATGTATAAAATTAATGCAGAGATACATGCAGACTGCAGGGAAACAGGCTTTTCTAATGTAAGAAACAAAATGCAGGTAAAAAATGTTCAGAGACAAATGCGTTTGGAAAATGGACTTGGTCCAGATTCTTTGTACCATTTGCATTTACTTTTTCATCATTTGGATGGTTACATATCTGACATAAAAAAACTGCTCCAGATATGTATGTTATACTTGGGCTAAAAAAAAATAAATGAAGAATTTGATAGACTTTTGCAGTTCAAATCAGATGAGTCAGTTCCTTTGTTCTATGATACTACATTTAATTTAGGAGATTTTTATGTATCTACTTCATCATTTCAGCATTATTTGTTTGATAGTCCTCCTGTGTGTGCAGCATTTTTGGAAGCAGTAAAAGAAAAAAAATCCCCGGTTAAGTGGCAGAATCATAGCTATAGTAACTGACAGAGAAACGGCTATAATAAATGCCATAAAAAAGGTCTTTCCAAATTTATGATTATTAATTTGTTGGAATCACATCCTGAGGGACACAAAAGAGTGGCTGAGAAAAAATGGTGAAACAACTGCTAATATAGCAGCATATAATCATCATATCAAGCAGTTATTAGAGTGCAGCTCTTTGGAAGAGTACGAACAGTTACTGTTAGGAGATGAAAACAACCAGAAAAATTCACCGGGTTTCAGATCATTTTGGACCAAACTTTTTGTTGATTACTTTGACAAAAAATTAGATCAAACAATAAGAGAAAATGCTGGAAAATGGATTGTAGAAAATTCTGAGGTCTATAATCCATTTTCAGGCATAACCAACAATGCATCAGAATCCAATCATGCAAGGTACACCAAATAGATATGATGGTTCTGTTTTTGCACTATTTGCAAAAAAAAAATGATTTAAATTCAATAATGAAAGAGAGCCAGATAAGCTTCGTATTTTCGTAAATTACGGATTAAAAAATGCAAAATACGAAGTGGTTGAAAATTTAAATCGTACCATTTACGGTAGACCTTTCTTAGGTTACGAAGGAGACAATGATATGGCGCGTATTTACGCAGTAATCCTTGCATAACGTTTCGTAACATGACCATCTACAATTGTCAGCTCAAAGACAATGAAAGGGTATGTAATTAATACCCTTCCTCTACCCGACGGCTATCCGCTGTGATTAGAAATAAGAAGAAGAATCCGAAACGTGTTTTCACACCTGCAGCTGTAGTTAGTCACGTCACTGGTCTCACAAATGTTTTGCTTTTTTTCCGTGCACATAATTTCCCGCATGTACGTTTGTTGCATTAATACTTTAGCGGACAATATGACTGTGGGATAGGTGAAAACAGACAAGCCTGTGCAGTCTGATCTGTCTGTACACTCCTTTTATGGCTCTGGTGTTTTAAAACAGCAGCACGCGGGTTGTCTAGACTCACTAGTTAATCTGGTCTTTTGTAAAAAAGTAACAAATTTTTGGCTGTTCGTAGACTCATTAACCTTGTTTGTTTCGACCGTAGAATGCGCCTGAATGCAAACTATTACAGGGTCCAAAATTAAGCTCGCATTTACGCTAAATGCGAGTGAGAATTTCAAAATGCGAGGCCAAAATATTTGTACTAGAAAATTTTCGCGAGTGTCCGATCGTCGGTAAAAAATAATAATAGTAATAATACAGACGACAATAATAACTCGCCATTTCCGCGACTGCTTCTGCAATTCCGACGTTCTAAATTTAGATTATAAACTTTCCAGAGGTCAGGAGGCGTAGCACGTAAGGCCGGTGCACCGGTAAACCGCGGTAGTTTCTTTCTTCTTTGCCGTATCGGTACTTTTGGCAAGTGACGGATTTTATCGGAAATTTTATATCATTTAATTCAATGTTTGCGAAAGAACAAAAATATGTTTGCAAAACGATTTCACTAGCGTCGGCTGCGAAAAAAAACCTCACAGGGACGCAAAGTATCTTTTATAATGCGCCGCTAGTCATGCTGAGCACTGTTAAAGGCATTTATTCTTGATTATTGAGGACCATCATTTCATTACATAATATTATGTAGCCCTCAGTGCTCACTGGAGAGAAGTCCTCTGTCTTCAACAGGTAAGGGACCGCCTTGGGGAAAATCAATAAATTACTTACTGTTGACTGGTGTACATTATTAATTTTCCCCTTAAGTGTCTCAGTCAGGGGATTCAACAAGAGCTACTAATCACCCTATTAAGGGCCGCCTTTGATCTGCTATAGTCGGTATATCACAGGGGGGCAATAAAACAATTATGGACACACGGTGTGTTTTACTGTTACAGAATAAATGCCTTTAAGTTCAAAGACGCCGACGCGACCGATAGGGCGCGAAAATTTTCGGATACGATGATGATGATGATTTCGTGTTTAACGACGCGTCAACCCTCTTTGTGGGTCATAAGCGTCAAACGGTTAATGGTTAAACGGCATGAATAATTATGATGATATTAAAAGTAAAAAGTCAGAATGATAATGTATAAAAATCTGAAACAGTTAAATCTTATGAAAAAGTCCAATTTCTTTTAAGAATAAAATAATATTATCAACAGGTACATCTCGAAACAGTTGTTGTAAAGTGTCAGCTTTGAAATATAAAATACGTGAGGGTGAAAAGTCAACACAGTCAATTAAGATATGTTTCACAGTGAATGGCTGGTCACAACCTACACAAGAAGGTTGATCATCACCATTAAAAATATAAGAATGAGTAACTCTAGTATGGCCGATGCGCAGTCGTGTTAATACTACGTCCTCTTTTCTGGAAAACTGTGGAGGAGAGCATTTTGTACTAACGACAGGTTTAATGGCATGGAGTTTGTTATTTATTGCACGGTCCCATTCGCCTTGCCATTCCGACAAGATGTATCGGTTGATAAATGGTTTAAAATTATTAAAAGGAATTTTAAAAACAGATGGATCAAGATTGAGCGATTCCTTTGCTTTCTTGTCAGCATATTCATTGCCGACAATGCCAATATGGCTCGGAAGCCAACAAAACAAGAGTTGGTGTGTTTTAGAAATTTCATGATGTTTTTCGATCAATTTTTGAATTTGAGGATTTTTAGATGATGAATGGTCTAAAGCCTTAAGCACAGAAAGTGAATCAGAAAATATAATTGCTTTTTGAATTGTTGAAGAACTGATAAAATCTAAAGCTAGGTCTATTGCTTTGGCTTCAGCTGTAAAAATAGATGAACCATCTGGAAGGCGCATGGTTTTGTGCGTATCTTTAGAAACATACGCACAGCCAACTTTATCTCCTTCTTTGGAACCATCAGTATAGACTTGCTGGTAATCATTGTAACGTGACTGCAGTACCTGAAAGTTTTGTTTGAGAAGTATTGGATTTGATTCGGATTTTTTTCCATCATGTAAGTCGAACAGAATAGAAGGTTGTTTAATACACCAAGATGGAACTTCGGCGGTTTCATGTTTTTGAATATTTTTAAGGTCGATACCTGAATTTTCCAGCAGTGGTAAAATACGTAATCCAAAAGGTTTGATTGCTGTGGGTTTTGTTTCATACTTATCTACAAATTGAGGTGGAAATGAAATTTTGGATGCCGGGTTAGATGGATTTGCAGCAAGTCTGATAGCATACTGAAGAGAAAGTTTCTCTCTGCGCGAGGTTAAAGATGGTTCACCTGCTTCTACATAAAGGCTTAATACGGGAGAAGTACGGAAGGCTCCCATGGCCAGACGAAGGCCTTGGTGATGGATAGCATCCAAGGATTTTAAATAGGACTTTCTGGCAGAACCATAAACAACAGACCCATAATCTAATTTAGATCTTATTAAAGACCGGTAAAGATGTAATAAAGTATACCGATCTGCTCCCCAACTTGTATGAGCTAAAACTTTCAAAAGATTCAAAGCTTTTAAGCATTTCGCTTTAAGATATTTAATATGTGGAATAAAAGATAACTTTTGATCAAATATGACCCCAAGAAATTTGGCTTCTTCAACAACAGGAATTTGTGATCCGTATAAAAACAGGGAAGGATGTTCGTGTTTCTTCCGTAGTTTACAAAAATGAACACACTGCGTTTTCGACTTGGAGAACTTGAAACCATTTTTATCAGTCCATTCTTCTATTCTTTTTAAATTTTCTTGTAACTTTCGTTCAATTGTTTTCATATTTTTTGAACGGTAACATATACAAAAATCATCAACATACAATGAACAATCAGTTTTGTCGTCCAAACATTGTACAATATTGTTTATTTTGATGTTAAATAGCGTAGTTGAAAGAATACTACCCTGTGGGACACCCTGTTCTTGATCATAGAAATCTGACAGGGTAGACCCCACACGCACCTGAAACATGCGCTCCCCTAAAAAGCTTTCAATAAAACTGGGAAGTTTTCCTCTTAAGCCAATGTTATGTAGATCTTTCAATATTCCATAACGCCATGTTGTATCATATGCCTTCTCCAAGTCGAAAAAGACAGCCACTACGTGTTCTTTGTTAATAAAAGCATCTCGTATAAATGTTTCTAGTCTTATTAAATTGTCATTGGTACTACGTTCCGAACGAAAACCCGATTGATATTCTGAAATGAGGTTGTTGGACTCTAAGTACCAGACTAATCTCTTGTTTATCATTCTCTCCAATGTTTTACACAAACAACTTGTCAAAGCTATCGGACGATAATTTGTAGGTTCTGCATGATCTTTCCCTGGTTTCAGAATTGGTACAACTGTAGCTAGACGCCAACTCTCAGGACAGACCCCCGTTTCCCAAATATTATTAAAGATATCTAAAAGAGAACTTTTTGGCAGATGCTTAAGCATCTGATAATGAATTTCATCGGGGCCGGTTGCCGTATCATGTGATTTTTCAATGGCTTCAACGAGTTCGGATAAGTTAAAAGGTGTGTTGTATTCTTCGTGATTAAGGGATTTGAAGTTAAGATTTCTTTTCTCTTGGTTCTTTTTGAAATTTCTAAAAGTGTCAGAATAATTACGCGATGATGAATTTCTCAAGAATGTGTGACCAAGATTATCTGAAATATCTTTTTTTGTTGAAGCTATTGTGTCAAATTCAGTATTTAAATGTGTAAAACTAGAGGACTTTGTTTTTCCTGAAATTTTTCGTACCATATCCCAAACCTTTTTAATGGGGGTTTTGTAGTTCAATTTGGAGACATATTCTCTCCATGACTTTCGTTTTGAAGCTCGGATTGTTCGCCGAGCTTTAGCTCTAAAAACTTTTACGTCGTTTAGCTTTTCTGAAGTGGGACTTTTGCAGAACTTATTTAGAGCCTGTTTACGCTTTTTAATAGCTTCTTTACAGTCATTATTAAACCAAGGCTTGCTTTTCTTAGTATTTGTGGAAGTCTTTGGAATGCATTGTTCTGATATATTAATAAGTGTATCTGTGAAATCAGAAACAATGTCGGATGATTCATTTAAGTGATCAACTGTTAACTCTTCTTCACATAAATTATGGAATAATTCCCAGTCGGCTTTATTCATTTTCCACTTCTGGTTACAGTCTTCATCTGGTTCGTTTACGCTCTCAATTATAACAGGGAAGTGATCACTTCCGCACTGATCATCATGAACAGACCAGTCATAGTCCAAGAAGAGAGATGGGTGACACAAAGAGAGATCTAAAGAAGACAAATGACCTGTCGCTGGGTGAAGGTAAGTATAAGATTTATCATTCATCAAGCAAAGATCGCTCTTTGCAATAAAATCTTCAACAAGTGCTCCTCTGTTATTGATATCTTTACAGCCCCATAGAATATTGTGACCATTGAAGTCGCCAACTAAAAGATATGGGGATGGAAGCTGACTCAGCAATGAGTCAAGATGTTCGGGCTTTAAAGAAAATGAGGGTGGAATATATAAAGAGCATATTGTAGTTTCTTTATCCAGAGAAACCGATACTGCTACAGCTTGTAGGTCAGTTTTTAATTTGATCTCTCTTTGTGGTAAACATGATTTAACAAAAATTGAACTGCCACCAGATGGTTTGTTACCATCAGAATAGATATAGTTGTATGTATTGAAACCCCTGACATCAATGTTGTCATCAGTTTTTAAAAAAGTTTCTTGCAAACAAAAAACCGATGGGTTTAATAACGAAATAAGTAATAACAGTTCGTTATAATTTGATTTAAGACCTCGACAATTCCATTGTATTATTTTGTGTTTTAAATCCATTTTATGAAGAGATTAAGGCTAGAAACTATATTGGAGCTGCAATTGGTGATATAGATCTGCTACCACCAGCTCGTGGTGTTGCAGACCTCGATCTGTTATTGCTACTTGGTGATGATGGAGCTTCAAACTCCATATCACTGTCACTCAAAGATCCGAATCTGTTCTGAAATTTTATATTGTCTCTTTCCATTTTACGTTGTCTGTCTGTTTGTTTATGAGACAAGTGTTGTTTCTTCGGATCTTCTGATCCCTTAGTTCGACCTAAGTCGAGTTTCTCTTTTACATGCGGCGCTGGCTTCGGTACGGTCAAATTATCGGATACTTGAGATGATAGCGGTAATAACTAATAGAGCATGCTCCGCATGCCGGCCACTTGGGATTAACACAGATAAATAGGTAATAAATTTCTAATCAAAACCTAACAGTTTAATCCTGCTAATTGGGGCTCAAAGTAATATTGCGTGAAAACTTTGTAGCATATATATGCACTGCTTGTCGTAACACGACTGACAAAGATGACATTGCAAGACAGCATGTATGTTGATCAGTCTGTGTAGCGCTGTATCGAACTGTGAATAAATAATTTTATCACAAATTGCCCAGAGACAGTTCAAATGGATAATGCAGGTAGATAGCATGTGGCGACTTCTCAAAAACCCCGACGTCTTTAATCCTATTAATGTGGTCAATAATTATAAAATATGCTCAATACTTAGCCAACTAAAGCCATTCACGCAATATCAAAAGAACCGCTATATATCGGCGGGTTGAACATCAGGCGTGGTCATGTCCTGAACCAGCAGGTATTGATATTAAGTGACACATGAAAAGAATGACTTGCAATCTTGGCTTACTTTACGCTCATTATCCCATAGCAATTTGGAAAAAAAAAACATCGTGTCTTATTTGTTAACAGGATTAACTAATTTATTGGCATAAGATTAGTGATAGGTCATGGACAGATTAATAGCAATCAGTAAAGATCGAATCCAGATAAACTGCAAAGACAATATTATTGCCAATGTCCTAAAAACGCATAATGAGTCTCTGTTTACTTGTGTTTTATTTTACGATGTACAAACACCTGGTGTTTGAAACATGTGGTTACCACGGTACAATTTCCAAAGGCGGTACCCAGCCCTAGACTAACACGTCATCAGTTTTTTTTTATTTGCATTAATACTACCCATACAAGTTAATCAATACTGTAGCAGTTGTTCTTGAAAAATTTCCCCCAGGTATTAGACTTCCTGCCTTGCCGTGGCCCTGGGGGCTCAATTCCCACTGGGCACGTTGCTGCTGTGGTCAATGTGCCCACTGGGAAGAGCTAAAGGAAGTACCACCCGTTGGCCGTGGGTGGCGTCCTGTAAGCCGGAAGAAGGGATCCTGGAGGTTGAGGGTTACCTGAGGTGGCGGTGCTTCAGGTGCCCAACACGCCTCTTTGGCCTGGCTTTTCGGTGTAGACGGGTGGCCGTGCGGTCCGGCACGGTCAATCGGCTGGTCACGCCGAGCCCTAGAGATACCGCTTTGCTTTCTCTTCAACTCTTTTTGTATCTTTCCTGATACCAACCATATGCCCATTTACCTTACCCTTTTCTGTCTTTTTATCTCTAGAAGGCGGTGGCTTAACGGATCAATCGTGTAGGCATTTTGTTTATACGAGTATATCTCACGTGTATCTCTAACATCTGCGAGTTGGATAACCACTCCAGTATGGTGTTCCCTTGTAGGGCTCCACGGAGGGCGGAGAGCACTTGGGACGAAACTAGAATTTTTTTCTTATGGCTCCTGGAAAAAAACATAACCGCAAATCACCTAACCGCAAATCACCTAACCACAACGCATCTAAACGTAAAAAACAAGAAGATTCATCCGAATCGGATGAACACAGTCAACAATCCAGTCAGCAGTCAAGTCAACAATCTAGTCAGCAGTCTGCTGAACCAAATTTTGACAATGTTCCGCGTTTCTTGGTCGTTACGTCGCTTGACGATACACGAACTGTATCTAGCCTTTCCCCCTTCGTCATCGAGAAAAGTATTCTCTCCATTGCCGGACACCCTAAGAGTATAAAACAACTCAAATCGGGTGATCTTCTCTTGGAAGTCGAGAAAAAACAGCAAGTGGTAAGCCTGCTAAACACCAACAAACTCTTTGATCTAAAAGTTAAAGTCGCTTTACATAACACGCTCAATTCATCTAAGGGAGTGATTCGCAGTCCAGAACTGCGTCCTTGTTCAGATGAAGAGATAGTCGATAACCTTAAGGATCAGGGAGTTGTTGGTGTTCGTAACATTCAAGTTCGTAGAAATGGTGTACTAAAACCAACAGCAACTTATGTGTTGACTTTTAATACACCAATTCTACCCAAGAAAACCAAAGTAGCATATCTTTCCATTAACGTAGAGGTATACATCCCAAACCCTCTTAGATGTTACTCTTGTCAGGCTTTTGGCCATCACGAAAGCAGATGTCAGAGAAAAAAACTCTGTCCTAATTGTGGTGAAGAAAAGCATGTTGATAATCACCTCAACTGCAAAAATGAACCCAAATGCGTAAATTGTGATGGCAAACATGCTGTTTTCTCCCGAGACTGTCCGGCATGGAAAAAAGAAAAAGAAATACTCACTGTCAAGTACCAAAGGGGGATAACATTCCCAGAAGCGCGGAAGATTGTCGAAGAGCGATACATAACACAAACCACCAGTTTCGCCAGCATCACAAAGGGTGCTGGTGTAAAATGTACCAGCTCCGCAACACAGACTGCTGAATCATACATTGCTGAACTGAAAAAGTCTGGTGCATGGAGTAAATCCACTCCAGCACCACAAAGTTCAACCAATTTATCAAAAGGCGCAATCCAGGTTGCTTCGGATCGGTCGACAGCGACCGTACCGAAGCCAGCGCCGAATGTAAAAGAGAAACATGACTCAGGTCGAACTAATAAGGGGTCGCAAGATCCGATCAAAAAACATCAATTGTCTCAAAGACAAACAGACAGACAACGTAAAATGGAAAGAGACAATATAAAATTTCAGAACAGATTCGGATCTTTGAGTGACAGTGATATGGAGTTGACTGAAACTCCATCATCACCAAGTGGCAATAACATATCGAGGTCTGCCACACCACGAGCTGGTAGTAGCAGATCTATATCACCAATTGCACCTCCATAATAGTTTCTAGTCTTTAAATATCTCTCCTTAAAATGGATTTAAAACACAAAATAATACAATGGAATTGTCGAGGTCTTAAATCAAATTATAATGAACTCTTATTACTTATTTCGCTACTAACCCCATCGGTGTTTTGTTTGCAAGAAACTTTTTTAAAAAACTGATGACAACATAGATGTCAGGGGTTTCAATACATACAACTATATCTATTCTGATGGTAACAAACCATCTGGTGGCAGCTCAATTTTTGTTAAATCATGTTTACCACAAAGAGAGATCAAATTAAAAACAGACCTTCAAGCTGTAGCAGTATCGGTTTCTCTGGATAAAGAAACTACAATTTGCTCTCTATATATCCCACCCTCATTTTCTTTAAAGCCCGAACATCTTGACTCATTGCTGAGTCAACTTCCATCGCCATATCTTTTAGTTGGCGACTTCAATGGTCACAATATTCTATGGGGCTGTAAAGATGTCAATAACAGAGGAGCACTTGTCGAAGATTTTATTGCAAAGAACGACCTTTGCTTGATGAATGATAAATCTTATACTTACCTTCACCCTGCGACAGGTCATTTGTCTTCTTTAGATCTCTCTTTGTGTCACCCATCTCTCTTCTTGGACTATGACTGGTCTGTTCATGATGATCGGTGCGGAAGTGATCACTTTCCTGTTATAATAGAGAGCGTAAACGAACCAGATGAAGACTGTAACCAGAAATGGAAAATGAATAAAGCCGACTGGGAATTATTCCATAATTTATGTGAAGAAGAGTTATCAGTTGATCACTTAAATGAATCATCTGACATTGTTTCTGATTTCACAGATACACTTATTAATATATCAGAGCAATGCATTCCAAAGACCTCCACAAATACTAAGAGAAGCAAGCCTTGGTATAATAATGACTGTAAAGAAGCTATTAAAAAGCGTAAACAGGCTCTAAATAAGTTCTGCAAAAGTCCCACTTCAGAAAAGCTAAACGACGTAAAAGTTTTTAGAGCTAAAGCTCGGCGAACAATCCGAGCTTCAAAACGAAAGTCATGGAGAGAATATGTCTCCAAATTGAACTACAAAACCCCCATTAAAAAGGTTTGGGATATGGTACGAAAAATTTCAGGAAAAACAAAGTCCTCTAGTTTTACACATTTAAATACTGAATTTGACACAATAGCTTCAACAAAAAAAGATATTTCAGATACTCTTGGTCACACATTCTTGAGAAATTCATCATCGCGTAATTATTCTGACACTTTTAGAAATTTCAAAAAGGACCAGGAGAAAAGAAAACTTAACTTCAAATCCCTTAATCACGAAGAATACAACACACCTTTTAACTTATCCGAACTCATTGAAGCCATTGAAAAATCACATGATACGGCAACCGGCCCCGATGAAATTCATTATCAGATGCTTAAGCATCTGCCAAAAAGTTCTCTTACAACACTTTTAGATATCTTTAATAATATTTGGGAAACGGGGGTCTGTCCTGAGAGCTGGCGTGTAGCTACAGTTGTACCAATTCCGAAACCAGGGAAAGATCATGCAGAACCTACAAATTATCGTCCGATAGCTTTGACAAGTTGTTTGTGTAAAACATTGGAGAGAATGATAAACAAGAGATTAGTCTGGTACTTAGAGTCCAACAACCTCATTTCAGAATATCAATCGGGGTTTCGTTCGGAACGTAGTACCAATGACAATTTAATAAGACTAGAAACATTTATACGAGATGCTTTTATTAACAAAGAACACGTAGTGGCTGTCTTTTTCGACTTGGAGAAAGCATATGATACAACATGGCGTTATGGAATATTGAAAGATCTACATAACATAGGCTTAAGAGGAAAACTTCCCAGTTTTATTGAAAGCTTTTTAGGGGAGCGCATGTTTCAGGTGCGTGTGGGGTCTACCCTGTCAGATTTCTATGATCAAGAACAGGGTGTCCCACAGGGTAGTATTCTTGCAACTACGCTATTTAACATCAAAATAAACAATATTGTACAATGTTTGGACGACAAAACTGATTGTTCATTGTATGTTGATGATTTTTGTATATGTTACCGTTCAAAAAATATGAAAACAATTGAACGAAAGTTACAACAAAATTTAAAAAGAATAGAAGAATGGACTGATAAAAATGGTTTCAAGTTCTCCAAGTCGAAAACGCAGTGTGTTCATTTTTGTAAACTACGGAAGAAACACGAACATCCTTCCCTGTTTTTATACGGATCACAAATTCCTGTTCTTGAAGAAGCCAAATTTCTTGGGGTCATATTTGATCAAAAGTTATCTTTTATTCCACATATTAAATATCTTAAAGCGAAATGCTTAAAAGCTTTGAATCTTTTGAAAGTTTTAGCTCATACAAGTTGGGGAGCAGATCGGTATACTTTATTACATCTTTACCGGTCTTTAATAAGATCTAAATTAGATTATGGGTCTGTTGTTTATGGTTCTGCCAGAAAGTCCTATTTAAAATCCTTGGATACTATCCATCACCAAGGCCTTCGTCTGGCCATGGGAGCCTTCCGTACTTCTCCCGTATTAAGCCTTTATGTAGAAGCAGGTGAACCATCTTTAACCTCGCGCAGAGAGAAACTTTCTCTTCAGTATGCTATCAGACTTGCTGCAAATCCATCTAACCCGGCATCCAAAATTTCATTTCCACCTCAATTTGTAGATAAGTATGAAACAAAACCCACAGCAATCAAACCTTTTGGATTACGTATTTTACCACTGCTGGAAAATTCAGGTATCGACCTTAAAAATATTCAAAAACATGAAACCGCCGAAGTTCCATCTTGGTGTATTAAACAACCTTCTATTCTGTTCGACTTACATGATGGAAAAAAATCCGAATCAAATCCAATACTTCTCAAACAAAACTTTCAGGTACTGCAGTCACGTTACAATGATTACCAGCAAGTCTATACTGATGGTTCCAAAGAAGGAGATAAAGTTGGCTGTGCGTATGTTTCTAAAGATACGCACAAAACCACGCGCCTTCCAGATGGTTCATCTATTTTTACAGCTGAAGCCAAAGCAATAGACCTAGCTTTAGATTTTATCAGTTCTTCAACAATTCAAAAAGCAATTATATTTTCGGATTCACTTTCTGTGCTTAAGGCTTTAGACCATTCATCATCTAAAAATCCTCAAATTCAAAAATTGATCGAAAAACATCATGAAATTTCTAAAACACACCAAATCTTGTTTTGTTGGCTTCCGAGCCATATTGGCATTGTCGGAAATGAATATGCTGACAAGAAAGCAAAGGAATCGCTCAATCTTGATCCATCTGTTTTTAAAATTCCTTTTAATAATTTTAAACCATTTATCAACAGATACATCTTGTCGGAATGGCAAGGCGAATGGGACCGTGCAATAAATAACAAACTCCATGCCATTAAACCTGTCGTTAGTACAAAATGCTCTCCTCCACAGTTTTCCAGGAAAGAGGATGTAGTATTAACACGACTGCGCATTGGCCATACTAGAGTTACTCATTCTTTTATTTTTAATGGTGATGATCAGCCTTCTTGTGTAGGTTGTGATCAGCTATTCACTGTGAAACATATCTTAATTGACTGTGTTGACTTTTCAACCTCACGTATTTTATATTTCAAAGCTGACACTTTGCAACAACTGTTTCGAGATGTACCTGTTGATAATATTATTTTATTCTTAAAAGAAATTGGACTTTTTCATAAGATTTAACTGTTTCAGATTTTTATACATTATCATTCTGACTTTTTACTTTTAATATCATCATAATTATTCATGCCGTTTAACCATTAACCGTTTGACGCTTATGACCCACAAAGAGGGTTGACGCGTCGTTAAACACGAAATCATCATCATCATCATCTTGAAAAATTTCCGTTCTTATTAAAGGTTTTTTTTTTTTTTTAAATCGAGTTGATTTTCATTTTACCTAGTAGATCTTTTTTTAGCAAGCTAAATTTTGCTTGTTGCAAAAATGCTTAAGTTCGGACCCTGTATTACGTTGTAAGTGAATAGGTACTTGGATCAGACTGTTCAACATCTCTCACATGAAATGTCTTCCTGAAAATCTTTGAATGTGCAGTCACTGTTCACAAGGTTTCATATCGCTTAAAAACGTGTTTCTTGCCGTTTTCCAATGCCTTTGATTATTGAATCATGATGGTTGTTTACTTCTGATACGGTTCAAGTATCTATTCACTAAAAAAAAATATATTTTTGTCACAAACCGGTAAATTGACTGGCGTATTAGGTGTTTTTCCGGCATGCTATGATCGCACATCTCGGTTATAATAGCGGATTTGCACGAGATTACCAGTATTTATTCATAATTTGATGCAGCGCATGTAATGTATGTTATAATTGAAACAGTTAAAATTTATTAAATCTTTTTCTGAAGATAAAAGAAACAATTAAATAAATATGTACTATAAAAGGGTTATCCTTTGGAAGCAAAGAATATACCACAGAACAGTGTCATCCTATGATCGTTTAGTTATAAACAACAAAAATGTTCATTTTGACTTCTTTTAATTTTCAATTTCTAATTTCCGTATTTTTGGGTTCCTAAAAGTGCCTCGGCTATACCAAAGTTAAAATAGTAAAAGTTGATCTATCCCGATCGCCGCCCAAGCCGAGACTGCTGAACTCTTCTCGTGCGGCTTGTTTCATTGCTTCTCCGGTCCAAAGTTCAGAAATAGAGACTTCTCATTGGACCAGAGCATATTTTAGCCATCCCACGTCAGAGTTCAAGCTTAGCCAGGCACATGACCATGTTTATGAAACATCCCGGTCAGTAATTGTAACGACGAGTTATTCAGCGGTCAGTTTCCCAAATATAGATACAGCTAAGTGTTTTGAACTGTTATTACAAGAGCAGTAGGACATCAAAGTCACGCTTGGTTCTTGGATGTTTGCATGTCCCATGTCCTACTTGTACTAAGTATGACCAGGTAAGCCGAGGCCCAACCCCATATTACAACATACCCCCCCATACTTAAATAGAAATGTTGCTCATGCTACATGCATTGGCGACATTTCTTAATTCATATTATCATCTACTTGAAATTATTAATTTAAAAACACAAACTTTAAATGTCAAAATAGTGTTCATTCATGGACACTGCTTTCTTGAAATATTAACTTCATAATTAACATACACAAATGAAACAAGAAATTGAATTAATAAATGGTTGACCATGAATCACTATATTCACAAATCACTGGAACAGCTAGTCCCTCAACGGAATTCTTCTAAACAACTGCAGCGTCGTCTGATGACCCATGGACCCAACAATGTCATAGGTTGGCGGTCGCCAGATGACCGCAGTTCCATAGGTTGTTGGTCACCAGGTTGACTAAGGACACCAGAGGTTGCTGATCGCCAAGTTGACCAGATGCGAAGTGTTCGAATCTCGGATGCTGCGTTTGCCGGCAGCACGCATGTGACCACCCTGTTGGTCAATGTAGAATTTTGGCCGCCAGGTTGACCACGCGTTGTTGCAGTCTGATCACCCAATTTGATCAGTGCATTCGAAGTAGTTAAGCCTACGTTATGCCCAGTAAATTGGTCCGTCGAGTGAAAATGTAGCTTCTCCCAGGACAACATCAGTAATGTCAATTGTATGCAAAGTAAGTTACACACCATCTTCTACAATAACAACATCCAGTGTCAACATAATTATACGCGTTGACCAATGTTTATATACACATACATGTCATACGTTGGTTCATAGTGTTCATACAACATTTGCCTTCTCTTTGTGGATCGCGGAAAAGGGCACCTGCGAATCCAACACAGGGAACTTCTTGCGCACTCCAGCGTCCTGGGGTTCAAGTCCACATCTTGTTTGTCGTTGTTGTTCAATAGCGATGACATATTAAACCGTTGTAACGTTGGTCGCTTCATAACTCATCATCATGGTCCTTGATGTTGTCAGGCATTGCGGTTGCTTGTTCATGTATTCTGGCTCTTCTCTTAATGCATAGATTTTGTTTGTAACCACTTCTGAACTCACAGAAAGGGATCACAGTCAAAACCACTTATCATAATACCAGTGAAAACGCCCATAGTTCTTAATATGGTTTTAAATTAATATTTTGTTTAACTACACCAAAATAAAACATTAAATATTACTTTGATCATTAACTTATAGCCAGCTTAGATTGTTTAGATATATTAATTTCACTAGATTATCTTTATATGCCACAATCCTACAACTTATCAGCCATGACAGATCAGGAATAAAACATTACAACACAAGACTAACGTGACAAGGAAATTCAATTCCCCGCAGGGTAAACTGCATTCCAAACGTCGTACATATCAACGCACGTTCTATTAACGTATCACCGTCTTAACATAAGAAACCGAAGCCTACCATCAGTACATGATAAATCCTCATGAATGTCGCTAGTCGCAACACTTGTTATTAGCATAACAAACTGAAAGCTTCTTCAAGACTTTAATCAACTAATCCCAAGGCCTGTACCATCAGCTCAAGATAAATCCTCATGAATGTCGCTAGTCGCAACACTTGCCATTATGACAAACTGAAAGCCTAAACAGAGTACTCTTAATAAACACAAGGCTGCAACTCATTTGCACCTTGTACAAGTCTTGACCTACCGTCATCCTATCCGGAAATCAACTGGACTCACTTAACTAAACAAGGCAAACACTAATTCAATACTATTTACAAATCAGACTGCCCACACCTTTGTTCCCGAACTGTAGCCATTTCCTAAGACTGTCTCATACCAACAATCCTTACCGGAAACAAAATCACTCAAGTGCCTATAGAACTTATGCCTATCACTACCCATATTGTTACCACTACCACTACTACTACAGACATCATTTTCATTACTACTACCACTGCTACAACTACTGCTATCGGCACTTTCCTTCTATCTGCGCATGATACTATGCATACCGTAATATTAAACTTTCCTACGGCTCAAAATCTTAACTGACATAAGAATGAAACAAAAGCGGGTACTTCAAAACATCTCTTTATTTTTCAAGAGACTTATCAGCCTTTCTCAACGAGGCTTGTATATTCATGACAAAACCTGTCATTTATAAATTAATGTCATCACTGAAACCATTTTCCATTATCATTATCCTTTAACATTCCATAAGTCGAATTTCTCAACATTACCTTAGGTAGAGGTCATATTAATATTGTCTTTCGATAAATAGAAACTTTCGCTTAATTTGTACAAAACCAATAAACAAACTATCTAATGTATGTGATTAACAAACTATTCGACCTCTAGACATCATTGAACTTATGCCCAGTTTGTCTGCCTGTCATAAACTCAATGTATTTACCAATTACAAATATATAACAAACCTCCTTACATTTTCCTCAAACTAACACTCATCACCTAATTACTTACTGCAAATAACAAATAATAATCTCTAGAAGTTTAAACTATCCATGTTGATTCCTAACTATGATGAACAAAATTTATAACATCATTGACTTGGTCAAATAATCCTTACACATCCAATATATTATTCATTTACTAGTATACTTCAAGTAGACACTTATGTTCAAAGCATCCCATTGACTGGATATTTAAATTGACCCATAAACGTCCTGTTTGACCTTACAGCTTGTTACATTAAGGTTAATATGTACACCTTAACTTTATTTAAATGACACTGCACAAATGCTTATTTAAAATTTTATGAATTACCTGTGCAGTTATGGCTACAATGCGCAACCAAAGCCAAATAAAAAATGCGAAGCGCAAAACCCACTCATATAATTTATCAACTAATATGTTACAAAAGTCTAACATTTGAAGCATTGTCTTTTAGGTCTATTTTCCAAATACAATAAAGGTATATCTTCATCCGAGTCAAAGTCATTCAAGAAAACTCTCTTGCACCCAATTCTATAAGCCAAATCCCTCAAAGACAAATCTTCAGAATCAGAATCGTTTGTATAAGACTCTAAGCTTTTATAACTAACGACACCTAGTTTTGGAGTGACGCACTGAGTCGAGGCGTCTGCTGCCGATGAATCACTCATACAACTGGTAGGTTCTGACGCATCTTTATTCACAGTTTCCTTATGATCCAAGTTCACATTTATAGGTATGCCTAAGTATTTCAGGGCTAACCTTTTATCCTCCATAATAAAACCTATGTAGTTCGAGTTTCAATAAAATACAAATCAATTTTCTCTCTCTTAAAATGCTTAAAACAATTAAACTTAAACAATAACCTACTCTTTTTGTTTAACGAGGGCGTACTTGCATCTCCCTTCAGAATCTAAAATCAACATAACAACATGGTTTGTGGAATCATATAACTCTTGCACACATGTTTGAAGGTCTTGTAAACTACCATGAAAATACCTCAAGATACGACAGTCAAGCCCGTTCCGCGTTAGACCCTCGGATATATCAACTACCTCTTTCAAAAATTCGGGTGATGCGTTTCCCAACAAATCTTGTCTCTGCTCTGCCATTTCCTATCAAGCAATGACTACTTCCCAGTTCTATTTCACCAAATTAATTAAACAAATTAAACACTACTAATTACCTATGATTCAAAACCTTATATAAATCTACCTAAATCAAACAATACATAAACACACTCATACAATCCTACTAATTTAGAATTCTTAATCTGACTGGTCGACTTCCAGCATGTCTACATCAAATGGTGGAATAGGTTTCTCTTCAGTTTGCATCTTTGCGAGTTCCTGTCTCAAAGCTTCTTTTTCCTTTATAAGTGTTTCTGCTAGTTTGTTCCTTTCTTCTATTTTCTGTTTTAATTCTGCATTCATTTGTTTCAGTTCGTTAATAATGTTTGTCTCAGTTTCAGACATCTTAGATGTATAGCTTAATTTAAATCTTCAAATGAGCGTTCTCAAAGATATATGAAAGTCACTCTTTATACCCCAAGAGTTTTACCAGAAACAAATTTGCAACCTTACCTGACAACGAGATGGTTCTTGAATCCACCAGACGGATTGACGATATTTTCAAAATTTGACAGCGTCGATAGTTCTAGCGTCAACAAAATCCTTTTCCCGTTTTGTGTCCAAGTCCTGAAGTTCCTTTCTCCGCGTTGTGTATTTTAACCAAAGTTCTTTATTCTAAAGTATTTTCATACTGTAGAAATCCTGGTACTAAGGCAACCAAATTAAACAGTGTCACCCTATGATCGTTTAGTTATAAACAACAAAAATGTTCATTTTGACTTCTTTTAATTTTCAATTTCTAATTTCCGTATTTTTGGGTTCCTAAAAGTGCCTCGGCTATACCAAAGTTAAAATAGTAAAAGTTGATCTATCCCGATCGCCGCCCAAGCCGAGACTGCTGAACTCTTCTCGTGCGGCTTGTTTCATTGCTTCTCCGGTCCAAAGTTCAGAAATAGAGACTTCTCATTGGACCAGAGCATATTTTAGCCATGCCACGTCAGAGTTCAAGCTTAGCCAGGCACATGACCATGTTTATGAAACATCCCGGTCAGTAATTGTAACGACGAGTTATTCAGCGGTCAGTTTCCCAAATATAGATACAGCTAAGTGTTTTGAACTGTTATTACAAGAGCAGTAGGACATCCCCTGACATTCTGTTTGTTAGCAAACGGATATCGTTTTAGTCTTACTGGTGGTGGCCTTTCTGGCTCAACTGATTTGATTGTTTTCACAGGTTCTGACATAAATGTGGTACATATAATTTGGTCTGTCTGACATGTCAGTCCTGCAAGGCGCTGTTCTCTCAGCCCTTCTGTCTCCTCACTCTCCTCTGACGTTAGTGTGTGTGGGACGCTAACGTCGCCGTCACTTTCCGGTTGCTCTGCAGTTTCAAAACTGCTGTCTTCAAATGAAGACTCGTCGACGTCATTTCTGTCATGACTGTCTGTCGACAAAATAGGTTCAGAGATCAGACAATGAGACGTCACAGTCTGACGCTCAACATATTGCTTCAGTATATTAGCGTGATATGTGTTAACATTTCCATTGACGTCAATTTTATAATCCATTCTGCTTACTACCTCAACAACTTCATAAGGACCTTTCCATTGAAGCAATAATTTATTACTGTCTGTCGGTAGTAACAACAGTACTTTGTCGCCGACGTCAAATTTACGCGACCTCGCGCCTTTATCATAATAAGCTTTCTGCTTAATCTGAACCTTCTTTAAATTATCACGCGCTAATTTGCATGTCTGCTCTAACCGTTCCTTAAGCTCAATAACGTATTGATACGTCGAAAGAACTTGCTCATCGCGTACCTCTTCAGCCCATAATTCTCTTAATATTGCCATTGGACCTCTGACGTTACGTCCATATAACAACTCAAAAGGGGAGTATCCTAAAGACTCTTGTGGGACTTCCCTTACCGCAAATAATAAGGCTGGAAGATATTTATCCCAATCTTTTGGACGTTCAGCACACATGCGACGTAACATCTGCTTTAACGTAGCGTGGAAACGCTCTATCAGTCCGTTGCAAATTGGGTGTCTCGGACTACACGTTAACTGTTGAAGAGAAAGAAGTCTGCTGACTTCCTTCATTACCTCAGCAGTAAACTGTGATCCACAATCAGTCAACATTTCATCAGGAATGCCAACCCTACTAAACATTTCAATAAGCGCTTCCGCGACACGTTCCGTCTCAATACTCGGTAAAGCTATCGCCTCTGGATACCTTGTCGCATAATCTATCATGGTTAAAATATACCGAGATTTCCTATCAGATCGAGGCTCAATTGGACCAACTATGTCCACTGCCACCCTCTTAAATGGCGTATCAATCAATGGCATTTTTCCTAGAGGTACTTTAGTGACCCGACCTTTCTGAATAGTTCTCTGACAAATATCACAAGATTTACAAAATCTAGCGACATCACCGCAAATACCGGGCCAGTAAAACTCAGTTACAACTCTATCCAATGTCTTCCTAATACCCATATGTCCAGACATAAGCGTTTCATGAGCCAGTTTCAACACCTTTCCTCGGAAACTTTGAGGGACCACAAGTTGGAAAGAGACTTTGTTACCCTTGGTGAACTCCCTATATGCCAACCCTTTTTTCTCAATAAACCTAGTTTCACCTCGGTTTAAACCACGACTCACAGTCTTGTTCCCAGATACAACCCTTTTCCTGATGTTTTCCAAAGTTGGATCATCAACCTGAGCTTGCTTGAAAGCCTCCTTGTCATCGTTAATGATCTGATCGGGAACCTTAAGTTTTCTGTAAGGCTTCTCATCCTGCCTAGTTTGAGACCTAGTTACAGCCGCAGCTGAGAAATGAGACATATCAGGAAGTTTTGATCCATCAATGTTACCGATAACCAAATCGTACAACGTATCATCCATACACAAAGCTTCAGTTTTCCCAGTGAAAAAAGGACAATCAATGTCAATCATTGCCAAAGGATACCTTTGTGTGGATTCATCAATCAACGTAACATTTGATTCCTTCCCTATTAACTGACTATCCGAAACCAAACTTCTCCGAACGACACAGCCTGTACACCCAGTATCTCTTAATACAACCACCTTTTTATTATTAACCAATCCTTGTGCCGTCGGTAACCTTGCCTTTAAGAAGTAACAGACACCTTCCCTAGTTTCCTTACTACACTCCTCCCTATCCGAAATCAAAGGATCACCAACCTTATTTTCAAAAATACTTCCAATCTCATCACCTTTCCTAGTTACTTCCGTTTGACAAAAACTAACTTGGTGTGCTGCGCCACGTGGTGTGCTATTATTTTTACCGCGTCCGCGAAAAGACCCTCTAAAATTACCACGACCACGTGTATAACCACGACCTACATTCTGCGTATTCTCATTCTTAACCTGAGAACCTTGAGTCTCTACGCGCGTGTTAAAATTTTCTTTAACACCGCTATCCCCAACTCCAGTTGCTCCTACCTCTGCGCTATACAATTGTTTCCTGTCGGGGTTCTTAAAACATTTAATTGTTAAATGCCCCTTACCACATATGCTACACTTGATATCCGGTCTACCACTCGGTTTGTTCGAGTCAACTTTGTCCTGTTTACCCTGCGCTGCGCCTCTATTATCGCGTTGCCCCTTATTAATGCAACTATATACGCCCCCGCGCGCTTCTGCAAACAAATCTGCCTCCCTAGCCATTTCATCTAAATTACCAAACTGTTTTGGCTTCAGATGCACATACAGTTCTCTATTACATGACTCCAGGAACTGATCCCTTGCCATGAAATCACAGACAGCCGGAAAAGATTTTTCAATCTTTGCCATATTAAGCCATTTTTCTAAATAACTTCTCAGTCTACTACTGAACTGTATGAACGTTTCTGATTTCTCGGGCCTACTATAACGAAACTGTTTCCTAAATCCGCGCTCTGTCATGTCAAAATTCTTTAATAAAGCGTCCTTTAACTTTTCATAATCCGCCGCATCCTCATTTGACAACCGGTCATATACATCAAGTGCGCGCCCTTTGAGCAATGCACTTAAATACGCGGCCCAAACACTCTTATCCCATTTATTAGCCGTAGCATATTTCTCAAACCTAGATAAATAACTATCCATTTTATCTTTACCCTCTTCAAAATAAGGTAACTTAGGATCCCGGGCATGCGCCACCTTCTCAGCTTTTTGCTTTTCAAATTCTAGCTCGAGCTTCGCTCTCTGCATTTCTAACTGATTCCTTAATTCTTGGTGCTGTAGCTCAAACCCATGTTTTATTTTTTCTAAATGGGCCTCACTAATCTCTTTTGCCTCCCTTTCAGTCTTAATGCGTGCCATTTCAAGTTCCTTATTAACATTCAACATAGCTAGTTCATGTGCCCTTTCCTTTTCCTTTTCCTCTAACTTAGCTAGTTCATGTACCCTTTCCTTTTCCTTTTCTTCAGACCTTAACCTTTCTAAATCCCTTTGCTCTTGCCTTTCTGCCCGCTCAATATCCTGCTGCTCTTTAACAAAACCTTGTAACTCCTTCCCCTCATAACCTAAGTCCTTTCCCATTTGCATTAAACGCTCCATTATTGATAACGTAAATCTCACGTTACTATCAAAACCACTATAAACTGATCAGTTATGATCAGTGATGATTGAATGGGCTTAACTAAAACGTTAAGATATGTGTTATACGCGTTAATCTAACTAAAACGTTAGTTATTAAAGCACACGCGATTTGAAATGTCAAATGCTTTCAGCACAGTATGACGTTGCGTACTGGTAGTCTAATATGACGTCATAAACTGACGACGTTTACAGTAAAATGCTACAATCCGAAGTTTTATCACATTACAAAACTCCGATCATAACAAGTCACCATTAATGTTTCTATTACGTCATACCTAACCTCAAGCCACTGCGTAAATATTAACGCTACCGTTATGTCAACGTCAGTAAATTGTTAACGTCACTACGTCAGAACCATGTGTGGGTAAGATCAATTAGTAACTCTAGTTTAACTTAGTAGAATGTCAGGTAACACAATTAAGTGGGGTCTACTTAAATTTTTCGTTACCAAGAAAAAGTGGGGTTTGCCTTGCCTTCCTGCTCAGAAATTATCGACTTGTCAGTATCCATTCAGTTGAATACATGGGTTTCGCACTTCATCAACGCAGGAAGGAAGATTCAAGTTAATTTCTAAATGTGGCTGTCAATACATTTTTTTTTTTTAAATTGATGATTCAGAGTATCAATGTGCTGTTCCACAGCCGGGAACACCAGCCAGAGATCAAATCCTCACTTTTCTGACACCAAATGTTACATGTGGGTTTACGGCGTCCCGCAAACCCCCATGCTGACAAGACAACCGAGCGTGATCTCTGACAGGTGTACGGGCAGCTGTGGGGTAAGGCACAAGAAAGATGTTAAATGATTGACATGAATTATTTACAGTATCTACATACAACACTTACTAACACAAAACATCACAAATTGTTGCTTCTGTAGCCAACTCACGACGTCCGCTCCGAAGGCAAAACACTGTTCTGTGCTCGGAACGGGTGACGTGAATACCTACAGAAGCAAACAACAAAAACAACAAGAAAAACAAAAAAAGAAACAACACAAAACGCGACTGGCCAGTTTATAACTTTGGGTGAATCCCCCACTCGCGTGACACTTCTTCTCGCGAACTAGTAAAACTAGTCTATCAACATAATTGATTATCCTAGGATTAGTGATCACGTTTGCTGATCAGCCGTTTAGTGATCGTCCAAATAAGGTAAGTTGACCTCTTCCATGATCACATTTGTTTACAACGAACAATGATTTAGAAGAATCTGCTTCTATCCTGGTAGGCGCTGATTACGGCGGTCTGTCCGCCCTTGCTGGACCCTAACGCCTAGCGTCGTACCAGTACCTGCTGCTATGAAGCAGGGAGCAGCAGGTCACACATTGTTATGCCTGCAAATTACGATAACGGGACTAGAAACGAGTCACAAAACATACATGCTACATCATGATCCCCCTCCCGGAGAAGTAAGAATATGTTCATGCATACACCGTTATTGCGCATGCGCCGACCAGACATACAGGCTGATTAGTGCATGCGACAAATAACCGTACAGCAGAACTCAACTTGACTGTGCATCAAATTATCAGCACCCAGCGCTTGACACAATAATACTCAAAGTTCATGTTTCCCTACTGAGCACTACAGAAATCAATTAATGCTCACTACTACTGAGCATAATACTCATCAAATTTGTGCTCACTACATTATCACAAGTAAGAGGCAATTGAACAGACCACGCCTTTGCGCTACCTGGTCAGCCGCCAATTACAGGAAACATAACAATCTCTATTTCATATCCTTCTCCGCGACACGGCTCACAAATATAGCTATTCACAAATTCAATACATTAATAACAGATAGAAACTACAACAGAAGATTTTCATCTATAATCTACAACATTTGTTAGTGTCTCATATGGGCCAACACTGTTTGCCGTAAATTCTCTCTATTTGGTAGGCACCCCGTCACAACCGTCCTCGCGACGCCGATGACGCAGCTGACGTCATCCCCGCCGCTCAGGCCGTTATGACGTGTGGCGACCAAATACTCCCACTTATCATCATCACGTTCTTTATATGTACATACATGCAGAAACTGAGTTATCAGACAAAAACGGCATCATTACAAAATGAACTCGTAATTCTTCTTGAACAAAATTATTTCTAATCAACGTGAACATGCTTGTAAAATAAAATTCATTACGGTTCATCATCACGGATAACCCAACAGGCTCTTGTATGAGTTTGCCCTGATGATGAAGATGTGGTTAAACCCGTCTTAAGTTTACGTCCCCTCTACACCTAATATCATATTGGGACGGAACCACGGTTTTCTAACCACAGCCAGTCACAAGTCATGGATCAAGCAAGTGACCCGGCGTTTATTAATTACATTCTACAAAAGGGGTCTAAAAGCCTAAATGAATCTAGAATGAGCGGGTGTCCAAACTTTACGTCTCACCAACATCTAGGGTCAGCATGAGACAGGACCTCACTTAGAAAGACTCATTCTACTACTGGAGAAGCCTGGGATCGATCCTGCGACGTCTAGCTGGCAAAGCTAGTAGCCTAATCACTACAGGCCTCAATAGTGAATTCAGAATAGGCTTCAGAAAGTTGGGGTATACTAGAAGTAAACCCCTCCAAAACCTACAAGCATGTTCATACAAAAATAATACTAAACATAGATTAAACATACCTTTCAATATACTTTCTATTTCCCCGTCACAATGTTGTGTTTACTCTTTACAACTTGACCTGCTGCTAAGGTGTCCGCTTTTTTCAGGGTTTATATATCTATGAATACTACCGGAAAATCATGCCTACTCGTATTACCTTGCTTTGTTCGTGGGGAAGTGGAGATACCGGCCACAAACAAAGCCAGATAGCAAAATCGAGTAGATAATGGATTTGCCTTCAAATAGTATATTTCCCATAGGAAAAATTGATGAAACGACCCTATAATCAATGACATGACTCCTGTCAAAACGAACACCCACACAACACGTGACGGGAATAAAAATCATATATGGCACAATTTGGCGGTTGGCGATTTTTAGGCAAATTCTATAGAACTCAGCCTTTTAGCGGCCCCCTGTATTGTAAAAACAGCTCTCTATAAACCACTCATGCATACATCGTATGATATGTGCATGACTTGTTCATGGAGCCGCATAGTTTGCGTACCATATTTCACCCAAAATATTTCACTCACACCGCCCTACCATATATCTACTAAAATAATTTAGATGTGCATAAGCACCAGAGAGGTTTCCTATTCCATCTCGTAACAAAGGTTTCCCCTTTTGGAGAAAAAACAATCAGAAATGTTTTTTCTTTGTGTACAGAGATGGAATAGGATGAACCTATCTAAACAAGACAGCTATTTACACAACAACCGTGCGAAGAATTACCTACTAAGGTAGTCTGCCCCCAAATTTTCTTAAGTAAAATTTAGCTAGTAAGCCAAGGTGGTTTGCCCCAGAATTTTCCTGTTCCCCTGACATTCTGTTTGTTAGCAAACGGATATCGTTTTAGTCTTACTGGTGGTGGCCTTTCTGGCTCAACTGATTTGATTGTTTTCACAGGTTCTGACATAAATGTGGTACATATAATTTGGTCTGTCTGACATGTCAGTCCTGCAAGGCGCTGTTCTCTCAGCCCTTCTGTCTCCTCACTCTCCTCTGACGTTAGTGTGTGTGGGACGCTAACGTCGCCGTCACTTTCCGGTTGCTCTGCAGTTTCAAAACTGCTGTCTTCAAATGAAGACTCGTCGACGTCATTTCTGTCATGACTGTCTGTCGACAAAATAGGTTCAGAGATCAGACAATGAGACGTCACAGTCTGACGCTCAACATATTGCTTCAGTATATTAGCGTGATATGTGTTAACATTTCCATTGACGTCAATTTTATAATCCATTCTGCTTACTACCTCAACAACTTCATAAGGACCTTTCCATTGAAGCAATAATTTATTACTGTCTGTCGGTAGTAACAACAGTACTTTGTCGCCGACGTCAAATTTACGCGACCTCGCGCCTTTATCATAATAAGCTTTCTGCTTAATCTGAACCTTCTTTAAATTATCACGCGCTAATTTGCATGTCTGCTCTAACCGTTCCTTAAGCTCAATAACGTATTGATACGTCGAAAGAACTTGCTCATCGCGTACCTCTTCAGCCCATAATTCTCTTAATATTGCCATTGGACCTCTGACGTTACGTCCATATAACAACTCAAAAGGGGAGTATCCTAAAGACTCTTGTGGGACTTCCCTTACCGCAAATAATAAGGCTGGAAGATATTTATCCCAATCTTTTGGACGTTCAGCACACATGCGACGTAACATCTGCTTTAACGTAGCGTGGAAACGCTCTATCAGTCCGTTGCAAATTGGGTGTCTCGGACTACACGTTAACTGTTGAAGAGAAAGAAGTCTGCTGACTTCCTTCATTACCTCAGCAGTAAACTGTGATCCACAATCAGTCAACATTTCATCAGGAATGCCAACCCTACTAAACATTTCAATAAGCGCTTCCGCGACACGTTCCGTCTCAATACTCGGTAAAGCTATCGCCTCTGGATACCTTGTCGCATAATCTATCATGGTTAAAATATACCGAGATTTCCTATCAGATCGAGGCTCAATTGGACCAACTATGTCCACTGCCACCCTCTTAAATGGCGTATCAATCAATGGCATTTTTCCTAGAGGTACTTTAGTGACCCGACCTTTCTGAATAGTTCTCTGACAAATATCACAAGATTTACAAAATCTAGCGACATCACCGCAAATACCGGGCCAGTAAAACTCAGTTACAACTCTATCCAATGTCTTCCTAATACCCATATGTCCAGACATAAGCGTTTCATGAGCCAGTTTCAACACCTTTCCTCGGAAACTTTGAGGGACCACAAGTTGGAAAGAGACTTTGTTACCCTTGGTGAACTCCCTATATGCCAACCCTTTTTTCTCAATAAACCTAGTTTCACCTCGGTTTAAACCACGACTCACAGTCTTGTTCCCAGATACAACCCTTTTCCTGATGTTTTCCAAAGTTGGATCATCAACCTGAGCTTGCTTGAAAGCCTCCTTGTCATCGTTAATGATCTGATCGGGAACCTTAAGTTTTCTGTAAGGCTTCTCATCCTGCCTAGTTTGAGACCTAGTTACAGCCGCAGCTGAGAAATGAGACATATCAGGAAGTTTTGATCCATCAATGTTACCGATAACCAAATCGTACAACGTATCATCCATACACAAAGCTTCAGTTTTCCCAGTGAAAAAAGGACAATCAATGTCAATCATTGCCAAAGGATACCTTTGTGTGGATTCATCAATCAACGTAACATTTGATTCCTTCCCTATTAACTGACTATCCGAAACCAAACTTCTCCGAACGACACAGCCTGTACACCCAGTATCTCTTAATACAACCACCTTTTTATTATTAACCAATCCTTGTGCCGTCGGTAACCTTGCCTTTAAGAAGTAACAGACACCTTCCCTAGTTTCCTTACTACACTCCTCCCTATCCGAAATCAAAGGATCACCAACCTTATTTTCAAAAATACTTCCAATCTCATCACCTTTCCTAGTTACTTCCGTTTGACAAAAACTAACTTGGTGTGCTGCGCCACGTGGTGTGCTATTATTTTTACCGCGTCCGCGAAAAGACCCTCTAAAATTACCACGACCACGTGTATAACCACGACCTACATTCTGCGTATTCTCATTCTTAACCTGAGAACCTTGAGTCTCTACGCGCGTGTTAAAATTTTCTTTAACACCGCTATCCCCAACTCCAGTTGCTCCTACCTCTGCGCTATACAATTGTTTCCTGTCGGGGTTCTTAAAACATTTAATTGTTAAATGCCCCTTACCACATATGCTACACTTGATATCCGGTCTACCACTCGGTTTGTTCGAGTCAACTTTGTCCTGTTTACCCTGCGCTGCGCCTCTATTATCGCGTTGCCCCTTATTAATGCAACTATATACGCCCCCGCGCGCTTCTGCAAACAAATCTGCCTCCCTAGCCATTTCATCTAAATTACCAAACTGTTTTGGCTTCAGATGCACATACAGTTCTCTATTACATGACTCCAGGAACTGATCCCTTGCCATGAAATCACAGACAGCCGGAAAAGATTTTTCTATCTTTGCCATATTAAGCCATTTTTCTAAATAACTTCTCAGTCTACTACTGAACTGTATGAACGTTTCTGATTTCTCGGGCCTACTATAACGAAACTGTTTCCTAAATCCGCGCTCTGTCATGTCAAAATTCTTTAATAAAGCGTCCTTTAACTTTTCATAATCCGCCGCATCCTCATTTGACAACCGGTCATATACATCAAGTGCGCGCCCTTTGAGCAATGCACTTAAATACGCGGCCCAAACACTCTTATCCCATTTATTAGCCGTAGCATATTTCTCAAACCTAGATAAATAACTATCCATTTTATCTTTACCCTCTTCAAAATAAGGTAACTTAGGATCCCGGGCATGCGCCACCTTCTCAGCTTTTTGCTTTTCAAATTCTAGCTCGAGCTTCGCTCTCTGCATTTCTAACTGATTCCTTAATTCTTGGTGCTGTAGCTCAAACCCATGTTTTATTTTTTCTAAATGGGCCTCACTAATCTCTTTTGCCTCCCTTTCAGTCTTAATGCGTGCCATTTCAAGTTCCTTATTAACATTCAACATAGCTAGTTCATGTGCCCTTTCCTTTTCCTTTTCCTCTAACTTAGCTAGTTCATGTACCCTTTCCTTTTCCTTTTCTTCAGACCTTAACCTTTCTAAATCCCTTTGCTCTTGCCTTTCTGCCCGCTCAATATCCTGCTGCTCTTTAACAAAACCTTGTAACTCCTTCCCCTCATAACCTAAGTCCTTTCCCATTTGCATTAAACGCTCCATTATTGATAACGTAAATCTCACGTTACTATCAAAACCACTATAAACTGATCAGTTATGATCAGTGATGATTGAATGGGCTTAACTAAAACGTTAAGATATGTGTTATACGCGTTAATCTAACTAAAACGTTAGTTATTAAAGCACACGCGATTTGAAATGTCAAATGCTTTCAGCACAGTATGACGTTGCGTACTGGTAGTCTAATATGACGTCATAAACTGACGACGTTTACAGTAAAATGCTACAATCCGAAGTTTTATCACATTACAAAACTCCGATCATAACAAGTCACCATTAATGTTTCTATTACGTCATACCTAACCTCAAGCCACTGCGTAAATATTAACGCTACCGTTATGTCAACGTCAGTAAATTGTTAACGTCACTACGTCAGAACCATGTGTGGGTAAGATCAATTAGTAACTCTAGTTTAACTTAGTAGAATGTCAGGTAACACAATTAAGTGGGGTCTACTTAAATTTTTCGTTACCAAGAAAAAGTGGGGTTTGCCTTGCCTTCCTGCTCAGAAATTATCGACTTGTCAGTATCCATTCAGTTGAATACATGGGTTTCGCACTTCATCAACGCAGGAAGGAAGATTCAAGTTAATTTCTAAATGTGGCTGTCAATACATTTTTTTTTTTTAAATTGATGATTCAGAGTATCAATGTGCTGTTCCACAGCCGGGAACACCAGCCAGAGATCAAATCCTCACTTTTCTGACACCAAATGTTACATGTGGGTTTACGGCGTCCCGCAAACCCCCATGCTGACAAGACAACCGAGCGTGATCTCTGACAGGTGTACGGGCAGCTGTGGGGTAAGGCACAAGAAAGATGTTAAATGATTGACATGAATTATTTACAGTATCTACATACAACACTTACTAACACAAAACATCACAAATTGTTGCTTCTGTAGCCAACTCACGACGTCCGCTCCGAAGGCAAAACACTGTTCTGTGCTCGGAACGGGTGACGTGAATACCTACAGAAGCAAACAACAAAAACAACAAGAAAAACAAAAAAAGAAACAACACAAAACGCGACTGGCCAGTTTATAACTTTGGGTGAATCCCCCACTCGCGTGACACTTCTTCTCGCGAACTAGTAAAACTAGTCTATCAACATAATTGATTATCCTAGGATTAGTGATCACGTTTGCTGATCAGCCGTTTAGTGATCGTCCAAATAAGGTAAGTTGACCTCTTCCATGATCACATTTGTTTACAACGAACAATGATTTAGAAGAATCTGCTTCTATCCTGGTAGGCGCTGATTACGGCGGTCTGTCCGCCCTTGCTGGACCCTAACGCCTAGCGTCGTACCAGTACCTGCTGCTATGAAGCAGGGAGCAGCAGGTCACACATTGTTATGCCTGCAAATTACGATAACGGGACTAGAAACGAGTCACAAAACATACATGCTACATCATGATCCCCCTCCCGGAGAAGTAAGAATATGTTCATGCATACACCGTTATTGCGCATGCGCCGACCAGACATACAGGCTGATTAGTGCATGCGACAAATAACCGTACAGCAGAACTCAACTTGACTGTGCATCAAATTATCAGCACCCAGCGCTTGACACAATAATACTCAAAGTTCATGTTTCCCTACTGAGCACTACAGAAATCAATTAATGCTCACTACTACTGAGCATAATACTCATCAAATTTGTGCTCACTACATTATCACAAGTAAGAGGCAATTGAACAGACCACGCCTTTGCGCTACCTGGTCAGCCGCCAATTACAGGAAACATAACAATCTCTATTTCATATCCTTCTCCGCGACACGGCTCACAAATATAGCTATTCACAAATTCAATACATTAATAACAGATAGAAACTACAACAGAAGATTTTCATCTATAATCTACAACATTTGTTAGTGTCTCATATGGGCCAACACTGTTTGCCGTAAATTCTCTCTATTTGGTAGGCACCCCGTCACAACCGTCCTCGCGACGCCGATGACGCAGCTGACGTCATCCCCGCCGCTCAGGCCGTTATGACGTGTGGCGACCAAATACTCCCACTTATCATCATCACGTTCTTTATATGTACATGCATGCAGAAACTGAGTTATCAGACAAAAACGGCATCATTACAAAATGAACTCGTAATTCTTCTTGAACAAAATTATTTCTAATCAACGTGAACATGCTTGTAAAATAAAATTCATTACGGTTCATCATCACGGATAACCCAACAGGCTCTTGTATGAGTTTGCCCTGATGATGAAGATGTGGTTAAACCCGTCTTAAGTTTACGTCCCCTCTACACCTAATATCATATTGGGACGGAACCACGGTTTTCTAACCACAGCCAGTCACAAGTCATGGATCAAGCAAGTGACCCGGCGTTTATTAATTACATTCTACAAAAGGGGTCTAAAAGCCTAAATGAATCTAGAATGAGCGGGTGTCCAAACTTTACGTCTCACCAACATCTAGGGTCAGCATGAGACAGGACCTCACTTAGAAAGACTCATTCTACTACTGGAGAAGCCTGGGATCGATCCTGCGACGTCTAGCTGGCAAAGCTAGTAGCCTAATCACTACAGGCCTCAATAGTGAATTCAGAATAGGCTTCAGAAAGTTGGGGTATACTAGAAGTAAACCCCTCCAAAACCTACAAGCATGTTCATACAAAAATAATACTAAACATAGATTAAACATACCTTTCAATATACTTTCTATTTCCCCGTCACAATGTTGTGTTTACTCTTTACAACTTGACCTGCTGCTAAGGTGTCCGCTTTTTTCAGGGTTTATATATCTATGAATACTACCGGAAAATCATGCCTACTCGTATTACCTTGCTTTGTTCGTGGGGAAGTGGAGATACCGGCCACAAACAAAGCCAGATAGCAAAATCGAGTAGATAATGGATTTGCCTTCAAATAGTATATTTCCCATAGGAAAAATTGATGAAACGACCCTATAATCAATGACATGACTCCTGTCAAAACGAACACCCACACAACACGTGACGGGAATAAAAATCATATATGGCACAATTTGGCGGTTGGCGATTTTTAGGCAAATTCTATAGAACTCAGCCTTTTAGCGGCCCCCTGTATTGTAAAAACAGCTCTCTATAAACCACTCATGCATACATCGTATGATATGTGCATGACTTGTTCATGGAGCCGCATAGTTTGCGTACCATATTTCACCCAAAATATTTCACTCACACCGCCCTACCATATATCTACTAAAATAATTTAGATGTGCATAAGCACCAGAGAGGTTTCCTATTCCATCTCGTAACACACAAACCGGTAAATTGACTGGCGTATTAGGTGTTTTTCCGGCATGCTATGATCGCACATCTCGGTTATAATAGCGGATTTGCACGAGATTACCAGTATTTATTCATAATTTGATGCAGCGCATGTAATGTATGTTATAATTGAAACAGTTAAAATTTATTAAATCTTTTTCTGAAGATAAAAGAAACAATTAAATAAATATGTACTATAAAAGGGTTATCCTTTGGAAGCAAAGAATATACCACAGAACAGTGTCATCCTATGATCGTTTAGTTATAAACAACAAAAATGTTCATTTTGACTTCTTTTAATTTTCAATTTCTAATTTCCGTATTTTTGGGTTCCTAAAAGTGCCTCGGCTATACCAAAGTTAAAATAGTAAAAGTTGATCTATCCCGATCGCCGCCCAAGCCGAGACTGCTGAACTCTTCTCGTGCGGCTTGTTTCATTGCTTCTCCGGTCCAAAGTTCAGAAATAGAGACTTCTCATTGGACCAGAGCATATTTTAGCCATCCCACGTCAGAGTTCAAGCTTAGCCAGGCACATGACCATGTTTATGAAACATCCCGGTCAGTAATTGTAACGACGAGTTATTCAGCGGTCAGTTTCCCAAATATAGATACAGCTAAGTGTTTTGAACTGTTATTACAAGAGCAGTAGGACATCAAAGTCACGCTTGGTTCTTGGATGTTTGCATGTCCCATGTCCTACTTGTACTAAGTATGACCAGGTAAGCCGAGGCCCAACCCCATATTACAACATACCCCCCCATACTTAAATAGAAATGTTGCTCATGCTACATGCATTGGCGACATTTCTTAATTCATATTATCATCTACTTGAAATTATTAATTTAAAAACACAAACTTTAAATGTCAAAATAGTGTTCATTCATGGACACTGCTTTCTTGAAATATTAACTTCATAATTAACATACACAAATGAAACAAGAAATTGAATTAATAAATGGTTGACCATGAATCACTATATTCACAAATCACTGGAACAGCTAGTCCCTCAACGGAATTCTTCTAAACAACTGCAGCGTCGTCTGATGACCCATGGACCCAACAATGTCATAGGTTGGCGGTCGCCAGATGACCGCAGTTCCATAGGTTGTTGGTCACCAGGTTGACTAAGGACACCAGAGGTTGCTGATCGCCAAGTTGACCAGATGCGAAGTGTTCGAATCTCGGATGCTGCGTTTGCCGGCAGCACGCATGTGACCACCCTGTTGGTCAATGTAGAATTTTGGCCGCCAGGTTGACCACGCGTTGTTGCAGTCTGATCACCCAATTTGATCAGTGCATTCGAAGTAGTTAAGCCTACGTTATGCCCAGTAAATTGGTCCGTCGAGTGAAAATGTAGCTTCTCCCAGGACAACATCAGTAATGTCAATTGTATGCAAAGTAAGTTACACACCATCTTCTACAATAACAACATCCAGTGTCAACATAATTATACGCGTTGACCAATGTTTATATACACATACATGTCATACGTTGGTTCATAGTGTTCATACAACATTTGCCTTCTCTTTGTGGATCGCGGAAAAGGGCACCTGCGAATCCAACACAGGGAACTTCTTGCGCACTCCAGCGTCCTGGGGTTCAAGTCCACATCTTGTTTGTCGTTGTTGTTCAATAGCGATGACATATTAAACCGTTGTAACGTTGGTCGCTTCATAACTCATCATCATGGTCCTTGATGTTGTCAGGCATTGCGGTTGCTTGTTCATGTATTCTGGCTCTTCTCTTAATGCATAGATTTTGTTTGTAACCACTTCTGAACTCACAGAAAGGGATCACAGTCAAAACCACTTATCATAATACCAGTGAAAACGCCCATAGTTCTTAATATGGTTTTAAATTAATATTTTGTTTAACTACACCAAAATAAAACATTAAATATTACTTTGATCATTAACTTATAGCCAGCTTAGATTGTTTAGATATATTAATTTCACTAGATTATCTTTATATGCCACAATCCTACAACTTATCAGCCATGACAGATCAGGAATAAAACATTACAACACAAGACTAACGTGACAAGGAAATTCAATTCCCCGCAGGGTAAACTGCATTCCAAACGTCGTACATATCAACGCACGTTCTATTAACGTATCACCGTCTTAACATAAGAAACCGAAGCCTACCATCAGTACATGATAAATCCTCATGAATGTCGCTAGTCGCAACACTTGTTATTAGCATAACAAACTGAAAGCTTCTTCAAGACTTTAATCAACTAATCCCAAGGCCTGTACCATCAGCTCAAGATAAATCCTCATGAATGTCGCTAGTCGCAACACTTGCCATTATGACAAACTGAAAGCCTAAACAGAGTACTCTTAATAAACACAAGGCTGCAACTCATTTGCACCTTGTACAAGTCTTGACCTACCGTCATCCTATCCGGAAATCAACTGGACTCACTTAACTAAACAAGGCAAACACTAATTCAATACTATTTACAAATCAGACTGCCCACACCTTTGTTCCCGAACTGTAGCCATTTCCTAAGACTGTCTCATACCAACAATCCTTACCGGAAACAAAATCACTCAAGTGCCTATAGAACTTATGCCTATCACTACCCATATTGTTACCACTACCACTACTACTACAGACATCATTTTCATTACTACTACCACTGCTACAACTACTGCTATCGGCACTTTCCTTCTATCTGCGCATGATACTATGCATACCGTAATATTAAACTTTCCTACGGCTCAAAATCTTAACTGACATAAGAATGAAACAAAAGCGGGTACTTCAAAACATCTCTTTATTTTTCAAGAGACTTATCAGCCTTTCTCAACGAGGCTTGTATATTCATGACAAAACCTGTCATTTATAAATTAATGTCATCACTGAAACCATTTTCCATTATCATTATCCTTTAACATTCCATAAGTCGAATTTCTCAACATTACCTTAGGTAGAGGTCATATTAATATTGTCTTTCGATAAATAGAAACTTTCGCTTAATTTGTACAAAACCAATAAACAAACTATCTAATGTATGTGATTAACAAACTATTCGACCTCTAGACATCATTGAACTTATGCCCAGTTTGTCTGCCTGTCATAAACTCAATGTATTTACCAATTACAAATATATAACAAACCTCCTTACATTTTCCTCAAACTAACACTCATCACCTAATTACTTACTGCAAATAACAAATAATAATCTCTAGAAGTTTAAACTATCCATGTTGATTCCTAACTATGATGAACAAAATTTATAACATCATTGACTTGGTCAAATAATCCTTACACATCCAATATATTATTCATTTACTAGTATACTTCAAGTAGACACTTATGTTCAAAGCATCCCATTGACTGGATATTTAAATTGACCCATAAACGTCCTGTTTGACCTTACAGCTTGTTACATTAAGGTTAATATGTACACCTTAACTTTATTTAAATGACACTGCACAAATGCTTATTTAAAATTTTATGAATTACCTGTGCAGTTATGGCTACAATGCGCAACCAAAGCCAAATAAAAAATGCGAAGCGCAAAACCCACTCATATAATTTATCAACTAATATGTTACAAAAGTCTAACATTTGAAGCATTGTCTTTTAGGTCTATTTTCCAAATACAATAAAGGTATATCTTCATCCGAGTCAAAGTCATTCAAGAAAACTCTCTTGCACCCAATTCTATAAGCCAAATCCCTCAAAGACAAATCTTCAGAATCAGAATCGTTTGTATAAGACTCTAAGCTTTTATAACTAACGACACCTAGTTTTGGAGTGACGCACTGAGTCGAGGCGTCTGCTGCCGATGAATCACTCATACAACTGGTAGGTTCTGACGCATCTTTATTCACAGTTTCCTTATGATCCAAGTTCACATTTATAGGTATGCCTAAGTATTTCAGGGCTAACCTTTTATCCTCCATAATAAAACCTATGTAGTTCGAGTTTCAATAAAATACAAATCAATTTTCTCTCTCTTAAAATGCTTAAAACAATTAAACTTAAACAATAACCTACTCTTTTTGTTTAACGAGGGCGTACTTGCATCTCCCTTCAGAATCTAAAATCAACATAACAACATGGTTTGTGGAATCATATAACTCTTGCACACATGTTTGAAGGTCTTGTAAACTACCATGAAAATACCTCAAGATACGACAGTCAAGCCCGTTCCGCGTTAGACCCTCGGATATATCAACTACCTCTTTCAAAAATTCGGGTGATGCGTTTCCCAACAAATCTTGTCTCTGCTCTGCCATTTCCTATCAAGCAATGACTACTTCCCAGTTCTATTTCACCAAATTAATTAAACAAATTAAACACTACTAATTACCTATGATTCAAAACCTTATATAAATCTACCTAAATCAAACAATACATAAACACACTCATACAATCCTACTAATTTAGAATTCTTAATCTGACTGGTCGACTTCCAGCATGTCTACATCAAATGGTGGAATAGGTTTCTCTTCAGTTTGCATCTTTGCGAGTTCCTGTCTCAAAGCTTCTTTTTCCTTTATAAGTGTTTCTGCTAGTTTGTTCCTTTCTTCTATTTTCTGTTTTAATTCTGCATTCATTTGTTTCAGTTCGTTAATAATGTTTGTCTCAGTTTCAGACATCTTAGATGTATAGCTTAATTTAAATCTTCAAATGAGCGTTCTCAAAGATATATGAAAGTCACTCTTTATACCCCAAGAGTTTTACCAGAAACAAATTTGCAACCTTACCTGACAACGAGATGGTTCTTGAATCCACCAGACGGATTGACGATATTTTCAAAATTTGACAGCGTCGATAGTTCTAGCGTCAACAAAATCCTTTTCCCGTTTTGTGTCCAAGTCCTGAAGTTCCTTTCTCCGCGTTGTGTATTTTAACCAAAGTTCTTTATTCTAAAGTATTTTCATACTGTAGAAATCCTGGTACTAAGGCAACCAAATTAAACAGTGTCACCCTATGATCGTTTAGTTATAAACAACAAAAATGTTCATTTTGACTTCTTTTAATTTTCAATTTCTAATTTCCGTATTTTTGGGTTCCTAAAAGTGCCTCGGCTATACCAAAGTTAAAATAGTAAAAGTTGATCTATCCCGATCGCCGCCCAAGCCGAGACTGCTGAACTCTTCTCGTGCGGCTTGTTTCATTGCTTCTCCGGTCCAAAGTTCAGAAATAGAGACTTCTCATTGGACCAGAGCATATTTTAGCCATGCCACGTCAGAGTTCAAGCTTAGCCAGGCACATGACCATGTTTATGAAACATCCCGGTCAGTAATTGTAACGACGAGTTATTCAGCGGTCAGTTTCCCAAATATAGATACAGCTAAGTGTTTTGAACTGTTATTACAAGAGCAGTAGGACATCAAAGTCACGCTTGGTTCTTGGATGTTTGCATGTCCCATGTCCTACCTGTACTAAGTATGACCAGGTAAGCCGAGGCCCAACCCCATATTACAACAACTGAAACGTATGGAGTGTACATGTTTTCATGGCCAGACTAGCTAGTTTAGGCCAATTAGGCCTCATCAGTGACCCATATTCATATTTTTATCATACCGACGCTTTTTTCCCACACAACATTGTCATCAATACACGGTTGTGTGCTATTACATTTTAGTTCAAAAGGAACCGTTTTTTCACTCTTTATCGCTGCACAGACTGATCTCTTTGTCTGCCGTGTTCTATACCACATTTAACCAAAATACAATTAGTAGGATCAACTTGTAATACTTTGGTTTTCATGCATATATCGATCTGTGAATCGCAGGTGGCCAGGCCAGCACGAAGTGCATGCTTATTTACAACTATTCATCTCAATTTGAAAATAGAATTATCGTCTTATCAAGCTTCTTAGATGTCTCGTCGGCGTCTTTGAAAATGAATGCAGAAAAACTGGCAGTGCATCATAAAAGTTTCTTAGCGTCCTACGACACAGACGGTATTTTTATTCGCGTCTACGCTACTGATATCGAGTGCCCCACTCCCACTTTCCGGCTAGCGCAAACACTGAGCATAATATGTTCAGAAAGTGTAGTCTGATCTGGGTGTGTGCTGTTTGCTAAGACATCTGTCCAGAAACATAAGGGTGATTCTGTTTACTGGCTTGATATGTCTTTATAATCAGTATCAGTGAACTATTAACTAGCTTAAATTGTAATGAATCGGTAGTTAACCAGGTTCATAAAAATACGAAACGACCTCCCGATTTGATCAGTATATTTACTGACCCATTTTTTTCAGTTTACTGAAAAGGTTTTAATTTTGGTAAGTAAATACGAATGGGGATAAAAAATTATCTGGAGCTATGAATTTTTATTGAAAGGATTCTGTGATCTAGGTGATCTAGGTGATTTAATACTGAGAAAGAAATTTAAATGTTTGAAAAAAGACCCAGCAGATGTAAAGTTAAATCCTGTTTTACATCCTGGTAAGCTATTGGATATTATTTAGGGAAAGATTGTGTCAGAAAATCAGCTGATAGAAGAATGCAGGGATTTGCAAGCAGGCTTCTCATCTGATTCCCCTGATGATAACGTAAATGTAAGTAACACAGAAGAAAATACATATGTACAGGGAACACATTTAAAACAACAAAGGTCTGAAAAAATATCTTCACAGGAAAGACATGCAAATGTGGTAATCTTTGATAAGGGAATAACTTTAGTTCCAGAAATGGGAGGTTTCATGGTAAAGGGAGAGAATAATAACTTATATGCAGTAAAGCTTTTTCCAAAAGTGTCATGTCAGTGCCCTGCAACGGGTCGTTGCTATCATATAATAGCAGCAAGTAAAAGTATTAATTTACCCGCTGAAAGTAATAAAACTCAGGATTTCAATTTAAACAAATTACAAAAAAGAAGCAGAAAAAGAGCAGATAAAAAGTCAGGCAGGAAAAAACCTCGTGTGGGTGACCTTGATAACTCGAGAATTTTCCCAGCTTCTGATTCAATTTTAAAAACACTGGATGACAGCAATGATGATGATGATTTTGCAGTAAATAATTTTACTGAATCTACACCAAAGCATGGTGCTCCTAGGACACCAAAATCAATATTGAAATACATACCAACAGACTCTGAAAGCATAAAGTCAGATTTGAAAAAGTTCTACACCAAAATCAAAAGTGAAAATTGAAATGTCACCCAGTAAACCTTCAAACACTGAAAAAAAAAACCTGACTACAGGTAAACATTCTATGGCAAAATTTAAAGAAAACATTGAAATGCCTTCACAAAAGCCAGTGATTCAAGATGATTTAGTTGATATAGACTAAGAGCTTTCACGTTCCTTTAATCATGGATGAAAGATCTTTTACTGTCTTTTACAGATAAAACTCTCTTGCTTAATAACAAGAAATTAAAATCAAACCATATGAAAGCAGTAAATATGATTGCTAGAAAGCAATTTCCAGACATTAATGGGTTACAGCTAACGGAAAAGGTTCCTAAATATATTAAGGAGGAAGGCAGATGGCATGCTGGGACAGTTATGGATTCTGTCACTGCACCAGCATGTCAGATTCTTCATACTCAGACTGACCACTGGGTTAGTTCGTTTTTGGATAAAGACAATGTAATATATTTGTTTGACAGTCTTGGAACTGAACGTCCTGAAAGATGTATTCTAACCCCGGCACTGCAAATACAACTTGCCGTTTTATATGGCAAAGACAGAAAAAGCTCCTGAGACACAAAGACAATAACAGTGTAGACTGTGGCCTTTTTTCGATAGCCCATTTGTTTGAATTTTGTCTAAAAGGTAGCGTGTGTCCAAATGTTAGTTTTGACACAACAAAAATGACAAATCACTTAATTGCATGTTTGGAAACGAAATCCCTGCTAGAGTTTCCAAAGACGCGCAAGTCATTAAACCTTAGAGGTAAAAAGGAACCAAAAATGTTCTATATAAACCTCGTTTGCATGTGCAATTTGCCAGACTGTCTGGATGATCTTGTTCATTGTGAATCATGCTTATCATGGTTTCATAAACATTGTGTTGTCGCCCCGGGCGGACATTTCAATGGCGGAACATCATTTTAAATGCCCAAACTGTGTTTGCTGATGTTGTTTCTTTATTCATATTCCAGACATGACACATATATGAAAAAAGAATCAAATAGTAAAGAGTTTACAATACTCATAAAATACTTTGTAGGGTGTGTATAGTCACTAAATTCTGCTCTCAAAACATCTACTAAGGATTGTATGCTAAATGAATTATCTATGGCTGATAGTTAGCTGGTTTTAATATGTATATTGTTCTCATCAGTATTGAGTTATACATGGTAAAGCATTTAGGTCTTAACCTTATCTTGCTGTTCACGACAACCCCTATCTTTGCAAACAGTGTAGATCCAGATCAGAGAAGCCATCTGATCAGGATCTACACTGTTTGGCATTCAGTTTATGAATTTGTAGCGATAAATTACATCTAGTAATTTGATTGATTGATAGACAGAAATGTGTGTGGCTTAAATGAATATTCAGCAAGAGAAGGGTTAAATTATTAGATTGCATATAATAATGTTAACCTTAATGTGTGTACATACAAAACAGAATTATTACTATTTATGTTGCATGCTATTGTAAAGCTAGGAATCCATATATGCGGAAACGGGTGCGAGAATGGATGTGATAAAATCGAACCCCAAAGAAATAGAGAAAGTGGATCCAAAATGTCCGGATACAAGTTCGGGTCCCATTTCTATACATGTAAAGGGATATCATATGCCACAAATCACATGACGCATATGGATTCCCAGCTTAAGTGTCTTAACTTATTATTCCGCAACAATCATAAACATTGGGCAAATTTACGTGAGTACATAGTGTAGACCAAGATCAGATCAGGGTCTACACAATGTGCCATTCTCTCCAAATTATTTGAATGCATTACTAGTCAGTGAAATCATCTTGATTAAATTCTAGGATGTTCAGACTGTCCCAATTTTGAAGCTGAATGGATACGACATTGGCCAGATTAAACTAGCCGACACTTTCAAAGGAAAACTAATGAGAAAACCCTAGTCTAACAGAGAAAAACCTAGTCTAACAGAGAAAAATCTGGTTTGTTAGATCGTAAAACTAGGTTGTCTGGTTTGTTAGATCGGAAAACTAGGTTGTCTCTGTTAAACCACAAATACAAGTCCATGTAATGAAGAGCCCTGGCAGTTATCAGGGAGTACCGGTATATGTTATTTTTCTTACTTCTGCCCATAAATATAGTTGTGGGTACTAAATATAAGCACCCACACAATTTATGTTTGGTCCAACAGGTAGCCACTATCTATGTTTGGAGGAAAAATAAAAGTATCACCATTAATCACTGGATATATGCCATTCCTAGAGCCATGAAAGATAACATTATATTATATTTAAAGTTGTGCTATCCTACTGTTTTTCTCTGTGAAAACAATTTTTCTTTGTAAACCCCACTTTGTATAGGGAAAAGTGGGGTTTACAGGGGTAAGCATTATTTTCATTATTTCTGCTCCAAATCATAGATTGTGAGTACTCGTTAAAACCGCCTCAAAATGCGGAGGCATTTCTAAAAAGCACACAGTCTATATTTGGGGCAGAGATAAGAAAAATGTCAGCTAAAAATGCCATTTCTATATCCATTTACCATACTCGTCGTAATAACCACCCCTGCCACTATAAGCGCCCCCGCAGTACTTTTGGAATTATATTAAATAAGCGCCCCGCCAAAATGGGGAAAATGGTATAAATGGTGTAGTTTTCATTAACTGATAGGATATTTTGCGAATGATATTATACTGGCAGAATTTTAGCCCCACTTTGAATGCCCTTGTATCAAATAAAATTGATTCTGCAGCATAAATATGCTGCAGAATCAATTTTACTACACCTTAATATGTCCTACTTGGCGCTCATATCAAATCATATGCAAGTAATACTACATTTGTATCTTAAAATTAGAAATGCTTGAGCCCGTATTAGGGCCCACTATTTTGCCATTTATTTAAGCACCCAGGGCGCTTAATAGGACGAATACGGTATGTGCACTATATGACATAGGCATGTTATCATAATGAGACATGTATTTTTTATTGACTTTTTGTCTTGTTAATAATTATATGTGAGTTTTAAAGTTACCTAAATAAACGTCATTGTAGAATATATTGTGCTGGTTTTATTTCATGACTCAACAACAAATCCATGTAACGAATATCCCAGCGAACCCCAATTTATATAGTGCTGGGAGTATACAGTATTACACGCCCCCTCCCCCGCAAACTATGTTTGTGCGGGGTATATTGTTTGCACATTGTCCATCTGTCTGTCTGTCCTTCTGTCCATGCAAAAATATCATGTATCCGCAACACCTCCTACAGTTTACAAATACAAATTTTATTTAAAGTCGGACATATAAACAATGTGAGATTAGCTTTGTATAGTTAGTAACTGACTTTTGAAGTTATTATCACGAAACTTCCAAGTTTGATGGATATCATCTGAAGATGGTCATATTGCACCACAGTCATGCTTGACTGATTTTCATAGGGATTGTATCCCTATGTATGAATCAAAAAAGGCAAACTACTGACATGCTGTTGCGGTTGGTATCAAGTAAGCCATGCTCACTGACATTTCTAATTTTCCTTATTTCTGCTCAGAAGCATAGATTAAAACTGTCTCATTGAGGAGCAAACATACGAAATATATACGAAATTGTCATCTGATAAATGACGTTCTTAGAGTCATGAAAAATAGCATTGTATTGCATAGTATGTTACCGAATGTGAGGCCTGAATTTTTTTTATTTTCTGGTTCACAGGAAAGGGGGAGTTCCAGCCTATAGTAAATTTCCATAGGGTTCTGCCCACGCACAGATGTCCATGATATTGTGCATAATTAATACCTGGTAAATGACTGTTCATTATTTAGCTATTTCACTCTCATATCTGTGTTCATTATAAAACTACAATGTTTTGTTTTTTTCTGCATCTGAAAATAGGGGTACCCCCAAACAAGTATACATATACACAACAGCTTCTTATGTTTTGGAGTTATTTTGTTCTCAGGCATCACTGTAGTCATTTGAGATTATTTTTGTATCACATTTACTATTGTTCAGGTAAAGTTCTATAGGCCATGCTCAATTTCATATGGAGGAGACCCTAGACTTCACAACCATAAAATCTTTTGGAGTATGTTTGACTTTTGATTTCATACTGTTGCAGTTCTTGTCACCTCATCATTTTAATATGAAAATTGCTCGTTTATGTGTAGAACATTTTATCAAATTTTCTTGAAAATCTGAGACCGGTAACATACTGCATTTGAACATTGAATAGTAATTGTCAGATTTTTATTTTTTTCAAACCATTTGTAGATATGGTATAACATTTTCAATCAAGAAATTGCTCGCAAACAATATATATAAACGTGAATATATGTCTGTTAAAACCATGATGTGTATAGTATGAACTCATATAATCGGCAGCTGTATCAGTTATGATACCCCGGGGGACACCAATAACACAATTCATTTTGAGCGTTCATTAACAATTCAATAAAAATATATTTCATTATATAACAAGAGTTTTTGTATTTAATGTAATCTTAAAGATTGCTGAAGCTTATTATGACAAAGATTGTTGATTGTCAAGTAAAATGGATGGTTCTGTAAACCAGACAGTTTTCTTGATTCTGTAATAAGTATGTTTTATGCAGAATTATAAGTATGATGCAGTCAACTTAAACTGTTTGAAAAGTCTGTCACACCGGAATGGCACAGCATGCTTGAATAGCCAAGATTTATGATGTTTTTTATTATGGTGTGCCAGGTAGTTCATAATACCACAGATTTTTGGCCCACTGTATACACAGATTACCGTAAACAAAATGGAAACACTGTTGTTTTGGCTCTTTTGCCACTCTGACAATGTCCCCTCAAAATCTGAACTAAGCTACAGTCTACTTAAAACGTAACAAACGTCGCCTGCTGTGCAAATCTGTGTAAGAAAGTTATATTCTTAAATATGATCTGGAAAACAACCAGTTATTTTTGAGTAACATGATTTAATATAATAGAGAAGACTATTCATACTTTCAAACAATTTCAGAGGAAGAAAAGAGCCAACAGTATACGACTCATATTTGCTATCAGTGCCATAGAAAAATATAAAGCCAACTGCAGATTTTGGCTCCGCATATATGCTAGTAGTACAGCTAACCGCTGATTCACGCCATTTGTAAAACTGATAAATACATAGCTAGAAAGCTTAACATTGATGGCAGGTACTGCATACATAAGACTAAATATACGAATGGTATAACTACATCTAAATATAATATCAGCTATAAAATAAATTTGTTACACCAACTTGCCTTCCACCTATTTCATTTAGGCTAGTGTATGCCAAATGACAAGTCTACAACTTGTTCCAGTGTGACTAGCTCTGCATGTATTTTGAAGACTAAAACATTGTACCTTACACTTTTGCAGATGTTATAATGAACCTATTCAAAAATGCAGAAATTTTTTTTCCATGATCTCACAAAACTTTTGGTGGGGGGGTGGGGGGGGGGGCAGAGTGTGAGTCTCTTTGACCAAGTGATGTAAAAAACATCAACAATACAAGGACCAATCAATCATAAAAACACATCAGAAAATCAGTCTGTCCCTTCAAGTTTGCAGATTATTGACTGCTGTTTTATTTTAAAGAAGAAAAAGACAACAACAAAAATAATTAAGGAAAATATAGGATTATGAAAGTAATTAATTAAGCAAATCCGTAACATTGACTATTACTGACATCAAGTGTCTTTGTATTGCAGGGTTGTAAATGTACAAGAAAGCCAAATAAAATATGGGGAAAAAACACCATGTCTTATTACACTAACATTCATCATGGACAGTGCATGAATGCATTTTATTTTTCTCTTTAAAATTTTTGGATAAAACTTGACTTGTATACGTTGATAATGTATGTTCTCATTAACTTATTATTATTATTATTATTTTTTTTTTGGGGGGGGGGGGGAGTTTTTATTATATAGATCCCTATGCTAAGCTTTGTATGATAAGGTGGCCCTAAATGGACATAAAACACAATAAAAATACACTTTAAGGAAATCTTGTTACCTGGTATTGAAACTGAATTTGGCACAAAAATTGACCTGAACCCATATCTAGCTTTCGAAAACATTGTTACCGGTTTCTGATTTTATTGAAATTTGTTTGCTATATAGAGCACATATGTGGCCTATTTTATATACAATATCTTGGGGTGACAAGATCAGTAACACATCTAATACTTATGATGAACATCTTAATCTTTGCAAATTTTCATGAAAAATAGAAGAAATGTTGTAAATACATTTATCAGGAAGATTAAAAGACATAGACACATTTACATTTTTTGTATTAGATTGATCCTTATGGAGTTCTGTTGCCAATCAAATCAACAAAATTTGAAAATAATCATTCCTATTGATTTAAGACTGAAAAGTTCACAGGTGTGTATGACCTCTACATGGGATTACCTCAGTGACCTCTCCTGAGACCTATAGTAATTTATCAAATGAAACAAAGTTATATATATAGTTGATAGACCTCAAGTAAACAACAACTGAAGTTTCAAGAAAATCTGTGCGTGGGCAGATTTGGAACTCCCCCTTTTTGACAAAGATCAGGGTTGGAAGGGGAAATAAATATAACACCTCAAAAATAGTTTGAAAAGATACAATGAACCTTTTAACAACCAATTTCAAAATATTAACCTATTTATAAAAACATTAGAAATAAAGTAAGTTGAAGAAAATTTTTAGATAAAAGGCAATGTCTCAATTTGTCAAAAATACCCTTTTATCTACAAATTTTCTTGATTTTGATTTTGTCCCATTTCAATGACAGAAGAGAGGTCATTTTTATTTCAAATGCTGCAAAAATTGAGCAGTTGGAGGAAATAATAAAACTAAAATTACCTTCAGTCACTTTCATTTTTATTTTTGAAAAATTTAGGGAGGCTGACGTGAAAAACAGAAAATAAAAAATTCTATAGCCTAAGCCTAAACTATCATTTATATGGCATCTGAATTCAGTTACCGTAATAATCCTAAAAATTGGGACATCTTGAGCATGTGTTGTAATTATCCTAAAAAATGAACAAGTTGAATTTACCAGCTAATAAAGCGTTCAAAAGACTTGGACAGAAGGGAAAATAATGTAGACCTTGATCAGAGCAGTCTGATCAGGTCTTAACTATTCGTCATTATGTTAACAAGTCCATGAAATCAATACTGTGGTAACCCCAATTTATATAGAGAAAAATAGGGTTTACAAGGGTATACATTATTTCTGCTTCAAAACAGATTGTGTATACTCATTAGAAACCCCTCAATAAGGTGGTTCTAACAAATACCCACAATCTGTTTAGAGCAGAAATAAGGAAAATATCACAATTTTTCATAGGAAAAATGCCATTTTTAGAGCCATGAAAAATTGCCCTATTTTGCATGGGTGTGTTACCGTAATGTTCATGCATTTAATGCTGTCACATTTTTTATGATTTTTTATGATGTTTACCCCCAAAATATATTTATTGTCCAACAGGTAAATAGTCCAACGAATAGCCCACCTTTATTCAAATTTGATTTCACTGGATTAATTCAGTATTATCTTTTTGAGTGGTCCTTGATTAAATGAAATTTGCCTGAAAAAGATCTCTTTGATGCAAATGTAATCAATTGATAAGTAGAAACTGATATTCCGGGCTGATATCTGGCTTAAATCAATTGAGTTAAGCAATCAAGCATTGTTGTGGTTTAAATTTTGTATGGTTCAGTCATTATTCTCCTTCCTCTCATTTTGGGGATGTGTATTTTCATATAGGAGCTTTTTTCGTGACGTACTTCCGGTCCTAAAAATAGAACGGGAAAAGCCCTGGCCGTCATCTGTCGTATTGCTTCAAAGGTAGAGCGGCAGATAAAGTGTTAATTACAGCGTAAAATACTGGAATTCTTTTAAACTTTTGGCGAATTCTAATGTAAGATAATGGGAAAATCACTGATATGCTGCCAGATGTGAAATTTCGCATTACGTCTCTCTCTCTCTCTCTCTTAGCGCACCAACAATTAGCGAGTGCAGGTAAATGTAAATTACAGTTTGCCGTTAAAAAACGCCACGTCAACCGACATGTAGCGGGTCAACAACGCCGTGTCTACATCAAACCAACTTCAAAGCGATGCACTGAATTTGACTTTGCAAGCTTGATCAACGCCAGAACGTCGCGTTAGCGATAATACGCCGTTGCTTAATAAAATGTCATTTGCCCAGTGCTCGGACCCATCAAGTCTCAGTGGGATTGGAACATTAAATTCAAAACAAACGTGGAACATGAGAACGAAACACTCCTTCGCCAGGGGAAGATTTAAATGTAAAATCTGGTCGATTTGCAGATTGGTTCAACCTGTCCATGGCCTATATTAACCCATTTAGTACCAGAAACCCCAAAAAGGGGTAAGTGGCAAACAGTGCAGGCCCAGATCAGACGCTGCAGAACGCGGCGTCTGATCAGGGCCTACATTGTTTGCAAAACGTTTGGCCGTTTCCCCACCCCCCAAAAAAAAATTGAAGGAAACATAACCTGACACCCCTAAATTTTGAAATAGACTCCTGCTAGATATAAGGAGGAAGATTCCATTTGGTACAAAAAGGTTATGGGCTTCTTGGATACAGGGATCAGTCAAACCTCTCTCTCATCTCAATGGTCACATGACATTGAAGTGAGTTGGAGTGGTTGTCGATGGCATTACGTCGAGCCAACGTTGACTCGACGCCCGTCTGTCAGTCCACTCATTAGTGTTTTTTCGACTGTCAGTATGTTTATTTGTCTGTCTAACTGTCCGTCCATTCGTTTGTTAGTCAGTCGGTCTGTACGTCCGTCTACTGTCGGTTTGTCAGTCAAACCCCTCTCTCTCATCCCAACAGTCATGTGATATTTTAGTGAGTTGGAGTGGGTGTCGACGGCATGACGTCGAACCAACGTTGACTCGACGTCCCTCCGTCAGTCCACCCATTTGTTTATTTCGACTGTCAGTATGTTTATTTGTCTGTCTAAATGTCCGTCCGATTGTCTGCTAGTCAGTCAGTTTGTTCGTCTGTCTGTCTGGTTGTTTGTTCATATCACTCATATGTAAAATCAGTTTGTTTAAGGAGATGATATTTATAAGCCTCAGACTTACTGTCAGATCGTATTTGTCAGTTCCAATGTATTTAATTGTACTTGGTGTATGCTAGAAATGAAATATTGTTTAAACCAAAATAAACGTAGCCTGTCCACATGAATCTTCAATTTATTAAAATTGCACATGTAGACAGATCGCAGGACATTTTTAACTGCTCTTCTAGACTTCTAGACAGGTCGCTGGACATTCATTTTTAAATTCTACATGTAGACAGGCCGTTGGGCAGTTTTCTCAAAGTTCTGTCCGCATGTGATAGCTATACTTGGATAGCAAATAAAACGAACATTTACGTAAAAACTTATTTTGTAAGTAAGCTTTCGTGAATAACGGTATCTCAAACCGTTGACATGGGTCACACACGGAGAGATTTTCGTCAGTTAAAAACGGATTTAGGATAAATGAATTTCAGTAATAAAAGCAAAATATCATTCTTTCCTTCTCGAGGCATTATTTCAATGTAAACAGGTATACTTTCCCTCAAAAGTCTGAATATTGTTAGCATTTTAAGTTCGGCCAATGCATTTGAACAGCGATGGCCGTTTCATTTGACGGCCAGTGCTTTGCGCATGCGCAAGAATGACGTCCTAAACGGAATTCCTAAAACCAGCTATTTCTTTACTATAAAGTCCTTTAACATTCCAATCATTCCTTTTTTGTCTCTCATTTTGGGTGCATTTCCAACATTCATTTACAATAAGCTTTCAGGCTATGGCTATCAGTTTCAAAACAAAAAAAAAAAAAAACCTTGAAAAAAAGAGACTTTTCAGTAATTATGCATTTTATCTGAAAACAGAGTAATTTTGGAAATTATTAATTTCCAAAATTGAAAAACTTGATGCATATTATTACATGATAAAATTAATTAAATTTATCTTCAAAATATAGTCCAACAGGTGAATAGTCCAAGGAATACACCCCATTTTTCCAACTTGGATTCAGTTGGATTTTTCCAATATCCAATAATCCAACTGATTTAGTCCCAGGATTACACCTACCCGTTGAGAATCTTATCTCAGAAGAATAACTCTACAGAAGAAGATATGGTAAGTTTCCCCTAAAGGAAATTACTATACGTGTTATTTGTAACGGTGTGTTTATAGATCGTAGCATTCATATGCTTTTCATGGTTACACGGAGAGGACCCTTACACAGTTAATTACAACACAATCTAAACACATTTTATCTTAAGACACGCAAGCTTTTCTTTAAGCCGTAAATAACTTAAAGATTAACTATAATGTTTCATTAGATACAAAGTAGAAGTAAAACAAAGATCAGGAATTGATACAATTAACGTACTCCACCCATAAAAGACGGTATTTGGGAAAACCGAAAACAAACTTTTACCGGAAATAACCGAAAACAAATTCTCATAACCGAAAACAAACTATATCACCAATTATACCATGATTATTGTACATTTAGACATATACCTTTTAAATGATATGTAAATAGTTAGTATGGCCAAGTTTGGGAGAATAATTTGAAATAATAACGATTGTATTGCCTTTTTTAAATACAATTTTCATAGATGGAGGGATCTATACTGCTTGTTCTAACTGTTTGCCTTGTAGTTTGTGATCTAAATGAATATATTTTTTTAGTAACTTGATCGTTTGATAGTCAGAAATGTTTGTGACTAAAACAATTTATTCAGCAGGATTCTGCTTAAGAAATTTAGTCAAAATGGTTCATCTGGCTGGCCATCAGGTGGTCCCAGATTAGCTAACTGCCCAACCAGTAACCTCAGGATCAGCAGGGTACGGCTTAAGAAATTTTGTATAATGAGAGAAAAATTATATATTATAACCAATAAAAAGTAGCCCCCGCCCATCGGGGCTTGAAGAAATAGATGGACTACATGATGCTTCAATGCAGAGCTGAAACCGACCCGCACACGAGTACTGGTAGACCGCTTAGAGGATCTAAGCCTACGCAGGCAATACCGCGTGAGTCACTCCGTCCATGCTTATAAACCCTATTGGTTTCATAGGGCGCCTGGTCTCGAGATGTCATTTCATCTCAATGTCGGGTAAAAGTCCCACAGAACTGGAAGCAACGTACAGTGTTGACGGGGACGTTAAACCTCAAATCAAACAAAAACCAATAAAATGATTGTTTGGAGATATGAAAGTATGCACTCTATTCCACTGATGTGTTACTTAAAGTTTAAAAGGCCTGCCAACACTATTTAGGTCTTATCAAGGGAGTCAATTACTGAATCACATTTTCCTGGATAGGCTTAGCCACATATACTGTTAACTAGTCCAGTGCAGATTGTTTCTTTATAAAACTGATAACTGCTCTTCTTGGGGTGCCACACTTGAAAGGATATAATGAAAAGATGTTCCTAGCAGGGCCGTTATCAAACCATTGACCTCCTGATGACCAGTGAGACGCGCATCCGAAGGATATACTCGACGTATTTTTATATACAAAATTTCTAAAGCCGTACCCTGCTGAATAAATTAATTTAGTCACACCCATTCCTGACTATCAAAGTACAAGCTATAATGTATTCATTTAAATAAAAAAACAACATGGCAAGCAGTAAGTGCAATCAGTGTAGATCCTGATGTTACTTGCTTGGCATTTACCTAACCTGGGACCTCCTGTGACCAGCCAGTTAAACCATTTTTGACTAAATTTCTTAAGCAGAATTCTGCTAAATAAATTGTTTTAGCCAAAAACATTTATGATTTTCAAACAATCGAGTTACTAAGTATAATGTATTCATTTAGATCACAAACAACAAGACAAACAGTTAGTACAAGCAATGTAGATCCCGGTCCATGTATGAAAATTATATAAAACTGCAACAAAATCGTTATTATTCTCCCAAACTTGGCCATATTATCTGTTTACATAGCATTTAAACATGTATAAGTCTAAATGTAAAATAAGCATGGTAAAATTGTTGATATAGTTTGTTTTCGGTTATGAGAATTTGTTTTCGGTTATTTCCGGTAAAAGTTTGTTTTCGGTTTTCCCAAATACCCCATAAATGACACCAAAGGGAAAGAAATACAAACATTAAGCGAACATACCATAATGGAAACCTAAACAAAGGAAGGCCATAAGGACAGTTACTTTCCCACAAAATGGCCATATGGCCATCCAAAACCAAAAGACAAAAGCAACACACACAGTAAGTAACAAACAACAACATAAATAAATCGCCACAGAAGAGCCGCCTTGGAACGGTCAGTGGAAGATTTCCACTGGGGGCTTAAATCGATTTTACGTGGCCACAATCCTCGCCCTTACTTCCGTCGCGATTAAGACAAATAATTTGTTCAGTCCGCATGAAGTAGAAGTAAAACAAAGATCAGGAATTGATACAATTAACTTACTCCACCCACAAAACACACCAAAGGGAAAGAAATACAAACATTTAGCGACCAGACCACAATGGAAACCTAAACAAAGGAAGGCCATAAGGACAGTTACTTTCCCACAAAAGGGCCATATGGCCATCCAAAACCAAAAGACACAAGTGATACACACAGTAAGTAACAAACAATAACATAAATAAATCGCCACAGAAGAGCCGCCTTGGAACGGTCAGTGGAGGATTTCCACTGGGGGGCTTAAATCGATTTTACGTGGCCACAATCCTCGCCCTTACTTCCGTCGCGATTTAGACAAATAATTTGTTCAGTCCGCATGAAGGCCTCCTAACTCATCGGTGCAACATCTCCGTGAACACAAAAATCAAAGAACCACAGAGGTGAGACAACGGTGAGGACTCGACAGCAAGAAACCACTGAAATGCTGGAGCAAAAGAAAACCAACAGTTAGACTCCGATGAGCCCGACCAGAGGCAGAGCATCAGGCACCAACCAGCATTATCTCTGTAATTTTCAATAAGCCTTTACGTTGGAGCCGTCATAGAATCTGAGGCCTGACCCACCGGCGTGCAATTAAAGAGGGAAGCAAAGTTGCCAACCGTGATTGGGTTAACTACCATGCATGCAGTCTGTCGTATAATATTCATGTTGTACCCAATCTTTTTATATCGAAGAATGATTTTACGAAATTTGGTGCTGAAGTCATTGCGGTTATATATTTTTCTGAATTTATATACTATGTCACCATAAAATTCGGGTTCCGATAGACCTTGTTGCAGAAGAGATTTAAGTCCAATATTGAATTTTGAAATTAAATCAGAATGGCGTCTATAAAATTTTGAAAAGGCTTTGCGTAGTTTATGGTACCGATAACCCTGATTAAGGAGATTAGCCGTTAATAATTTATTACGAGTGTTGAAGTCAGTTACATGACTACACACTCTAGCAAATTGAATTAATTGCGAAATATAAACGCCATAGGATGGCGCACGAGGAACATCACCATCCAAAAAAAGGAAAATTTACAATCTCAAAATCAAAGTCATCGCGTTTATCATAAATTTTGCACGAAACAAATCCATCTACAATAGATAAATGTAAATCCAAAAACGGGGCCTCGGTATCAGACGAATTTGCTTTATTTAACTGAAGTTCAAGGGGGTAAATCTGACTGATCAAACCATCAAAATAGGTATTATCAATATTTAATAAATCATCTAAATATCTAGAAGTAGAGCTTAAAGCTTCAATAATTTCAGATTGGTTATCAATGGAAAGCGACAAAATGAAGTCTCTTTCATAACAATACAAGAACAGATCAGCCACAAGAGGTGCGCAATTAGTACCCATCGAAATACCCACAATTTGTCTAAATAACTTAGTACCGAATCTAATATAAATATTGTCAAGTAGAAAGGTGAGGGCATCACACACTTTCTGACATGACCAAAGTGTATAATTCTTATGCTCTTTAGAAGTGAAAAATGCATTTCTGACATTACATGCAAGATAGAGAGAATCTTCTCTGTGAAAAGCCCATTCAATTAAATCATTAAGCTTTTCTTTTATAAGATTATGAGGAAGTGTAGTGTAAAGAGTGGAAAAATCGTAGGTAGACAGACTAGAAGCACGAAAATGTCTAGATTTCAATTTACTTAAAACCTCATTCGAATTTTTTATAGACCAAAACAGATTTCTTCCTGATCTTTCAAAGACTTTATCACAATATTTAATTACATGCGTTTTAATAGCAGTAAGACAGGAAGTTAATAATTTAGAAAGTTCAGTGGTAGTGCAAGAGCTAGAATTTGCAATAAACCGTGCTTTGTAAGGTTTTTTATGAAGTTTTGGTAACCAGTATAGCGTAGGGAGCTTGTCATGGCCTTCGTTAACACACACAGCAAACTTGGTAGCTGAAAGACAAACATGTTTATCTACTATAGCTCTCTCTTCAGCTAAAGGCTGAAGTTCATAGGCCTTAGTACCACCAAGCTCCTGCTTAAGCGTGTTAACATAGTGGAGCCGTCACACAACGACGACGTTGTTAGCGGCCTTGTCTGCAGGGGCCAAAACAAACTTCTTATGAAATTCTTGAATACCTAGTTTAAGATGACGTAAAGACGTCTTGGGCTTAGGAGGTAATAAGTTAGTATTTTGAGAATAGAAAGAAATGCGTTTATTCACTAGTTTTAAAATGCTAAGTTTCCAGTCCTTAAGGGCTTTATGCTCAACATACTCTCGCTTACACCATCGATTACCGAATTCATTCAAGGAAGCAGCGATTTCATCTCTACATTTACTGAAATCAATTTTAGAAGGAAACCGATATTTCGGTCATTTAGAAATTATATTCCTTATCCTAGAATCAGGAATAATTTTCAAATTGCCAGTAATTACATGACCAGCAGCAGGATAGCAATACTTTGAGTTTTTACAATCACATGAATCAGGAGTATTAGTATCAATATCAAGATCTGAAACAAGTTTATTGAAATTAAAAATGATAGATCTAACAGGTTTGTTATATTTATAGCACATTATAGGTGTTTCAGTATTTTGAAAATAAGCAGGAATGGAAGAAAGCACCGATCTCTCACGGAAGATACTGGGCAAATCTATAAAATCCATACCCTTATTAATGAAGGATATTTTGAAGAAATGACGTTTATGATTAATTTCAGAATCAATGTAAGGACGGAGAGTATGCTGAGTATAGCCTCTAGTTAAGAGAGCCGCATCATATAACTGATGAGAACTATCGTAGAATTTATTCGCCTCGGTGCCTCAAGACTGTTTTTCCTGAGGATTGTCAGGTAATATTTCTGCAGAAGTGTCAGTAGGTAATGCAGGTGCTATGTTCAACTCATCTTGTATCAACTGCTTCTGTGGACATTCGGGTGCCCAATGATCTGGAAGTCCACATGTGTAACAGTGTCCGTAGGGTAGCCTGAAGCCCGATGTACAATCTCTTGATCAGTGTGTCGTAGCATTAGACCTGAAGCAACGTCCATAAGGTGTTTTCATCAGTTGTTGATCAAGAAGTGATTTTTCCAATGTCCGTAGAAGATGGATATCATATTGTTGTTTCAATAACTTCTTAAAATTTGAACAATGGTAGTAGATGCTTTCAGGATCACTATATTTCTTTGTTCTTGGATCCCTATTGTATTCCATCTTGATATTTTTTTCTGAAATTTTCATTGTCGTAGTCAGAAGTAGAATGAAGTTCTGTTCAAGATCACTTCCTTTTATATCACCCTTGCCTCGTGTCTTCGAATGTAGAAACTCGATCACATTTGGATTGTCAGCTACAGATTTTTTCCAATTCTCAAATTTCTAACAGTTTGTACTTAGCACAAGTCCACCACAATTTCTTGAAATCTTCAAAAGTTTCTTTTTCATTTAATTCATCTGGATTTCTTCCATAGAAATATCTTCATGAGAAAACAGTATGTAGATGCAACTAAGTAATCTTCTGTAAGGTTTGAATTTTACCACTTGTATCAGAGGTACTTCAAACCACTTCTTCTCTATGTTTTTGATGAAACAGTGATGATCTGGGTATCAGGCCAATTTATATGGTCAAAGAATCCATCTGTTTGATCAAATCGTCAATATCAGTTTCCATCGGTTCCTCATGACGGTTTTCAGAGCAGTCCATCCGTTGTTCTCATGAAGCTCTTTCAATATCCATTATCATGTTGAAAATGTAGCTGATCACCTCATCGTTGTTAGCTACATGAAAAAGCCATTGATCCACTTTCACGGGTGACTCATCCTGTATGTTACTCATGAGCCAAGCTGTTCTTTTCAGCTCATCCCCCGCCCATAGGGGCTTGAAGAAATATATGGGCTGCATGATGCTTCCATGCAGATCTGAATCCGGCCCGCACACTAGTACTGGTAAACCGCTTAGAGGATCTAGGCCTGTCCAGGAACCACGGTGCGAGGCGGACCGTCCATGCTAATAAACCCTATTGGTTTCATTGGGCGACAGGGCTTGAGATGTCATTTCATCTCAATGTCGGGTAAGTCCCACAAAATTGGAAGCAACGTCTCTAAAATGACCTTTACAGTGTTGACTGGGACGTTAAACCTCAAATCAATATGAATGTCATCTGTAGTTTTCAAGAAATCTACATTATCTGGCTCTAATGACAAAGTTTGTTCAAGTGCAAGTCTGTAGATAACAAATTTTAGAATTTGATCTAAAGATACAAGTAGACTTTTTCTGATGGTCTTAATCATGATTTTTAGTTAAGTATGCAATTAGAATTAGTTGGGAAGTTCAATACGATCTTAGGTTCTTTTCTTAACTGTTCGTTGCCTAATGTCAGTTTATATCCTTCTTTTGACATTTATATATTCCGACCAATATTCGTTAAAAGTCAAACATCCCGATGGTAATATCATAAGATCTTGATTGTCCCGACTATAGAATAACTGTTTGACTTGAGCTTTTGTATATTCCTCATTCAGTATCAGATATCCCAAAAACGTATCTCTATATAGAAGGCTAGATGACACACTACCATGTAGGAAGTATTGATGAAATTCCCAGACATGTAAAACAAGTCCCGTGTGGTAAAGTTAAAGAATGTGTAGGTTGATGTTGGTAATGAAAACCGCTAATCTGTCTATGAAACTCTAATTGTTTCTTATCTGACAAATTAGGAAGTTCGTCTATGAGCAATAGTAAATTAATCATTTCATCTTGGTAAGTTATTTGAGATCCAGTATTCTTCAAATTCTTCATTCTTATTTTAAACCAAATGTCTTCGATGAATTCTGTAAAGTCTTGACCTTTTCCACAGTTGTACATCAAAATCATCTCCGTTATTTCCAAGGGTAGAATACGGCTGGTAGGCATGATTAATCTGAAACAAGAATTTTGAAAATCGGTTAAGGCATTCGCAAGTTATAAGTAGAAGTAAAACAAAGATCAGGAATCGATACAATTAACTTACTCCACCCATCAAAGACACCAAAGGGAAAGAAACACAAACACTAAGCGACCAGACCATAATGGAAACCTAAACAAAGGAAGGCCATAAGGACAGTTACTTTCCCACAAAAATAAAAAGACACAAGTGATACACACAGGAAGTAACAAACAACAACATAAATAAATCGCCACAGAAGAACCGCCTTGGAAGGGTCAGTGGAAAGATTTCCACTGGGGGGCTTAAATCGATTTTACGTGTCGACAATCATCGCCCTTACTTCCGTCGCGATTTAGACAAATAATTTGTTCAGTCCGCATGAAGGCCTCCTAACTCATCAGTGCAACATAAGCATTATTGGTTTTTCTCAATAGGAGTCCTAAAAATAGTAACATATGAAAAATGATTAGAATCATTGTCATTTTGCTGTTCATAGCTCAAATGGGGTCAAATAATTTTTTTTCGAAATAAATAATATATAATTTTATAATTTATACATAATTCATACATAATTCATAGGACATAATCTTACTTTTCTTAAATTTAAAGAAAGATAGTTGTCATATGCAAATCACAAAACCATTTTCATAGAAAATTGGTTTGCGTTGACTATATATACAAAGTTATTTCTTGTTACAAACAGGCTAGTGATCTAGCTTACTGGTCTGTGAATAATGCATGCGTGCTGTTTCCGCCTTAGTCCGTAGATGCGATGTTATCGAATACATGCTTAAACAGAGTAGAAGGTAGCTACGCTCAGGCTGCTTTAAGGGGACCCATGCTCACGGGAAGCCTCCGCTCTGGGAATCACTCTGGTCCATAGGGTCATTCGGGTAGTTCTAAAGTGTATTCGAGATAATCTCAAATCGCCAGGAGTCCTAAGGTGTTGGGCAGCCCACTATGCAACTCACGAGCGTACTGGGGAGGAATTTGGAATCACGATGATCAACGCAAGTTGATCACGTTTCCTCTTGCGAAAAATTTCCTGAGGTCGGTATAAAAACGGATTTTTCAAGTTGACGCTTCATATTTCAGCATTGAACACCAAACAGTCAACATGCCTAAGAGACATTGGAAGCAAATAAGAACTCCACCAGTTCGGATGATGAGATGCCGCCTATACCTAAGAGGCCTAAGCTTGTAGACTACTCTGATACGGAAGATGAATAATATGAACAATATTATACTTTGAAGCCAGTGAGACAAAAAGAGTCGAGATGCTTTAGAACAAGAGCTATTGTATACAGTGTGGACATGAGAAAACTTCCTGAGAAAACATCGCCACTTGAATTTGTACACGCTTGTTTCAGCAATTGGTGGATGACATTAAGAGATATACTGAGGCACAGGGCAATGACAGAATATGAGTAAACTAGCTAGACTGCCCCAGAAAACATGTACACTTCATATTTCCATTTCTGTGGTGTATTTTGTGCTTCCAAAGGATAACCCTTTTATAAAACACATTTAACGTCAGTGCAGCTGATGTGTGGCGGCCATTAAAAGTCTCCCTGCCCTACGTCATAGTGTGGTTTATATTTTCTTGTCCTTTGGGATCATCCGCCCCCGTCCATAGGGGCTTGAAGAAATATATGGGCTGCATGATGCTTCCTAGCAGAGCTGAATCCGGCCCCCACACTAGTACTGGTAAACCGCTTAGAGGATCTAAGCCTGTCTAGGAACAGCGGTGCGAGGCGGACCGTCCATGCTATAAACCCTATTGGTTTCATTGGGCAACAGGGCTTGAGATGTCATTTCATCTCAATGTCGGGTAAAAGTCCCACAAAATTGGAAGCAACGTCTCCAAAATGACCTTTACAGTGTTGACAGAGACGTTAAACCTCAAATTAAAAAAAAAATCCTTTGGGATCATTGATTCCATTGTGAAATTTTGAAAATATTTGAGGGTCACTGATGAGGCCTAATTGGCCGAAACTAGCTAGTCTGGCCCAGAAACCCCCCAGGTATTAGACTTCCTGCCTTGCCGTGGCCCTGGGGGCTCAATTCCCACTGGGCACATTGCCGCTGTGGTCTCTGTGCCCACTGGGAAGAGCTAAAGGAAGTACCACCCGTTTGCCGTGGGTGGCGTCCCGTACCCCGGATGAAGGGGTCCTGGAGGTTGAGGGCTAACTGGAGTTCAGTGCTTCAGGTGCCCAACACACCTCTTTGGCCTGGATTTCGGTTAGACGGGCGGTCGTGCGGTCCGGCACGGTCAATCGGCTGGTCGTGCCAAGCCCTAGAAATAACCTTTTACTTTCTCTTCCTAGTCTTTTGTATCATCCTGAATACACACCGTTTGCTCATAAAGTCTTTTCACAACCTTTCCATTTCTAGAAGGCGGCGGCTAAACGGACCAATCGTGCAACTTCTTGCTTGTACGAGTATATCTTCTGTGTATCTCTAACACTTGAGGAAGGAAAGCCACTCACTTAAAGTGTTCCCTTGTAGGACTCCACGGTGGGCGGAGAGCACGGAGGACGAATCATGCAATCTCTTCATCATGGCTATAGATAAGAAGAGAAAGAAACCAACCCAAGACGACTAATCAGATCCTAACTTATCGGACGACGACACACCAATATCAAATGACACTACGGCTCAACATTTCCCGCGCTTCCTTCTCATAGAAAGTAGAGATGAAGATCATCCTATAACATCTCTTTCACCTTTTGTTATCCAAAAAGTTATTTCTGGCCTTGCTGGTGAACCTGAAAATATTAAAAAATTATATAGGTCGAACCAGCTACTCGTTGAGGTCAACAAAAAAGCCCATGCCGAGAATCTCCTTAAGAGTACAACCTTTCATAATTTGACTGTGCGAGTATTCCCTCATACCTCGCTGAATTCCTCAAAGGGGGTAATTCGTTGCCCAGATTTGAGGAACTCCAGCGAGGAGGAGATTCTTGAAGGCACACGATCTCAAGGAGTAACATCTGTCAAACGTTTTAAGATCAAACGCAACGGCCAACTTAAGGACACTAACACTTTTGTTTTTACTTTTAAGACCCCTGTATTACCAAAGACACTCAAAGTGGCATACTTTAGAGTTAGCGTAGAAGTTTACATTCCGAACCCGTTACGCTGCCACAATTGCCAGAAATATGGGCACCATGAAAACAGGTGTACAAAGGACCCTATCTGTGCAAATTGTGGCGAACCAGCTAACCACACGGAACAAAGTTGCAAAAATGCACCCAAATGTTTTAACTGCGGTGAAAGACACAGCGCTAATTCTAAAGAGTGCCACATTTGGCATAAAGAAAAAGAAATTCTAACCGTAAAATACAAGAGAAACATCTCGTTACCAGAAGCGCGGAAAATCGTTGAGTCGTCTACTCCTATTCCTGGTGTCAGCTGTGCAAGCGTCGCTCAGTCACCTATGAAAAAGGTACCTGTGGAAGATGCTACCATTCAAACCGATCCTATACCTGGTCTCAAACCTTTACAAAAATTAAAACCTAAACAACAAACTGAAGATCAACCGAACATTGCCAAAATTCAAACACCACCACCACAGCCAGTACAAGACAAAAAATCAAAAAAATTATTGAAAAGCGCTACTTTGGAAATGATAAAAAATGATTAAAAAAAACAGCACCAAAACAACAAACATCTCAAAAACAACAAACATCTCAAAAACAAACAGACAGACAACGTACAATGGAAAGAGACAGTATAAAATATCAGAACAGATTCGGATCTTTGAGTGACAGTGATATGGAGTTCACTGAAACTCTATCACCACGAAGTGAGCATAGCAGATCGAGGTCAACAACATCACGAGGTGGTAATAACAGATCAATATCACCAGTTGCACCTCCAAAATGATTTCTAGCCTTATATAACTCTCCATACAATGGATTTAAAACACAAAATAATACAATGGAATTGTCGAGGTCTTAAATCAAATTATAATGAACTCTTATTACTTCTTTATTAAACCCATCGGTTGTTTGTTTGCAAGAAACTTTTTTAAAAACTGATGACAACATTGATGTCAGGGGTTTCAATACATATAACTATATATATCCTGATGGTAACAGACCATCTGGTGGCAGTTCAATTTTTGTTAAATCATGTGTACCACAAAGAGAGATCAAACTGAGAACAGAACTACAAGCTGTTGCTGTATCGGTTTCTCTTGATAAAGAAACTACAGTTTGCTCTCTATATATACCACCTTCATTCTCTTTAGAGCCCGAACATCTTGACTCATTGCTGGATCAACTTCCGTCGCCATATCTTTTAGTTGGTGACTTCAATGGTCACAACATTTTGTGGGGTTGTAAAGATAACAACAACAGAGGAACACTTATTGAAGATTTTATTGCTGAGAACGATCTTTGCTTGATGAACGATAAATCTTATACTTACCTTCATCCTGCAACAGGTCATTTGTCTTCTTTAGATCTCTCTTTGTGTCACCCATCTCTCTTCTTGGACTATGACTGGTCTGTTCATGATGATCTTGGACTATGACTGGTCTGTTCATGATGATCAGTGCGGAAGTGATCACTTCCCTGTTATAATTGAGAGCGTAAACGAACCAGATGAGGACTGTAACCAGAAATGGAAAATGAATAAAGCCGACTGGGAATTATTCCATAATTTATGTGAAAAAGAGTTATCAATTGATCATTTTAATTAATCTTCCCACATCAGAACAATGCATTCCAAAGACCTCCACAAATATTAAGAAAAGCAAGCCTTGGTTTAATAATGACTGTAAAGAAGCTATTAAAAAGCGTAAACAGGCTCTAAATAAGTTCTGCCAAAATCCCACTTCAGAAAAGCTCAACGACGTAAAAGTTTTTAGAGCTAAAGCTCGGCGAACAATCCGAGCTTCCAAACGAAAGTCATGGAAAGAATATGTCTCCAAATTGAACTATAAAACCCCCATTAAAAAGGTTTGGGATATGGTACGAAAAATTTCAGGAAAAACAAAGTCTTCTAGTTTTACACATTTAAATACTGAATTTGACACAATAGCTTCAACAAAAAAAGATATTTCAGATACTCTTGGGCACACATTCTTGAGAAATTCATCATCGCGTAATTATTCTGACACTTTTAGAAATTTCAAAAAGGACCAAGAGAAAAGAAATCTAAACTTTAAATCCCTTAATCACGAAGAATACAACAAACCTTTTAACTTATCCGAACTCGTTGAAGCCATTGAAAAATCACATGATACGGCAACCGGCCCGGATGAAATTCATTATCAGATGCTTAAGCATCTGCCAAAAAGTTCTCTGACAACACTTTTAGATATCTTTAATAATATTTGGGAAACGGGGGTCTGTCCTGAGAGCTGGCGTGTAGCTACAGTTGTACCAATTCCGAAACCAGGGAAAGCTCATGCAGAACCTACAAATTATCGTCCGATAGCTTTGACAAGTTGTTTGTGTAAAACATTGGAGAGAATAATAAACAAGAGATTAGTCTGGTACTTAGAGTCCAACAACCTCATTTCAGAATATCAATCGGGCTTTCGTTCGGAACGTAGTACCAATGACAATTTAATAAGACTAGAAACATTTATATAATATGCTTTTATTAACAAAGAACACGTAGTAGCTGTCTTTTTCGACTTGGATAAAGCATATGATACAACATGGCGTTATGGAATATTGAAAGATCTACATAACATTGGCTTAAGAGGAAAACTTCCCAGTTTTATTGAAAGCTTTTTAGGGGAGCGCATGTTTCAGGTGCGTGTGGGGTCTACCGTGTCAGATTTCTATGATCAAGAACAGGGTGTCCCACAGGGTAGTATTCTTTCAACTACGCTATTTAACATCAAAATAAACAATATTGTACAATGTTTGGACGACAAAACTGATTGTTCATTGTATGTTGATGATTTTTGTATATGTTACCGTTCAAAAAATATGAAAACAATTGAACGAAAGTTACAACAAAATTTAAAAAGAATAGAAGAATGGACTGATAAAAATGGTTTCAAGTTCTCCAAGTCGAAAACGCAGTGTGTTCATTTTTGTAAACTACGGAAGAAACACGAACACCCTTCCCTGTTTTTATACGGATCACAAATTCCTGTTGTTGAAGAAGCCAAATTTCTTGGGGTCATATTTGATCAAAAGTTATCTTTTATTCCCCATATTAAATATCTTAAAGCGAAATGCTTAAAAGCTTTGAATCTTTTGAAAGTTTTAGCTCATACAAGTTGGGGAGCAGATCGGCAGATCGGTATACTTTATTACATCTTTACCGGTCTTTAATAAGATCTAAATTAGATTATGGGTCTGTTGTTTATGGTTCTGCCAGAAAATCCTATTTAAAATCCTTGGATACTATCCATCACCAAGGCCTTCGTCTGGCCATGGGAGCCTTCCGTACTTCTCCCGTATTAAGCCTTTATGTAGAAGCAGGTGAACCATCTTTAACCTCGCGCAGAGAGAAACTTTCTCTTCAGTATGCTATTAGACTTGCTGCAAATCCATCTAACCCGGCATCCAAAATTTCATTTCCACCTCAATTTGTAGATAGGTATGAAACTAAACCCACAGCAATTAAACCTTTTGGATTACGTATTTTACCACTGCTGGAAAATTCAGGTATCGACCTTAAAAATATTCAAAAACATGAAACCGCCGAAGTTCCATCTTGGTGTATTAAACAACCTTCTATTCTGTTCGACTTACATGATGGCAAAAAATCCGAATCAAATCCGATACTTCTCAAACAAAACTTTCAGGTACTGCAATCACGTTACGATGATTACCAGCAAATCTATACTGATGGTTCCAAAGAAGGAGATAAAGTTGGTTGTGCGTATGTTTCTAAAGATACGCACAAAACCATGCGCCTTCCAGATGGTTCATCTATTTTTACAGCTGAAGCCAAAGCAATAGACTTAGCTTTAGATTTTATCAGTTCTTCAACAATTCAAAAAGCAATTATATTTTCTGATTCACTTTCTGTGCTTAAGGCTTTAGACCATTCATCATCTAAAAATCCTCAAATACAAAAAAACTGATCGAAAAACATCATGAAATTTCTAAAACACACCAAATCTTGTTTTGTTGGCTTCCGAGCCATATTGGCATTGTCGGCAATGAATATGCTGACAAGAAAGCAAAGGAATCGCTCAATCTTGATCCATCTGTTTTTAAAATTCCTTTTAATAATTTTAAACCATTTATCAACAGATACATCTTGTCGGAATGGCAAGGCGAATGGGACCGTGCAATACATAACAAACTCCGTGCCATTAAACCTGCCGTTAGTACAAAATGCTCTCCACAGTTTTCCAGAAAAGAGGACGTAGTATTAACACGACTGCGCATCGGCCATACTAGAGTTACTCATTCTTATATTTTTAATGGTGATGATCAGCCTTCTTGTGTAGGTTGTGATCAGCCATTCACTGTGAAACATATCTTAATTGACTGTGTTGACTTTTCACCCTCACGTATTTTATATTTCAAAGCTGACACTTTGCAACAACTGTTTCGAGATGTACCTGTTGATAATATTATTTTATTCTTAAAAGAAATTGGACTTTTTCATAAGATCTAACTGTTTCAGATTTTTATACATTATCATTCTGACTTTTTACTTTTAATATCATCATAATTATTCTTGCCGTTTAACCATTAACCGTTTGACGCTTATGACCCACAAAGAGGGTTGACGCGTCGTTAAACACGAAATCTTCATCATCATCTTGCCCAGAAAACATGTACACTTCATATTTTCCATTTCTGTGGTGTATTTCGTGCTTCCAAAGTATAACCCTTTTATAGAACACATTTAGTATCTACCATCCTGGGCTTGGTAACTCGAAGCCATCGTAAATATATCAACTTAAGATGTACTTAAGGCATACTTAAGGTGACCAACGTGTCTCGTTATGCCGGTAACTGAACACCTGTCGTATCGTTTCCATAAAGTTACGACCATCTGACCACTTACGATGTACCTGTGTAATTTTTAATCTCGTGCAAAGCGCTTCGGAAACTTTTGTAAGCCAGGACATAGCAAAATTAAATAACGCTTAACATCTTACTATAAATGATAATACCGGGGTTTGTTTGCCTTACTATAAATGATAATACCGGGGTTTGTTTAACAACAAGGCATCCTTGTTGGAGCCTTTTCTGCCAAAAAAGGCTTGCGTAGCGGTATCATAATAGGCAAGGTTCTAAATAAACAATGGAACGAGAAACAATGACACAACTGGTGGCACCTTTTCTACATTTCCTCCTGATTTGCCATGCCTGAGCTCATATTAGCATCAATTACTTGAAAGTGTCTTAAACAAATTGCGCAACAGCCAAAAATATATATCTTTCAAAAATGGAAGAGACAAAAATTACTTGGTCCCTTGAGAAACTTTTTTGATCGCTATCATTACATGAAAACTTACTTTTGCACGAAAAAGGTGTGAAGTCGGAAGCGAGAAATAGGAAGCAGAAATAGGAATTAGAAAGTGAGCAGTCATGACCGCTATTTCTAAAAAATAACAAGACGATTGTGTACAGTAGTACACTTATCGTACAGGCTATACTATCTTTTACCTTATTTCTTTTTTCGCCCCCGCCCATAGGGGCTTGAAGAAATATATGGGCTGCATGATGCTTCCACGCAGAGCTGAATCCGGCCCGCACACTAGTACTGGTAAACCGCTTAGAGGATCTAAGCCTGTCCAGGAAGCGTGGTGCGAGGCGGACCGTCCATGCTAATAAACCCTATTGGTTGCATTGGGCGACAGGGCTTGAGATGTCATTTCATCTCAATGTCGGGTAAAAGTCCCACAAAATTGGAAGCAACGTCTCCAAAATGACCTTTACAGTGTTGACGGGGACGTTAAACCTCAAATCAAACAAACAAACAAAAAACCTTATTTCTTTTTTCTTCTTCTTTTCTTCCTTTGTTGACACGACCATTACACACACAAATAAACAGCTTGTACATAATAATTATGTACTACATATATACATGTTTATCGGGGATGTACAGATCTTTGTTTACATGTATTTTTATGCAGGTAATTCTGCTAAATATAGCATATATCTGCCTTAATACAATACCATACGGTATCGCATATCATTACTGAAAGAAACCCTGTGTGCCGAGAAAAAAGTAGATAGATGTACAAACTTTTTTCTTATGCTTCTATGTAGTGTCTGTTTCTTTGGCAATAGTTAAGATGAGGTTACGGCATGCCTAAGTTGTCCGTAACTTTACGATATGGTTAAGTAGAGTTAAGTTGTCTCCATAAATTACAGTACTTTCGAATTAGTCACACTAATCGCTACGAGGTGATTAAGATATACGTAAGGTCGTCGTAAGCCTGGACTGAAGCTTGGTGTTTTCATACCCTTCAGAGATGTGTCCTTGTTAACTCACAAAACATTGAGAAAGTCTTAGTCTTAAGGCGGTTTTTCTGTGGCGATTTATTTATGTTGTTGTTTGTTACTTACTGTGTGTATCACTTGTGTCTTTTTATTTTTGATGGCCATATGGCCATTTTGTGGGAAAGTTACTGTCCTTATGGCCTTCCTTTGTTTGGGTTTCCATTATGGTCTGGTCGCTTAATGTTTGTGTGTCTTTGATGGGTAGAGTAAGTTAATTGCATCGATTCCTGATGTTTGTTTTACTTCTTTTTTACAGTCCAATGAAGACTTCAGAATCGATGGTGGTCAGATGTCAATGGAAGTGACTCATACAAGACTTCCAGTTGGAAGTGGAAGAAGTAAACCTGCACTATGGTCTCTACTTCGATTCTAACAACATGAGAAAGATGAAAAGAAGTATTGTTATTATCAACAATACAGAAGACTCCATATGTTTAGCAAGAGCTGTCCCAGCGGGCATTTTAAGTTGAATAAATGTTTAATCAACATTCAGCTTCAACCTTGAATAAACATAGATTTTTTGTTGATTTTGTAAGTTGAGCAAACATAGAAGTGAAAACATTTATTAAATGTTGATAGATTAACGTTTATTCAACACTAAAAATAAATGTTTATTTCCATGTTTATTATGCCTTTAATTAAACATTTTTTAAAGTAGAAGTAAAACAAAGATCAGGAATTGATACAATTAACTTACTCCACCCATAAAAGACACCAAAGGGAAAGAAATACAAACATTAAGCGACCAGACCATAATGGAAACCTAAACAAAGGAAGGCCATAAGGACAGTTACTTTCCCACAAAATGGCCATATGGCCATCCAAAACCAAAAGACACAAGTGATACACACAGCAAGTAACAAACAACAACATAAATAAATCGCCACAGAAGAGCCGCCTTGGAACAGTCAGTGGAAGATTTCCACTGGGGGGCTTAAATCGATTTTACGTGGCCACAATCCTCGCCCTTACTTCCGTCGCGATTTAGACAAATAATTTGTTCAGTCCGCATGAAGGCCTCCTAACTCATCAGTGCAACATCTCCGTGAACACAAAAATCAAAGAACCACAGAGGTGAGACAACGGTGAGGACTCGACAGCAAGAAACCACTGAAATGCTGGAGCAAAAGAAAACCAACAGTTAGACTCCGATGAGCCCGACCAGAGACAGAGCATCAGGCACCAACCAACATTATCTCTCTAATTTTCAATAAGCCTTTACGTTGGAGCCGTCATAGAATCTGAGGCCTGACCCACCGGCGTGCAATTAAAGAGGGAAGCAAAGTTGCCAACCGTGATTGGGTTAACTACCATGCATGCAGTCTGTCGTATAATATCCATGTTGTACCCAATCTTTTTATGTCGAAGAATGATTTTACGAAATTGGGTGCTGAAGTCATTGCGGTTATATATTTTTCTGAATTTATATACTAAGTCACCATAAAATTCGGGTTCCGATAGACCTTGTTGCAGAAGAGATTTAAGTCCAATATTGAATTTTGAAATTAAATCAGAATGGCGTCTATAAAATTTTGAAAAGGCTTTGCTTATGGTACCGATAACCCTGATTAAGGAGTTTAGCCGTTAATAATTTATTACGAGTGTTGAAGTCAGTTACATGACTACACACTCTAGCAAATCGAATTAATTGCGAAATATAAACGCCATAGGATGGCGCACGAGGAACATCACCATCCAAAAAAGGAAAATTTACAATCTCAAAATCAAAGTCATCGCGTTTATCATAAATTTTGCACGAAACAAATCCATCTACAATAGATAGATGTAAATCCAAAAACGGGGCCTCGGTATCAGAAGAATTTGCTTTATTTAACTGAAGTTCTAGGGGGTAAATCTGACTGATCAAACCATCAAAATAGGTATTATCAATATTTAATAAATCATCTAAATATCTAGAAGTAGAGCTAAAAGCTTCAATAATTTCAGATTGGTTATCAATGGAAAGCGACAAAATGAAGTCTCTTTCATAACAATACAAGAACAGATCAGCCACAAGAGGTGCGCAATTAGTACCCATCGGAATACCCACAAACATTTAAACATTTGTTAACCCATTAAGTACCAGAAACCCCTAAACGGGTACCCTGGCAAAACAGTGCAGGTCCAGAATGCGGCGTCTGATCAGGGCCTCCACTGTTTGCTGAAAGTTCAGCCATTTTCAAAATACATGTTGATGAAAACATAACCTTGCACCCGTCAATTTTGAAATGGACTCCTGCTATAGACAAGGAAGAAGATTCCATTTGGTACAAAAGGGGTTAAACATGAAGCAGACACTCAAAAGTTGATTCAAGGTTCAACGTTTATATCACTCTCAACGCTTTCTAGCTCACCTGAGCACGAAGTGCTCAAGGTGAGCTTTTGTGATCGGTCTTTGTCCGTCGTCCGTGCGTGCGTCCGTCCGTCGTCAACTTTTGCTTTAAACAACTTCTCAAAACTGCTGGACAGATTTTGAAATAATTTCACAGGAATATTCCTTGGGTGACCCTCTACCAAAATTGCTTAAATTGTTCCGCTCGTGTGAACAAGATGGCCGCCATAGCTAAAAATAGAAAAACCTATAGACGACTTCTCCTCCTTAACCAGTGCAAGGATTTTGATATATTTCACAGGAAGGTTCCTTGGGTGACCCTCTACCAAAATTGCTCAAATCGTTCCGCTCAGGTGAACAAGATGCCCGCCAGAGCTAAAAATAGAAAAACATGTAAACGACTTCTTCTTCTTAACCAGTGGATGGATTTTGAAATTATTGCACAGGAATGTTCCTTGGGTGCCCCTCTACTAAAATTGCTCAAACCGTTCCACTCGGGTGAACAAAATGGCCGCCAGAGCTAAAAATAGAAAAACCTTTAAACGACTTCTTCTCCTTAACCAGTGGATGGATTTCGAAATTACTTCACAGGAAAGTTCCTTGGGTGACCCTCTACCAAAATTGCTCAAAATGTTCTGATCGGGTGAACAAGATGGCCGCTAGAGCTAAAAATAGAATAACCTTTAAACAACTTTTTCTCCTTAACCAGGGGATGGATTTTTAAATTACTTCACAGGAATGTTACTTTGGTGACCCTCTACCAAAATTGCTCAAACCGTTCCGCTCGGGTGAACAAGATGGCTGCCAGAGCTAAAAATAGAATAACCTTTAAACGACTTTTTCTCCTTAACCAGTGGATGGATTTTGAAATTATTTCACTGGAATGTTCCTTGGGTGACCCTTTACCAAAATTGCTCAAAATGTTCCGCTCTGGTGAACAAGAAACCTTTAAACGACTTCGTCTCCTTAACTAGTGGATGGATTTCGAAATTACTTCACAGGAATGTTCCTTGGGTGACCCTCTACCAAAATTGCTCAAACCGTTCTGCTCGTGTGAACAAGATGGCCACCAGAGCTAAAAATAGAATATTATCTCAAAAACTTTTTCTCCTTAACCAGTGAATGGATTTTGAAATTATTTGACTGGAATGTTCCTTGGGTGACCCTTTACCAAAATTGCTCAAACCGTTCCGCTCTGGTGAACAAAATGGCTGCCAGAGCTAAAAATAGAAAAAAACTTTAAACGACTTCTTCTCCTTAACCAGTGGATGGATTTTGAAATTACTTCACAGGAATGTTCCTTGGGTGACACTCTACCAAAATTGCTCAAACCGTTCCGCTCTGGTGAACAAGATAGGCTGCCAGAGCTAAAAATATTAAAACCTTTAAACGACTTCTTCTCCTTAACCAGTGGATGGAGTATGAAATTATTTGACAGGAATGAGGTTTGAGGTTTTTAGCTGTGGTGGCCATCATGCTCAGTTAAGCAAAATATTTTGAGCATTTTTGTTAGAGGGTCACTCATGGAACATTCCTATAAAATTGCTTCCTTTTAGAGACAGATGGCTTTTGAAAGTTTTGGCCCCCACCCACCTTGGCTGCAAGGTGCTTCTACAGGAGTATTGGTAAACCACTTTGAATGTCTTAGCCTGTCCAGGCAAATAAACCCTGTTGGTTTCATTGGGCGACAGGGCTTGAGATGTCATTTCGTCTCAATGTCGGGTAAAAGTCCCACAAAATTGGAAGCAACGTCTCCAAAATGACCTTTACAGTGTTGACGGGGACGTTTAACCTCAAATCAAACAAACAAAACTGTCCAGGCAAAGTGGTGCGAGTGGAACCATCTGTGCATTCAAACCCCAATGGTTTCATTGGGCGGCAGGGATTGAGATGTCATTTCATCAAAAATGACTTCTACATGTACTTCTCAAAATGACTTCTGCTCCTAAACAGGCAGACTGATTTTGAATTAATTTCACAGAAATGGTCTTTGGGTCCAACCAAAATTGCTCAAACCCTCCACACCACCATATATTACCCACAATTCTGTTTGTACAATATGGATCAGCTGAGCGATCCAGGGCCATCATGGCCCTCTTGTTTCAAAGTTGAAACAACATTGATCCAACGTTGTTTGTTTGCGGTGTGTTTTCGTAATGTGATCTGGGTCTGCACTGTTTGCCAGTTACCCATTTTGGGGTTTGTGGTACAAGCTTGGTTAAACATCTGTTTATATAAATCCATTTGTAGTTAAATAATAAAGTGTACCCTGATTTTAATTTGACTAATCATATTCAATTATGCTGCATACTGAAACAACTAATTATGAGTTAACGGTGTAATAAATAAATAAATACACGCACAACGGACAAAACGTGATCACAAAAGTTCACCTTGTCACTACGTGACAGGTGAGCTAAAAAGGCAAAACTGTCAAAAGGTCTTCTTCTTTCAGAGTGTCTCGGGTGGAAAAAGAACATGACTGGGACTCGAACCCAGGGCCGCTTGCGAACACTCCACTGACTGAGCTACCGAGCCACACGGTCAACCCGTCCCTAATCTGTGTCCTATCCAATCTGGCTGCGCTATTTATTTTTCATACTATTTCATACCCTCTGACGCGGTGCTGGACCCACACTAGGCCACCAAATGTCACAGGTAGGGCTGGATCATCGGAGCTGAAAAGAAAATCAATTAACAGTCCTGCCATTGTGATCGATAATCGATTACCGGTAGTAATCACTTTAGATTTGGTCATAATTTTACCTGTTAGATGTATGTGTTTACCTGCCATATGTTGAACTGTACAATATGCATTTGAATAGACAGACCTGAGCAAACAGTGTAGACCCAGATGAGACACCACAGAATGTGGCACCTCATCAGGGTCAGCATTGTTTGACAGTCATCCAGCGATTTAAGTCACAGGTTTGGGTAGTAAAACTGTACATTTACTTATCAAATAATCAATTGCAAACAAATCAGTAATGACAATCATTTTGTGGAATTTTTCGATCAATTAATCGACTATCCAATTAATCGTGCCAACGTTAGTCACAGGGGTCGCAAAACAACATGGCTCGACCGGGACTCGAGCCCAGGGCCTCTATATACAAAGAACCTACCGAATGAGCCATTACACAGTATGTCTTGATTCTTAGTGTTGGACGTTGGTAGACTATCTATCTACTTATACTGCGGTCGGTCATATTTGATCATTACTCGCTTGTGTACACGCATGGTTTGCAGGTTGGAAGCCTACACAGAGATCATGTAATTATGGGTAAGGGTCTTTAACCTTCACAAGGGATGACTCCTTGCATTGGGGGCTGCAAATGATGCTAATGGAGCGCATTCGGACAACGAAATAATCGATCACCGCTGCCAGGTTTGCATGATGGAAGCCTACACAGTAATCATGTAATTACGGTAGGGATCTTTAACCTGCACAGGGGATTTTTTTCTCCTATTGTTGAGATGGTTCTCCCTGCACAGGGGGCCTCCAGTTAAAGTCTTGTCCCGAACGGTACATTTAATGACATTCATCCCTGCAAATGATGCCAATGGAGCATGTTTGGAAACCGAAATTTTATCGCCGCTGCTGGGGACTGACTCGGGACCTTTAGCGTCAGAGGCAAGTGCACTAACCACTGAGCTACATGTATCACGCTCCTCTGCAGATGAAAGAATATCATTGAAGTTTTTTACTCATTATCAGATATAAACTTTCAGTGTTTCAAAACTCTATCTGTCTATTCTGTAGATTTGGTAAAAAAGAATTGGCTCATTGGGAGCAAATTCTTTCCTTGTAGAACAAGCCCCCTTTTCAGAAGGGAAAAACAAACAAAAACAAGTTTAGGTTAAACTATATGTGATATATAATATGCAAATGACTAGTTTGCAAATGACATATTATGGTGTTGCTCTGACGTTAACTTTAGTGTCTGATAGAACAAATATTTTGAATAGGGTCGTGAAAACATATGTCAATATAGCAAATCTGCAATAATTCCATTCATACGACATACTTTTAAAAAGATTACATACTGGTTGATTTTGAGATTACTTTGTCTGTTTTTCTAGTGTGTCATATTTCCTAAAACACTCACAATGTGACATTATACGCCCGTTTTGCAGATTTCTTCAATCTTGACCTTCTACCGGAAATCGAACATGGCGCCTGATTTCAAATATGTCAATACAATACACAACTATTAGCTTTCAAAAAATGCTTGAGTCAGTTGCGAATAAACTCAATAATGTCTATTTTTTTCTTTTCTTTACCAACCAATTGTTTTTAATTTAATAATTATAACATCATGTAGAAGTAACAGGTATATAGTAGGTGTACTACGTCTAGAGGCTCGAGCCGGCGATAGAGTGCCTGTCACTCCGGTTGGTACATATCATGCATGCAAACTCGCATACAGGTTGCAAAAAAGAACAAAAATGCAACGTCAAACGACGTTTAGATTAAGACGTCTAATTGACGTCTGTTCAACATCTAATCAGCACGTCTGGCTGACGTCAGGATATGACGTCTATTCGACGTTGTTTTTTGGTTATATGACGTCGTGACCAAAATCCAACCAAGATCGGACGTCAAATGGACGTCATGTGTCTGCTGGGTTTAATCCGGTTTGGTCCATTTCCAATTATAGGGGTGCCAAATATGGCTTGTCTGGTAAATTGTACGACAACGCATGAAGCATAAGCAAACAGTGCAGTCCCAAATCAGACACCGCGTTCTTCACCGTTTACCAGTGTCCCACAAATGTGAGGCTAGACAGAGTGTGCGTTTAATAACCGGAACGAACCTGCAATAACCGGAACGGACCTGCAATAACCGGAACAGACCTTCTTTGTCAACCCCCCCCCCCACCCCACCGTTCTATCAATTTACTATTCCTTCTTAAACCTATCCTCTGTAATACTCTGTTATTTGAGCAATTAATTCAGGTGTCAATAGAGAACAACAGTAATTAAGGAACGTGTCAAAACGCCAGCTGTTAATCTCGTAATACACACACTAGGTGCGATAAATGAATGCGGCGATAAAATAAAGCAATGTAAAGAAACTTCATTGAGCGGCAGGGCTTGAGATGTCATTTCATCCAAATTAATGATAAAGTCCCACAAAATCGGAAGCAACGTCTCCATAATGATCTAAATAGTGCTGACGGGGACGTTAAACCTCAAATCAAACAAACAAGAAATGAACATCAAAAGTAAATAGCTCGCAGGATAGACTACGGAATATAGCTATAATACTATTGTATTTCATTTAATTGATGTTATTAACATCTGGTCGTCCTATGCTGATGCTGTACGGGTATCTAATTTATTAGCTCACCTGACCGAAGGTCATGGTGAGCTTTTGTGACCGTAAGATGTCCGGCGTCGTCGTGCGTCGTCCGTCGTCCGTCGTGCGTAAACTTTTTCTTGTGAACAAACTAGAGGCCACAGTTTTGGTCCAATCATCATCAAACTTGCTCAGAATGATCATCATGACAATATCTCGGTCAAGTTCGAATATGGGTCATGTCGGGTGAAAAAGTAGGTCAGTAGGTCAAATCATAGAAAAACCTTGTGAACACTCTAGAGGGCACAGTTTTGGTCCAATCATCATCAAACTCGCTCAGAATAATTATCATGACAATATCTCGGTCAGGTTCGAATATGGATCATGTAGGGTCAAAAAGTAGGTCAGTAGGTCAAACCATAGATAGTCCTTGTGAACACTCTAGAGGGCACAGTTATGGTTCAATTATCATCAACCTTGCTCAGAATGATCATTGTGACAATATCTCGGTCAAGTTTGAATATGGGTCATGTCGGGTCAAAAAGTAGGTCAGTAGGTCAATTCATAGAAAAACCTTGTGAACACTCTAGAGGGCACAGTTATGGTCCAATCATCATCAAACTTGCTCAGAATAATCATCCTGACAATATCTCAGTCAAGTTTGAATATGGGTCATGTCGGGTCAAAAAGTAGGTCAGTAGGTCAAATCATAGAAAAACTTGTGAACACACTAGATGCCACAGTTTTGGTCCGATCATCATCAAACTTGCCCAGAATGATCATCTTGACAATATCTCGGTCAAGTTCGAATATGGGTTATGTCGGGTCAAAAAGTAGGTCAGTAAGTCAAACCATATAAAAACCTTGTGAACACACAAGAGGCCATAGTTTTGGTCCTATCATCATCAAACTTGCCAAGAAAGATCATCTTAACAATATCTCAGTCAAGTTCGAATATGGGTCATGTTGGGTCAAAAAGTAGGTCAGTAGGTCAAATCCTAGAAAAAATTAAACACACTAGAGGCCACAGTTTTGGTCCGATCATCATCAAACTTGCTCAGAATGATCATTTGACAATATCTCGGTTAATTTAAAATATGCTTCATATCTGGTCAGAAAGTAGGTCAGTAGGTCAGATCATAGAAAACCCTTGTGAACACACTAGAGGCCCCAGTTTTGGTCAGATCATCATCAAACTTGCTCAGAATGATCATCTTGACAATATCTGGGTCAAGTTTGGATATGGGTCATGTTGGGTCAAAAAGTAGGTCAGCTGGTCAAATCATAGAAAAATGTTTTGAACACTCTAAGAGGCCACAGTTTTAGTCCAATCATCATAAAACTTGCTCAGAATGATCATCTGAACAATATCTCAGTTAAGTTGGAATATGGGTCATGTCAAATCAAAAAGTAGATCATTAGGTTATTTTGTCATATTTTTTTTAACCATTTGAAATAGACCCTTCATATTTGGCATGTAGGTTCCTTCTGACAAGGGCTTCCCACTCATATAAAATTTGACCTGTGACCTACTTTATCATAACTTGAACCATATGAGATAGAGCCTTAATATTTGGCATGTATGTTCCTTGTGACAAGATATTCCCAACCATTCAAAAATTTTGACCCATCACCTTGACCTTTTACCTACTTTGTCATAACTTTTGAAGCATTTGAGATACAACCTTCATATTTGGCATGTAGGTTCCTTGTGACAAGGGCTTCTTATTCATATATAAAATGATCTGTGACCTTTACCTTGACATTTGACCTACTTTATTATAACTTTTGAACAATTTGAGATAGTGCCTTCACCTTTGGCATGTATGTTCCTTGTGAAAAAGTCTTCCCACACATACAAAAAATTTGTCTTATGACCTTGACCTTTGACCTACTTTATAATAATTTTTGAAGCATTTGAGATAGAGCCTTCATATTTGGCATGTACAGTAAAACCTGTCTTAGTGGCCACCTCTATTAAGCAAGCAACCAGTCTTAAGCAAGCAGGCCTTCAATTCCCCAAAAAGGCAAATGTGTTCAATTTCACCTGCACATTTTGGTTGTGGGTGCTTTCTTAATAGAGGTTGGCCTGTAGTTTCCTTGTGACAAGGGCTTCCTATTCATTCAAAAATGACTTGTGACCTTGACCTGAACATGTGACATACTTTATCATAACTTTTGAACCATTTGAGGTAGAGCCTTCATATTTGGCATGTATGTTCCTTGTGGCAAGGACTTTCCACCCATACAAAAAGTTTGACCTGTGACCTTGATCTTTGACCTTCTTTCTCATAACTTTTGAACCATTTAAGATAGAGCCTTCATATTTGGCATGTAGGTACCTTGTTACAAGGGCTTCCCATCTATGCAAAATTGACAGGTCATTGACCTTTGACCATTTTTGTCATAACTTTTGAACCATTTAAGGTAGAGCCTTCATATTTGGCATGTGTGTTCCTTGTGACAAGGTCTTCCCACTCATGCAAACAATTTTGACCTGTGACATTGACCTTGATCTGTGACCTACTTCATCATAACTTTGGAACCATTTGAGATAGAGCCTTCATATTTGGCATGTATATATCTTGTGACAATGGCTTCACATCCATACAAAAGTTTGACCTGTGACCTTGACCTTTGACCTACTTTATCATAACTTTTGAACCATTTGAGATAGAGTATTCATATTTGGCATGTATTTCCCTTCTGACAAGGCACATTACTATATTACCTACCATTTCATTTCTACAGTGTGGGTCAGGTGAGCGATCCAGGGCCATCATGGCCCTCTTGTTATTATTGTGGACATGAATTGTGTCTTTTAACCTGAGCAGCCCAATCAGAATTGTTTAATATTTCCGTGAGAATAGAATAGAATACAATATTTCGGCAGGGTTTTCATCAATTCCCTTGATGTGAAACCAATTAACTTTATGTATGGATGTCACACAGTGCATTATGTTGTGCAGATTATATTTTCCAGCCTTTTAGACATTTTCTGCAATAGTTCATATTCTGTGATATAGCTGACCCTCAGATATTTTCAAAATTCCACAACGGAATCAATGATCCCAAAGGACAAGAAAATATAATCTACACTATGATGTAGGGCAGGGAGACGTTTTACCGCCACCACACATTCCAACACACCAGCTGTAGTGAAGTTAAATATGTTCTATAAAAGGGTTATCCTTTGGAAGCAAGGAATACACCACAGAAGTGAAAAATATGGAGTGTTTTCTGGGCCAGACTGCCTGCCCAGGCAAAGTGGTGCGCACGAGTCGGACCGTCATTGCTTATAACCCCTATTGGTTTCATTGGGCAACAGGGTTTTAGATGTCATTTCATCTCAATGTCGGGTAAAATGCCCACAAAATTCTAAGCAACGTCTCCAAAATGACCTTTACAGTGTTGACAGGGACGTTAAACCTCAAATCAAACAAAAAACAAACAAATAAGCTTCATCTTGTGGACCCTACCAAGATTGTTCAAATTATAGTGCTGGGGCCAAAAATGCCCCCCCCCCCGGGCCCTTAGGTTTTACTTGGGCTTATATAGGGAAACGCTTTAAAAAATCTTCTTCTCTGAAACCGCAAGGCCCAGGTCTTTTATGTTTGGTGTGCAGCTTCATCTATAAGACCTTTGCCAAGATTGTTCTCGTTATAGCCTTTGTTGATATTTGGTATGAACCTTCACCTTTTTAGACCTCCCTCAACATTATGCACATTATAGCCCTGGTGTCCATAATGGCCCTCCCCGGGGCCCACTTATTATTACTCTATGGATCAGGTGAGCGATCCAGGGCCATCATGGCCCTCTTGTTTAACTTTTAATATCCTCGTAATTCTATATAGATTTTGATCATTAACCGATTGACGCTTATGACCCACACAGAGGGTTGGCGCGTCGTTAAACTCGAAATCATCATCAGAGGAACGAGCAGAAAAAAATGAATACACGCGAATTGTTTGAAATTCATTTTTGTCGCGCCTACCATTAGCATGGCGCGATATAGGCGCCCGGTTTTCCGTCCGTTTGTTCGTTCGTTTGTCAAGGCGTCAACATTTGCGACAACCCTAGCGTTCACCCAAAGGTCCAAGTTTATTTCTCAAGAACTCTGTAAGAGCTTCATTAATTATACTTGGTATAAACTTGTATCTGTGGATGGCAACTTAAAGACAAGCACCCATATTTGACCTTGACCTACCTTTCATGGTTCACTGACTTCGTAAAATATTGCGACCACCCTAGCGTTCTCCCTAATTGTCAAGTTTATTTCTCAAGAACTATAAGAGCTTCATTAATGATATTTGGTACAAACTTGAATCTGGGTATGGCAACTTAAATGCAAACATCCATATTTGACATTGACTAAAATTTCATGGTTCACCGACTTCGTAAAATATTGCGACCACACTAGCGTTCACCCTAATGGTTAAGTTAATTTCTCAAGAATTATTACAGCTTCATTAATAATACTTAGTACAAGCTTGCATTTAAGATTGCAAGCATCTATGTTTGACCTTGACCTATATATCATGATTGGGTGACTTTGCGCCCCCACGGCGGAATTCTTGTTAATACAAGGTACTACATGAACATCAAAACTGCATATTCATGTTAGTTGTCTAATGCTTTGTAGTAGTATACACAATGAGGGTTCTGGAACAACCCCCCACCCCCACACTGTGGGACCACCCCCACACTGTGGGGCCACCCCCACACTGTGGGGCCACCCCCCCTGTGGGGCCACCCCCCACACTGTCGGGCCACCCCCACACTGTCGGGCCACCCCCCCCCCCCACACACACACACACTGTCGGGCCACCCCCCCCCCCGGGTCGGCCCCACCGAGTTTGGATGCCGAGGACATTTTTTTTCATCCCCCACTAAGAGGCCCACCCCCATCCCCCGGCTCGGCCCCACAGTGCGGGGATGAAAAAAAATTCCTCGGCATCCCCACTCGGTGGGGCCGACCCGGGACCAGCCTGCGCTCGCGTTTGGGAACAGGGCTTTAGACCTGCAAAGAATGTGGAGAACACTACACTGAGGGGTTCGCGTAAATAGACTCAATTCTGCGAACCGCGGGCCAGCTGACTGAGTCGATTATTTAGACAATATTTATATATAGACTATAAAGAGAACACAATGCAGGAGTGTGCTTGGATCAAGGTCAGAACAAATGAAGTTTGTGGGAAGAGATGTAGAGGAATCTACTGTGCTGCCCACAACACTGCTAATTCCAGAAACACAATGCGGGAGTTTGCATGGATCAGGATCGGAACAACGGAAGCTTGTGGGAGGAGATGTCGAGGAACCTACTGTGGTATCCACAACGCCGTTTTCTCCAGGGGCGGGGGTCTTTGGATCTGACGAGGTTGTGGGGTGGCTGTGAAGACCCCACATAAGCTGTGGAAACCATGCGGCGCTACCAGCGCCTATAACCAATACTACCATTAGAAACACTATGCTAAAAGTTTCCAAAAAGAAGCGAGATTTCAATTAGAGAAATATCAACACATAAGTATATGAAGTATAACTTTTAGAGAAATATCCAATACGTAGGTATTATGAATTGCTATTAGAGAAATATCAACACATAGGTATATGAAGTATAACTGTTAGAGAAATACCCAATACGTAGGTATTATGAATTGCTATTAGAGAAATATCAACACATAGGTATATGAAGATATAGCTATTATGGATGAATTCATAGCGAAGGTGCTGGCAGAAATACCTGATAATAATTCGACTCTCAAACAAAACATCTTGGATGAGCCTATCCCAGATTCTGTTTAAAGGCGCTTGTTAAAACCCTTACAACCTAAAAAATATCGACCTACCCAACCACCACCACGCAAAAAGAAGGCCACCAAAAGAAAAGCCATCGAAGAGGAATTTGACCCTATCTCCCGCGAGAAAGTCCTGAGATCCGTCAAGGAATATCAGGATGAGATCCTGGATTTTGTTTACATCTGAGCAGATGAAAGAAAAGCTAGTCTTCAGGCAGACCCCATGGGCTATTGGTAACTTCTTGAGGGGCTGGTAGATGGACGTGCCTGCCAATAATCCTCATAGTGCAGACCCCAGGACTTTCCTCGAGGCTGTGGTGCCCCAAATCAGTAGCAAGCTCGAGGAAGAGATCGAGGCGCTAGGTGCTGTGAAGTTCCAGTTGGCTCCCAAGATTCAGCTTCGGAAGGACAGCCCAGACGGTAGTGAGTACACAACCCCCGTGCTGCGCCACAAACAGGAGGCCCTTCTCCAGGCCAGCGAAATCAATGGGGCTCTCGATAAAACCTTCCCACAGATCCAGAAAACCTTCCCACAGATTCAGGAAACACTCGAAAAGTGGACACAGAGAGGGTCTGTCTGGGTTGTAGATCAGGAACAGGCCCTTTGGCAGGACATTGCCAGATATCAGCCTCTTCGGGGTAGGTACTACATTCCACTCCCAGCAGAATTAAGATACAAGAAGGCACTGGTTAACATAAAGACCAAGGACCAAGACTGCTTGATACCTTGGTAGATGATGCAGCTATTGAAAATAAGTTTAATCAGATTTTGACATTCGCGCCTGGAGAAGGACAGCATCCTCTGAAATATTAGTTTATTCTTAAAAGAAATTGGACTTTTTCATAAGATTTAACTTTGTTTCAGATTTTTATACATTATCATTGACATTTTTAACTTTTAATATCCCCATAATTCTACATACCTTTTGATCATTAACCGATGATGAAGAGGGTTGACGCGTCGTTAAATACGAAATCATCATCATCAACAGATACATCTTGTCGGAATGGTAAGGCGAATGGGACCTTAAAATCAATAACAAACTCCATGCCATTAAACCTGTCGTTGGAACAAAATGCTCTCCTCCACAGTTTTATAGGAAAGAGGATGTATTTTTAACGCGACTGTGCATTGTCCATACTAGAATTACTCATTCTTATATTTTCAATGGTGATTATCAGCCTTCTTGTGTAGGATGTGATCAGCCATTCACCGTTAAACACATCTTAATTGAATGTGTAGACTTCTCACAGTCTCGTAACCTGTACTTCAAAGCTGACACTTTGCAACAATTGTTTCAAGATGTACCTGTTGATAATATTATTTTATTCTTAAAAGAAATTGGACTTTTTCATAAGATTTAACTGTTTAAGATTGTTATACATATCATGCTAACTTTTTTACTTTTAATATCCTCATAATTCTTCATGCCGTTTAACCATTAACCGCTTGACGCTTATGACCCTTAAAGAGGGTTTACGCGTCGTTAAACACGAAATCATCATCATCGTCAGGCAAATCTCTAGTTCCCAAGTGGATCAATACCTTCTTTGGCTTAAGTGACCTGCCTAATTCTTCCACAAGCTGTATACCAGCTTTCAAGCCTCCACTAATGAATTTCTTTATTGTTGTTTGCTTTGGAAGAAACCTTCTGAGCATGGAGTCACTAATGATAAAATTATCACACTCAGTTATACTGGGTTGTTGCTCATCGAAATTCTCATCCACTAGGTCATTTCTGTCATCTTGGTTAAAATCTACATTTTGTGTATCATCTGATCGAGGTTGGGGTTGAAAACTAGAGGTTATGGTCCTAGCTGATGATTGATCTTGATAGTGGATAGGCCTGTGGGTTTTCTGAGTCTCGGGCACACCTTGTGCATTTACTGAAGATGTCAAAGGTTGCTCTTTTTGATTAGCATGCAATTGATGAGCCAGATATGTCATCATTAGGGCGACCTTCAATATTGTTTATTTTGTCACTTAGGGTGGTAATAACTGTTTCATTCATTCTATCCTGCGTAGAATCTACTGATTTAATCCGTGAATATTATGTGTTTAACTTAACATGAACACAATCTAACAATCCTGATTGATGTTCAGTTTTAATTCCATGTCATTAAAAGATTCTTTTATCCTTTTTCTACGAAGTTAATGAATCCCCAATTAAACGAGGGGTATATGTGTTGGTAGATGTTGTTAGGACTCATTGAGTGACACAACAGCATCACTAATGTGGTTAAGTGCTGTATGCAGTGCTACAAGTTTATTGCCAATAGTTGTTGAGTGTAAATTTACTCTCTCTTGCGGAGTAAAGTAGAAGTAAAACAAAGATCAGGAATTGATACAATTAACTTACTCCACCCATAAAAGACACCAAAGGGAAAGAAATACAAACATTAAGCGACCAGACCATAATGGAAACCTAAACAAAGGATGGCCATAAGGACAGTTACTTTCCCACAAAATGGCCATATGGCCATCCAAATATAAAAAGACACAAGTGATACACACAGTAAGCAACAAACAACAACATAAATAAATCGCCACAGAATAGCCGCCTTGGAACGGTCAGTGGAAGATTTCCACTGGGGGGGGGGGGCTTAAATCGATTTTACGTGGCCACAATCCTCGCCCTTACTTCCGTCGCGATTTAGACAAATAATTTGTTCAGTCCGCATGAAGGCCTCCTAACTCATCAGTGCAACATCTCCGTGAACACAAAAATCAAAGAACCACAGAGGTGAGACAACGGTGAGGACTCGACAGCAAGAAACCACTGAAATGCTGGAGCAAAAGAAAACCAACAGTTAGACTCCGATGAGCCCGACCAGAGACAGAGCATCAGGCACCAACCGACATTATCTCTCTAAGTTTGCGGTCTGATTTTACAGCCCGATCAGTCATTGGAGTTCCCATTGGTGTCTTGCATTCGAATGATTCCTCATGCTCATCTCTAGATGTTGATTCATATGAGATTGTTGATATAACTAGGGACTTATCCACAGTTTTTGGAATTGTTTCCTCCATGTCAATAACTGCATGGTTTGGTAGTAAGTTATTTACATTGAATTTGAGCTCATTAAAATGTGTGTCCTTAAAAGCCATACAGTTTGGCCCTTGGATAACAACTGAACCAGATCTGTAAAAGTTTATGGTAACTCGGCCATTTCTATCATCATCAGGATCATGTAGGACTTTCATCGTAGATCCCGAAGTGGAGACATTAAATTTTCCAAAATGGCTAATTTTTGCCTGTTTCCACTTTTAAACTCTGATAGGCTGGGTTTTAAATGTAACACTGTTAGTTTTCCCATCTATTTGTGTATGTTCTATAGGTACTTCAATGTCAAGGACAAAAACCTCAGTTAGACTATAATTACTCAGTCCTTCCATCTAAAATTTAATTTTAAACCATTTATCAACAGATACATCTTGTCGGAATGGCAAGGCGAATGGGACCGTGCAATAAATAACAAACTCCATGCCATTAAACCTGTCGTTAGTACAAAATGCTCTCCTCCACAGTTTTCCAGAAAAGAGGACGTAGTATTAACACGACTGCGCATCGGCCATACTAGAGTTACTCATTCTTATATTTTTAATGGTGATGATCAGCCTTCTTGTGTAGGTTGTGATCAGCCATTCACTGTGAAACATATCTTATTTGACTGTGTTGACTTTTCACCCTCACGTATTTTATATTTCAAAGCTGACACTTTGCAACAACTGTTTCGAGATGTACCTGTTGATAACATTATTTTATTCTTAAAAGAAATTGGACTTTTTCATAAGATTTAACTGTTTCAGATTTTTATACATTATCATTCTGACTTGTTACTTTTAATATCGTCATAATTATTCATGCCGTTTAACCATTAACCGACTGACGCTTATGACCCACAAAGAGGGTTGACGCGTCGTTAAACACGAAATCATCATCATCATCATCCTTCCATCTAATCCCCAAGAATACAGTCACTGAATTTTTAGGGGACTTTTAGGTTTCTCCATACAGGTGTATCTTCACTTGGCATATTATCATCAAAATATTTAAAGATTTGGTAAAAATGTATTTTGTATGGTTTGTTAATTTGTATTATATTGTAGTGTTGACATGCTCCCAACATCGTAAATAACAAAACTTCACCGAGAGTCCATTACTTTGTTCAAAATACGGTTAAATGATTCAGAATTTGGGGCCAACACTAATGGCTCCATAATTCTTAGATCATCATCTTCTTCTTCTGTAACAGAATCATCACATGACTCTTGGTCTGTTGGTCTATCTTCACAGCTCTTAGCTGTAGTCTTCATTTTCCGCGCCAGCATTCTATCCTTAAAGTTTTTAAACAATTGTATTATATCAGCGTCTGTGAAATCTTTAATTTCTTCCATACGAATGCCATTTTCCGAAGAAAAGACAAAATCATTGTTAACTCTTAAGGATCATGTTCATATGCACTCTGCTACATACATGTAGATTTTGTGTGTGTGGGGGGGGGGGGAGGTTAACGACCCTTTCAAGATTATTTCACTTATTTCGAGCTTGAAGAAGTAAGTATACATTTTAATTTTGGCACAATCTTTATCAAATGAATGATTCAATATTGTAATACTGCGTATTGTGCCGTTCGTTTAATGAAATATTTGGCGGCCCCCGCCCATCGGGGCTTGAATAAATATGTGGGCTGCATGATGCGTCCACGCAGAGCTGAATCTGGCCCGCACACGAGTACTGGTAAACTGGTACTGAGTACTTAGAGGATCAAAGCCTGCCCAGGCAAAGCAGTGCGAGTCGACCCGTCCATGCTTATAAACTCTAATGGTTTCATTGGGCGGCAGGGCTTGATATGTCATTTCATCTCAATGCCGGTTAAAAGTCCCACAAAAGTGTAAACAGCGTCTCCCAAATGACATTTACAGTGTGGACGGGGACGTTAAACATCAAACAAACAATGAAATATTAAAGTTTCCATAGTGTGAGGTGCCGTTTTACTATATATCCCATATTTTGTGATATCAATAAATTCAATTAGTGATATCACAAATTCTATTTAATTGATATGACTTAATACGAATGAATTAGTCATATCACGCATGCTGAAACCAACCCCGCACTAGAACTGGTAAACTGCTGTGATCTAAGCCTGCCCGATCCAAGTGATGCAAGTCGGACCTTCCATGCATATTAATCTTATTGGACGGTAAGGCCATCGATTCCTGACCATTGCGTCCACTTCTATTTTGAGAATGCATTTCATCTCACTGCCGGATAAAAGTCCCACAAACATGGAAGCAATGTCTCCTAAATCACCTATATAGTGTTGAATAAGTCGCTAAATATCAAATCAAACTGACGCATTACAAAACACACGTCTATCTAAATGTACTGAGAAATTTAAAACAAAAACAAATCTGTTTTTTTTTTTTTCTTTATAAAATTCTTTATATTTTTCTTTTTTCTGCTCCAAATATAGATTATGGGCAATCGTTAATGAAATAAATTAATTGATTTTATTAAATTGCTCGGCATATTCTTGTAGCAAACTTGACGTTGCCAATAAAAATGATTCTAATGCACTAACGAATGTTACAAGTCGTTGTTCTTTTGTTTTGGTTTATCTATAAAGCATTTTATCGGTGCTCTGTTTGTTTGATTTGAAGTTTAACGTCCCGGTCAACACTGTCAATGTCATTTTGGAGACGTTGCTTCCAATTTTGTGGGATTTTTACCCGACATTGAGATGACATGACATCTCAAGCCCTGCCGCCCAATGAAACCAATAGGGCCGACTCGCACCGCATTGCCTGGACACGCATTGCCTGGACACGCATTGCCTGTTCACGGAGATGTTGCACTGATGAGTTAGGAGGCCTTCAGGCGGACTGAACAAATTATTTGTCTAAATCGCGACGGAAGTAAGGGCGAGGATTGTGGCCACGTAAAATCGATTTAAGCCCCCCAGTGGAAATCTTTCCACTGACCGTTCCAAGGCGGTTCTTCTGTGGCGGTTTATTTATGGTGTTGTTTGTTACTTACTGTGTGTATCACTTGTGTCTCTTTATTTTGGATGGCCATTTTGTGGGAAAGTAACTGTCCTTATGGCCTTCCTTTGTTTAGGTTTCCATTATGGTCTTGTCGCTTAGTGTTTGTGTTTCGTTCCCTTTGGTTTTTTGATGGGTGGAGTAAGTTAATTGTACCGATTCCTGATTTTTGTTTTACTTTTACTTAGATCCACTTAGCGGTTTACCAGTACTCGTGTGCGGGTCGGTTTCAGCACTGCGTGTAAACATCATGCAACCCATATATTTCTTCAAGCCCCGATGTGGGGGCGTTTTATCGCTGCTTGTGAGCTCAATGTGCTATAATAACCTCCTGTACATTTCACATGCTACTAAACTCATGCTGCTATATGTGCGCGCACGTAAATATGTTACAATTCAAAATCTTTTTGTTCTCCTGATGAACTCCATCAGTGCAGTAATAATATTCTCATTACGATAACCCACCCATGCGACATTTTTTGTGGTTTTACGGTCCTTTCAAGATTATTTCACTCATATCGAGCCGATCGTTGATCAGAGGTGGGCGAAAACCGGAGTACCCGGAGAAAAACCACCTGACCTTCCGTTGCAGAACTTGGCGTCTCACATGTGACCCGAGCGAGGTTCGAATTACAGCGGTGAGAGACCTAATAATCAAGAGTCAGCGCTTTAAACCACTAGGCCACGGAGGCCCGTAACCCGTGCGATATAGTCCAGTTTTTGACATCTCCAAAATTGCAACTTTTCTGAAGAAAATCCGTGATATTTTCCTTATTTATACTGCAAACATAGGTTGTAAGTACTCGTTAGGACCGGCTCATTGAGGTGGTTCTAACGAGTACTCACAACCTATGTCTGGGAGCAGAAATAAGAAAAATAACGTATAGCCCACTAAACCCCAATTTTCTCTATGTAAAGTGGGGTTTAGTGGGGTGTCCTTAAATGGACTTGTTCTCTTGAAGTTCTGTCATTGTTTACTTATGCCTTTTAGCAGACTGGATAGCGTCAGAGAATGCAACGGCATATTTAGCGGAAATCTGTCTTCTAAATCGTCATATCAGGTTGTAAGTCTCTAAACTGTTGCTCCTTTGTGCTTCGAACGGCCCGATGCACTTTGGTCCATTATGATAGTACAAAATGCAATTCAAGTCACCTTTTGCAACACTTCAAAAAGCCAAGAAATTTCTTTATTTATTTAGGTGCCAGTATTTTTATTTATTTAGGTGCCTTGATCAAATAATGAAAGCATCATAAACTTGGAATTATGATCATGTAATGTACACAAACACAATTAATGAAATGGTACAGTATAGTTGTAATGTACCTGGTCTAAGGGTTGAACCACGGGTTTGGAAATCTTGCCATTTTCTGTTTTACATTCCATGTATAGCTGCGCTTTCGTCATTTTGCTCAGTTCGTTCATCAGTTCGTTCATCAGAAATTTGATTTTATCAAACTACATATAAAATTAATGGTGGTTGGGCCGAGTTGCCGGGTTAAAGCACACCACTTTTATCTAGAATTATATGAAAATGCGTTCAACAATAACATCATACATATAAATGTCGATGATATTTTAAGATAAGAAGCAGATTATGCAAGCAAGTACCATCACGAAAACATGCCTATATAATATTGAACCCCTTAAAGCCCACTTTAATATAGTAAAACTTTACAGGGGTATACATCGTTTTCCTTATTCATGCTCTAAGACATAGGTTGTGGGTACTCGTTAGAACTGCCTCGACGAGGCGGTTCTAACAATTTGGTGCAAAAATAAGAAAAATTAATTAATTTTTATCAGAAATTTTTCATTTTTTCGTGGTTAATTTTTCCAAAACATTTGTATAGGCGTGTTTTCGTAATGCTATTCAAGGGAATGCTTCAATCAAGTTTATTGTTTTTGATATCGCATGAGGAATAAATTGAGATTATGGTTAATTTATTACTATTATTATTATCAATTTTTATTTATTTTTTTCATTGAATGCAATTCATTGTAAAACCTCTGTAAAATACCATTTTTTAACGCAAGCATGAATCCGGCTTTAGATTGGTCGAATATTGTTCATCAATGGCCCAGCAGGTACACATCGCTAGGGTAACGTCAAATCAACGTCGGTGCAACGTCATGACGTTGCGCCGACGTTGTGCGTTGCATAACGGTCATGATGTTGTATAGACATTGATGGGACGTCACAATTACGTCATGGGCCTGTTGGGGGTATTCCGTATGCTGCCACTAACTTGTATTCAAAATTATTAGGGCCCCGCACTGAAAGTGTGGGTGCCCTATAGTAATCACTCTGTCCGTCCGTCTGTCTGTCTGTCCGTCCGTCCGTCTGTCCGTCCGTCCGTCCGTCTGTCCGTCCACAAATTTTTTTATCCTCCATAACTTTTTATTATTCCTGGATGGATTTAAATATTACTTGGCATCACTCTGTCCGTCCGTCTGTCTGTCTGTCCGTCTGTCCATCCACAATTTTTTTTATTCTCCATAACTTTCTTATTCCTGGATGGATTTAAATATTACTTGGCAGAAATGTTAACCATAATGTGATGGAGTGTTGCGCGCAAGACTCAGGTCCGTACCTCAAAGGTCAAGGTCATACTTAGAGGTTAAAGGTCAAAAAAGGGTCTTTCCTGTGTCCAATTAATAACTTTGTTATTATTCCTGGATGGATTTAAATATTACTTGGCAGAAATGTTAACCATAATGTGACGAAGTGTCACACGCAAGACCCACAGCCGTACCTCAAAGGTCAAGGTCATACTTAGAGATAAAAGGTCAAAAAAGCGTCTTTTTTATTGTGTCCAATCTATAACTTTCTTATACCTGGATGGATTTAAATATTACTTAGCAGAAATATTAACCATAATGTGACAGTGTATCACGCGCAAGACCCAGCTCCGTACCTCAAAGGTCAAGGTCATACTTAGAGGTGAAAGGAAAAAAAAACGTCTTTTTTTAACATCAACCTTTTCCTACTCCTCTGATAGCGCTGCCGGGGCCCTAGTCAGTTTCACTGACAGCTCTAGTTTTTTTTAACGATCAGGATCTTGGTTCTTGTGAGACTCACGTCCGCTGCATTAGTACTGGTTTACATGAATTGGAACTAAATATTTGATGTTTGTACCAAATTCTCATTTTAAATATTTTCAGATCCGTGAAAATTTAGATATAATTGTCCCATAGCCTGCGGCTATTCCAATCAGCCGCAGGGGTCATTATCAGTTAACCGCAGAGCGAGCGCTTTTTCCAACCCTCAGGTTGACACACCTGACCACTTCTCCTTAACCGTTAGACTCCCCGTAAGTAAAATTAACCCAATGTTGGATCCCAATAGAGCACATGATCTTCTCCATCAGGGTACTTTGTGTTGCATTTTGGGCAGACATTATTGTTAAGCTTTTTATTGTAACACGCACTGCTTTTGCATGAAGAGTATATATTAATGTTGCTAACAGCAACCACTTCACCTTCCTCTTCGTGCCTGTATGTTCCAGTTACCACAGGAACGGAGTCTTTGGGCAAGATCTGTAAAACAATAATGTAAGGAGGTTCTAATGAGTTGCAAAAATCTTTGTCTTTGCGCTGATCTATGACTAATTATGTACACCCATGTAAACCGAAGTTTTACTACTTAACCCATACAATGCCAACCATGACAATTGTCGTCTGCTTTGTCATCTACCGTTTACTTTTAAAGTCATTTTTGCAAACAGTGTGGACCCAGATCAGACTGCTCCTCTAGGGTCAACATTGTTTGCCTTTATGCTACTTTTTTTACCAATTTTGCAAAAAGATTCAGCAGACGACATAAGCAGACGACATTTTCAGATGTAGTTTTTTCTCGGCCTCTTAAGGGTTAAAAATGGGCTTTTAAATTATATATAGGCATGTTTTCAAGTTGAAATTTGTTGTTTCAGTTACAAATGACAATAATTGTCGTCTGATGGTTACTTTTATTGTCATTTTTGCAAACAGTGTGGACCCAGATCAGACTGCAGTCTGATCAGGGTCCACACTGTTTGACTTTATGCACGCAGAGCTGATACCGACCGCACATTAGTACTGGTAATAAAGGTCTAAGCCTTACCAGGAAGACTGCTGCGGGCTAGCCCCTTTCATGCTTATAAACCCTATTGGTTTCATTGGGCGGCATGGATTGTGACGTCATTTCATCTCAATGTCGGGTAAAAGTCCCACAAAATTGGAAGCAACGTCTCCAAAATGACCTAAAAAGTGTTGACAGAGACTTTAGACCTCAAATCAAACAAACCAACTTTGCAAAAAGATTCAGCAGATGACATAAGCAGATGACATTTTTTCTCGGTGTCTTAAGGGTTAAAAGTGGCTTTTAAATTACATATAAGCATGTTTTCAAGTTGAAATTTGTTGTTTCAATTACAACACAACTTTTGAAAATGTTCTATTATAATGAAGATTCATGGTATTCATTTTCAAACTGTGTTTTCTCAGTGAATTGCAGCATTGGTGTTTGCTAGAGCTACAAAGAAAGAAATAGAAGAAACTTTAAAAGAATGTGTAGAAGGAGAAAAGGGGAGAGAAAATAAGTGACTTAAGAAGAATTGTGACAATTTCCTATAAAACCAAAAGCAAACATTACACTTCAGTTAGTTATAAGTTATAAAGGGGCTTTGGGATTATATTCTAAAAAATGGGACACTTAATATACAAATTTGTTTCACATTCAAGCATTTTTAGTCTCAAAGGAGCAGACAGATTGCAAACAATGTTGACCCTTATCAAATAGTCTTGATCTGGGTCTGCACTAGTTTTACAGTTGAGGCCAAAGCAATAGACCTAGCTTTAGATTTTATCAGTTTTTCATCATTTCAAAAAGCAATTATATTTTCTGATTCACTTTCTGTGCTTAAGGCTTTAGACCATTCATCATCTAAAAATCCTCAAATACAAACAATGATCGATGATGATGATGAGTTCGTGTTTAACGACGCGTCAACTCTCTTTGTGGGCCATAAGCGTCAAACGGTTAATGGTTAAACGGCAAGAATAATTATGATGATATTAAAAGTAAAAAGTCAGAATGATAATGTATAAAAATCTGAAACAGTTAAATCTTACGAAAAACTCCAATTTCTTTTTAGAATAAAATAATATTATCAACAGGTACATCTCGAAACAGTTGTTGCAAAGTGTCAGCTTTGAAATATAAAATACGTGAGGGTGAAAAGTCAACACAGTCAATTAAGATATGTTTCACAGTGAATGGCTGATCACAACCTACACAAAAAGGCTGATCATCACCATTAAAAATATAAGAATGAGTAACTCTAGTATGGCCGATGCGCAGTCGTCCTCTTTTCTGGAAAACTGTGGAGGAGAGCATTTTGTACTAACGACAGGTTTAATGGCACGGAGTTTGTTATTTATTGCACGGTCCCATTCGCCTTGCCATTCCGACAAGATGTATCTGTTGATAAATGATTTAAAATTATTAAAAGGAATTTTAAAAACAGATGGATCAAGATTGAGCGATTCCTTTGCGTTCTTGTCAGCATATTCATTGCCGACAATACAAGATTTGGTGTGTTTTCGAAATTTCGAAAGTTTTTCGATCAATTTTTGAATTTGAGGATTTTAAGATGATGAATGGTCTAAAGCCTTAAGCACAGAAAGTGAATCAGAAAATATAATTGCTTTTTGATTTGTTGAAGAACTGATAAAATCTAAAGCTAGGTCTATTGCTTTGGCTTCAGCTGTAAAAATAGATGAACCATCTGGAAGGCGCATGGTTTTGTGCGTATCTTTAGAAACATACGCACAACCAACTTTATCTCCTTCTTTGGAACCATCAGTATAGACTTGCTGGTAATCATCGTAACGTGACTGCAGTACCTGAAAGTTTTGTTTGAGAAGTATCGGATTTGATTCGGATTTTTGCCATCATGTAAGTCGAACAGAATAGAAGGTTGTTTAATACACCAAGATGGAACTTCGGCGGTTTCATGTTTTTGAATATTTTTAAGGTCGATACCTGAATTTTCCAGCAGTGGTAAAATGCGTAATCCAAAAGGTTTAATTGCTGTGGGTTTAGTTTCATACCTATCTACAAATTGAGGTGAAAATGAAATTTTGGATGCCGGGTTAGATGGATTTGCAGCAAGTCTAATAGCATACTGAAGAGAAAGTTTCTCTCTGCGCGAGGTTAAAGATGGTTCACCTGCTTCTACATAAAGGCTTAATACGGGAGAAGTACGGAAGGCTCCCATGGCCAGACGAAGGCCTTGGTGATGGATAGTATCCAAGGATTTTAAATAGGACTTTCTGGCAGAACCATAAACAACAGACCCATAATCTAATTTAGATCTTATTAAAGACCGGTAAAGATGTAATAAAGTATGCTCCCCAACTTGTATGAGCTAAAACTTTCAAAAGATTCAAAGCTTTTAAGCATTTCGCTTTAAGATATTTAATATGGGGAATAAAAGATAACTTTTGATCAAATATGACCCCAAGAAATTTGGCTTCTTCAACAACAGGAATTTGTGATCCGTATAAAAACAGGGAAAGATGTTCGTGTTTCTTCCGTAGTTTACATAAAATGAACACACTGCGTTTTCGACTTGGAGAACTTGAAACCATTTTTATCAGTCCATTCTTCTATTCTTTTTAAATTTTGTTGCAACTTTCGTTCAATTGTTTTCATATTTTTTGAACAGTAACATATACAAAAATCATCAACATACAATGAACAATCTGTTTTGTCGTCCAAACATTGTACAATATTGTTTATTTTGATGTTAAATAGCGTAGTTGAAAGAATACTACCCTGTGGGACACCCTGTTCTTGATCATAAAAATCTGACAGGGTAGACCCCACACGCACCTGAAACATGCGCTCCCCTAAAAAGCTTTCAATAAAACTGGGAAGTTTTCCTCTTAAGCCAATGTTATGTAGATCTTTCAATATTCCATAACGCCATGTATTATCATATGCTTTCTCCAAGTCGAAAAAGACAGCTACTACGTGTTCTTTGTTAATAAAAGCATCTGGTATAAATGTTTCTAGTCTTATGAAATTGTCATTGGTACTACGTTCCGAACGAAAACCCGATTGATATTCTGAAATGAGGTTGTTGGACTCTAAGTACCAGACTAATCTCTTGTTTATCATTCTCTCCAATGTTTTACACAAACAACTTGTCAAAGCTATCGGACGATAATTTGTAGGTGCTGCATGATCTTTCCCTGGTTTCGGAATTGGTACAACTGTAGCTACACGCTAGCTCTCAGGACAGACCCCAGTTTCCCAAATATTATTAAAGATATCTAAAAGTGTTGAAAGAGATCTTTTTGGCAGATGCTTAAGCATTCATCGGGGCCGGTTGCCGTATCATGTGATTTTTCAATGGCTTCCACGAGTTCGGATAAGTTAAAAGGTTTGTTGTATTCTTCGTGATTAAGGGATTTAAAGTTTAGATTTCTTTTTTCTTGGTCCTTTTGGAAATTTCTAAAAGTGTCAGAATAATTACGCGATGATGAATTTCTCAAGAATGTGCTCCCAAGAGTATCTGAAATATCTTTTTTTTTTGTTGAAGCTATTGTGTCAAATTCAGTATTTAAATGTGTAAAACTAGAAGACTTTGTTTTTTCCTGAAATTTTTCGTACCATATCCCAAACCTTTTTAATGGGGGTTTTATAGTTCAATTTGGAGACATATTCTCTCCATGACTTTCGTTTTGAAGCTCGGATTGTTCGCCGAGCTTTAGCTCTAAAAACTTTCACGTCGTTGAGCTTTTCTGAAGTGGGATTTTTGCAGAACTTATTTAGAGCCTGTTCACGCTTTTTAATAGCTTCTTTACAGTCATTATTAAACCAAGGCTTGCTTTTCTTAATATTTGTGGAGGTCTTTGGAATGCATTGTTCTGATATGTTAATAAGTGTATCTGTGAAATCAGAAACAATGTCGGATGATTCATTAAAATGATCAACTGATAACTCTTCTTCACATTAAATATGGAATAATTCCCAGTCGGCTTTATTCATTTTCCATTTCTGGTTACAGTCCTCATCTGGTTCGTTTACGCTCTCAATTATAACAGGGAAGTGATCACTTCCGCACTGATCATCATGAACTGACCAGTCATAGTCCAAGAAGAGAGATGGGTGACACAAAGAGAGATCTAAAGAAGGCAAATGACCTGTCGCAGGGTGAACGTAAGTATAAGATTTATCATTCATCAAGCAAAGATCGCTCTTTGCAATAAAATCTTCGACAAGTGCTCCTCTGTTATTGATATATTTACAGCCCCATAGAATATTGTGACCATTGAAGTCGCCAATTAAAAGATATGGCGATGGAAGTTGACTCAGCAATGTGTCAAGATGTTCGAGCTTTAAAGAAATTGAGGGTGGGATATATAGAGAGCAAATTGTTGTTTCTTTATCCAGAGAAACCGATACTGCTACAGCTTGTAGGTCTGTTTTTAATTTGATCTCTCTGTGTGGTAAACATGATTTAACAAAAATTGAACTGCCACCAGATGGTTTGTTACCATCAGAATAGATATAGTTGTATGTATTGAAACCCCTGACATCAATGTTGTCATCAGTTTTTAAAAAAGTTTCTTGCAAACAAAAAACCGATGGGTTTAATAACGAAATAAGTAATAACAGTTCGTTATAATTTGATTTAAGACCTCGACAATTCCATTGTATTATTTTGTGTTTAAATCCATTTTATGAAGAGATTAACCCTTGTTCTGCTGAATATTCAAATATGCCACACCCACTACCAGTTATCAACCAATCAGATTATCTGATGCAAATTATTGCAACAAATTCTTCAGAAGCCATCTGATCTGGATCTACATTGTTTCAAAGATAAGGCATATCCGGGCTCAGCAGAACAAGGGTTAAGACTAGAAACTATATCGGAGCTGCAATTGGTGATATAGATCTGCTACCACCAGCTCGTGGTGTTGCAGACCTCGATCTGTTATTGCTACTTGGTGATGATGGAGCTTCAAACTCCATATCACTGTCACTCAAAGATCCGAATCTGTTCTGAAATTTTATATTGTCTCTTTCCATTTTACGTTGTCTGTCTGTTTGTTTTAGAGACAATTGCTTTTTCGGATCTTCCGATCCTTTATTAGTTCGACCTGGGTCGAGTTTCTCTTTTACATGCGGCGCTGGCTTCGGTACGGTCGCTTTCGACCGATCCGCAGCAACCTGGATTGCGCCATTTGATAAATTGGTTGAACTTTGTGGTGCTGGAGTGGATTTGCTCCATGCACCGGATTTCTTTAATTCAGCTATGCATGATTCAACAGTCTGCGTTGAAATTTGTTTACCAGCACCCTTTGTGATGCTGGCGTAACTGGTGGTTGGTGGTGTGTATCGCTCGTCAACAATTTTCCGCGCTTCTGGGAATGTCATCCCCCTTTGGTATTTGACAGTAAGTATTTCTTTTTCTTTTTTCCATTCCGGACAATCTCGAGAGAAAACAGCATGCTTGCCACCACAGTTTACACATTTGGCCTCATTTTTACAGTTTTGATGATTATCGACATGTTTTTCTTCACCACAATTTGGACAGACTTTTTTTCTTTTGACATTTTACCGGCCCCGATAGCTCAGTGGTAGAGCGTCCGCTTCGGGAATGGGAGGCCCCGGGTTCGATCCCCGGCCGCGCCATACCAAAGGCGTGAAAAATGGTACTAGGAGCTCCCTTGGCTGACGCTCGCATTATCAGGGGTAGTCCTAGGAAGATAAATGAAGGCAGGTAAGTATTTGTTAGAGGATACTTTGTTTGTCGCAATAAAAGCTCTACAGAGCTTATGTTATTTGTTTCGAATATGCGACGTTAAATAAAGCTTCTTTATCTTTATCTTTACATCTGCTTTCGTGGTGGCCAAAAACCTGACACGAGTAACATCTAAGAGGGTTTGGTATATAAACATCCACGTTAACTGAAAGATATGCTACTTTGATTTTCTTGGGTAGAACTGGTGTATTAAAAGTCAAATTTTATACATTATCATTCTGACTTGTTACTTTTAATATCGTCATAATTATTAATGCCATTTAACCATTAACCGACTGACGCTTATGACCCACCAAGAGGGTTGACGCGTCGTTAAACACGAAATCATCATCATCATCATTAAAAGTCAACACGTAAGTACCCGTTGGTTTCAATACACCACCTCTACGAACTTGGATGTTACGTACACCAATGACGCCTTCCGATCTCAAGTTCTCAACTATCTCTGCATCGCTGCAAGGACGGAGCTCTGGGTTGCGGATAACACCTTTGCATGAGATAAGTGTATTATGCAGAGATACTTTGACCTTGAGATCGAAGAGCTTTGTGGTACCAAGCAGGCTTTTCCCAATCACGGTTGGCAACTTTGCTTCCCTCTTTAATTGCACGCCGGTGGGTCAGGCCTCAGATTCTATGACGGCTCCAACGTAAAGGCTTATTGAAAATTAAAGAGATAATGTTGGTTGTTCTAGATGTTTAGATGATTTATTAAATATTGATAATACCTATTTTGATGGTTTGATCAGTCAGATTTACCCCCTAGAACTTCAGTTAAATAAAGCAAATTCTTCTGATACCGAAGCCCCGTTTTTGGATTTACATCTATCTATTGTAGATGGATTTGTTTCGTGCAAAATTTATGATAAACGCGATGACTTTGATTTTGAGATTGTAAATTTTCCTTTTTTGGATGGTGATGTTCCTCGTGCGCCATCCTATGGCGTTTATATTTCGCAATTAATTCGATTTGCTAGAGTGTGTAGTCATGTAACTGACTTCAACACTCGTAATAAATTATTAACGGCTAAACTTCTTAATCAGGGTTATCGGTACCATAAACTACGCAAAGTCTTTTCAAAATTTTATAGACGCCATTCTGATTTAATTTCAAAATTCAATATTGGACTTAAATCTCTTCTGCAACAAGGTCTATCGGAACCCGAATTTTATGGTGACTTAGTATATAAATTCAGAAAAATATATAACCGCAATGACTTCAGCACCCAATTTCGTAAAATCATTCTTCGATATAAAAAGATTGGGTACAACATGGATGTTATACGACAGACTGCATGCATGGTAGTTAACCCAATCACGGTTGGCAACTTTGCTTCCCTCTTTAATTGCACGCCGGTGGGTCAGGCCTCAGATTCTATGACGGCTCCAACGTAAAGGCTTATTGAAAATTAAAGAGATAATGTTGGTTGGTGCCTGATGCTCTGTCTCTGGTCGGGCTCATCGGAGTCTAACTGTTGGTTTTCTTTTGCTCCAGCATTTCAGTGGTTTCTTGCTGTCGAGTCCTCACCGTTGTCTCACCTCTGTGGTTCTTTGATTTCTGTGTTCACGGAGATGTTGCACTGATGAGTTAGGAGGCCTTCATGCGGACTGAACAAATTATTTGTCTTAATCGCGACGGAAGTAAGGGCGAGGATTGTGGCCACGTAAAATCGATTTAAGCCCCCCAGTGGAAATCTTCCACTGACCGTTCCAAGGCGGCTCTTCTGTGGCGATTTATTTATGTTGTTGTTTGTTACTTACTGTGTGTATCACTTGTGTCTTTTATTTTGGATGGCCATTTTGTGGGAAAGTAACTGTCCATATGGCCTTCCTTTGTTTAGGTTTCCATTATGGTCTGGTCGCTTAATGTTTGTATTTCTTTCCCTTTGGTGTCTTTTATGGATGGAGTAAGTTAATTGTATCTATTCCTGATCTTTGTTTTACTTCTACTTTTCACCTGCTGTTCTCTCTCGACTTCTAGTAAAAGGTCACCTGACTTAAGCTTTTTAATGCTTTTGGGATGTCCGGCAATGGACATGATGCTCTTTTCAATCACAAATGGGGATAAACTTGACACAGTGCGTGTATCTTCACATGAAGGTATTACCAAGAAGCGTGGAAAATTAAGTTGCTTTGGTGCTTCAGAAACAACGATCGAAAAACATCAAGAAATTTCTAAAACGCGCCAAATCTTGTTTTGTTGGCTTCCGAGCCATATTAACATTGTCGGCAATGAGTTTGCTGACAAGAAAGCAAAGGAATCGCTAAATCTTGATCCGTCTGTTTTTAAAGTTTCTTTTAATAATTTTAAACCATTTATCAACAGATACATCTTGTCGGAATGGCAAGGCGAATGGGACCGTGCAATAAATAACAAACTCCATGCCATTAAACCAGCCGTTGGAACAAGGTGCTCTCCTCCACAGTTTTCCAGGAAAGAGGATGTAGTATTAACACGACTGCGCAATTGCCATACTAGAGTTACTCATTCTAATATTTTAAATGGTGATGAACAGCCTTCCTGCGTAGGCTGTGATCAGCCATTCACTGTGAAACATATTTTAATTGAATGTATAGACTTTTCACAGTCCCGTAACTTATACTTCAAAGCTGACACTTTGCAACAATTGTTTCAAGATGTACCTTTTGAAAATATTATTTTATTCTTAAAAGAAATTGGACTTTTTCATAAGATTTAACTGTTTAAGATTTTTATACATATCCAACTAACATTTTTACTTTTAATATCCTCATAATTCTCAATGCCGTTTACCATTTACGCTGGTTACTAAAACACGGAATGACGGAACGGAACGGAACAAAAACGGAACACACGGAATGGTAAGAAACGGAACAAAAACGGAACACACGGAATGGTAAGAAACGGAACAAAAACGGAACACACGGAATGGTAAGAAACGGAACAAAAACGGAACACACGGAACATATAGATTGTTAGAAACGGAACATATGTTTACGTGACGTTATTGAAATACACTACACTAAATTGCAAGGCGTCACAATACGGGACGCACGAACAAGACGTAACATCGTTGCTAAGCACTAATTCACGACGTTAACGACGTTAACGTTTATACAGTACAATTTTTCACATAATGTAGTAAAAAGGCAAAATATATCGTCTTGAAAGTATCAACAATGGCACAGGCAGTGCTAGATCCAAAGAATGGAAAGTATATAAGGGGAGCTTCACTAAGGACAACAGAAATCTTGTCATTATTCAAGGCTAAAGAGGTTGTTACGAACATACAATTCCGACCATCAGGAGGAGACCTATACATATTCAGTGGTGAAGATCAATCAAAGATTGAAGATTGGAAATCAGACGGACATTCGTAAGTAATCATACATGTATCTTTACAACCATTCCCTCAACGTTCCGTAATGATGTTCCGGTTATTATTCTTCAAAGTTCAATGTCTTATCTAAATGACTATGCCTGTGGAATCTGATTTTATTATGGTATAACGTTATAGATATTTAAATGCAGTATCATAATGTACCGTAATAGTGTTCCAGTTATTATTGTTTCAATGGCTCATCTAACTGGTGGATCTAAATACTTTTTCAGGTGGACAAACCAAGGAAACAGAAAGCCGCTGCCAAAATCGGATCCAAAATATCTGAAGTCTTATTATTACATAAAATGTAACAACCGCCCAAATAAAGGATTTCGAAAGGAAGTTTACTTTCCAATTCACGGCAATGGAAACATTATTATTCACTATCTCGGTGACGAATCTCTGTCAGAAATGTTGCCTCATGGGAATGCAAAAACTTCCGAACCTTTCTTCCGTACTAAACCATCGGTGATGCAAACTATACAGAAGAAAATAGAGATCGAAAAGCCACATAAAGTGTATAAAAACTTTATTTGCGAAAACGTTGTAGGACATGATGCAACTTCAAAACCAAGAAACATCAAACAGTTGCACAATGCAAAAGCAGGAAAACAAGAAGAAATTCGTCTTACAAGAGATGCAATATACAATACGCATGAACTAGCGTACGAGGGTGGATTCATTCACTTCTTGGCCACCTATCCAGACCTCTGCTGTGTTGCTGGTGATACAGAAATGATTGAAGAACTCAATGACACTCTGAAATTGAAAAATAATGACATCTTACTGAGCTATGACACAACATTCAATCTTGGGGATTTTTATGTATCGCCACTGGTTTTCAAACATATTTTATTTGAAAACAATCCTTTGGTAGCTGGCCTCTTTCTTGTTCATGAACGAAAACTAACTGAGACTCATGACCACCTGCTGAATACCATCCAGAATGTTTGGGATTAGATGTGTCTCAATATAAAGACCGACCATTTATCTGTCCGAACTGTTTGCAGTAGAACCATTTAAATAAAGCTCAGTGTGTCTAATGACATGTTCCGTTATAGCTCATTGTTCCGTACTTTAGTAGATTTTCAGTCACAGTTGTTCCGTTTTTTTAGTCATTTTCCTTTAAAAACTGTTCCGTGATTTAGTAAATTCTAACTCTAAAGTGTTCCGCAATTTAGTATTTTTAAACTTATTTTATTCCGTTCCGTTCCGTTCCGTTCCGTGTTTTAGTAACGACCCCATTTACCGTTTGATGCTTATGACCCACAAAGAGGGTTGACGCGTCGTTAAACACGAAATCATCATCATCATCTCTTGACGATACACGAACTGTTTCTAGCCTTACCCCCTTTGTCATCGAGAAAAGTATTCCCTCCAATCCCGGACACCCTAAGAGTATAAAACAACTCAAATCGGGTGATCTTCTCTTGGAAGTCGAGAGAAAACATCAAGTGGTAAGCCTCCTTAACACCAACAAACTCTTTGATCTCAAAGTTAAAGTCTCGTTACATAACACGCTCAATTCATCTAAGGGAGTGATTCGCAGCCCAGAACTGCGTCCTTGTTCAGATGAAAAGATAGTCGAAAACTTGAAGGATCAGGGAGTTGTTGGTGTTCGTAACATTAAAGTCCGTAGAAGTGGTGTACTAAAACCAACAGCAACTTATGTGTTGACTTTTAATACACCAATTCTACCCAAGAAAATCAAAGTAACATATCTTTCAATTAACGTAGAGGTATACATCCCAAACCCTCTTAGATGTTACTATTGTCAGGCTTTTGGCCATCACGAAAGCAGATGTCAGAGAAAAAAACTCTGTCCTAATTGTGGTGAAGAAAAGCATGTTGATAATCACCTCAACTGCAAAAATGAACCCAAATGCGTTAATTGTGATGGCAAACATGCTGTTTTCTCCCGAGACTGTCCGGCGTGGACAAAAGAAAAAGAAATACTCACCGTCAAATACCAGTTAGTTCCCTTTCAACACTTTTAGATATTTTTAATAATATTTGGAAAACGGGGGTCTGTCCTGAGAGCTGGCGTGTAGCTACAGTTGTACCAATTCCGAAACCAGGGAAAAATCATGCAGAACCTACAAATTATCGTCCGATAGCTTTGACAAGTTGTTTGTGTAAAACATTGGAGAGAATGATAAACAAGAGATTAGTCTGGTACGAGTCCAACAACCTCATTTCAGAATATCAGTCAGGTTTTCGTTCGGATCTTAATACCAACGACAATTTAATAAGACTAGAGATATTTATACGAAATGCTTTTATTAACAAAGAACACGTAGTAGCTGTCTTTTTCGACTTGGAGAAAGCATATGATACAACATGGCGTTATGGAATATTGAAAGATCTCCAAAACATTGGCTTAAGAGGAAAACTTCCCAGTTTTATTAAGAGCTTTTTAGGGGAGCGCATGTTTCAGGCGCGTGTGGGATCTACCGTGTCAGATTTCTGTGATCAAGAACAGGGTGTCCCACAGGGTAGTATTCTTTCATCTACGCTATTTAACATCAAAATAAACAATATTGTGCAATGTTTGGACGACAAAACTGATTGTCGTTGTATGTTGATGATTTTGTATATGTTACCGTCCAAAAAATATGAAAACAATTGAACGAAAGTTACAACAAAATTTAAAACGAATAGAAGAATGGACTGATAAAAATGGTTTCAAGTTCTCCAAGTCGAAAACGCAGTGTGTTCATTTTTGTAAGCTACAGAAGAAACACCGGCCCCCGCCCATAGGGGCTTGAAGAAATATATGGGCTGCATGATGCTTCCACGCAGAGCTGAATCCGGCCCGCACACTAGTACTGGTAAACCACTTAGAGGATCTAAGCCTGTCCAGGAACCGCGGTGCGAGACGGACCGTCCATGCTTATAAACCCTATTGGTTTCATTTGGCGGCAGGGCTTGAGATGTCATTCCATCTCAGTGTGGGGTAAAAGTCCCACAAAATTGGAAGCACCGTCTCCAAAATGACCTTTACAGTGTTGACGGGGACGTTAAACCTCAAATCAAACAAACAAACAAACGGAAGATAACGAACATCCTTCCTTGTTTTCATACGGATCAAAAATTCCTGTCGTTGAAGAAGCCAAATTTCTTGGGGTCATATTTGACCAAAAGTTATCGTTTATTCCCCATATTATATTATCTTAAAGCGAAGTGCTTATAAGCTTTGAATCTTTTGAAAGTTTTAGCTCATACAAGTTGGGGAGGAGATCGGTATACATTATTACATCTTTACCGATCTAAATTAGATTATGGGTCTGTTGTTTATGGTTCTGCCAGAAAGTCCTATTTGAAATCCTTGGATACTATCCATCACCAAGGCCTTTGTCTGGCTATAGGAGCCTTCCGTACTTCTCCCGTATTAAGACTTTATGTAGAAGCAGGTGAACTACTTTAACTTCGCGCAGAGAGAAACTTTCTCTTCAGTATGGTATCAGACTTACTGCTAATCCATCTAACCCGGCATCCAAAATTTCATTTCCACCTCAATTTGTAGATAAGTATGGAACTAAACCCACAGCAATCAAACCATTTGGATTACGTATTTTACCACTGCCCATTTATCAACAGATACATCTTGTCGGACTGGCAAGGCGAATGGGACCATGCAATAAATAACAAACTCCATGCCATTAAACCTGTCGTTGGAACAAAATGCTCTCCCCCACAGTTTTCCAGGAAAGAGGATGTAGTATTAACACGACTGCGCATAGGCCATACTAGGGTTACACATTCTTATATTTTAAATGGTGATGAGCAGCCTTCCTGTGTAGGCTGTGATCAGCCATTCACTGTGAAACATTTTAATTGAATGTGTAGACTTTTCACAGTCCCGTGACTTATACTTTAAAGCTGACACTTTGCAACAATTGTTTCAAGATGTACCTTTTGAAAATATTATTTTATTCTTGAAAGAAATTTACTTTTTCATAAGATTGAACTGTTTAAGATTTTTATACATACCAAACTAACTTTTTTACTTTTACTATCCTCATAATTCTCAATTCGGTCAACCATTAACCGTTTGACGCTTATGACCCACAAAGAGGGTTGACGCGTCGTTAAACACAAAATCATCATCATAAACCTGTCGTTGGAACAAAATGCTCTCCTCCACAGTTTTCCAGAAAAGAGGATGTAGTATTCAAGGCTGACACTTTGCAACAATTGTTTCAAGATGTACCTTTTGAATATATTATTTTATTCTTAAAAGAAATTGGACTTTTTCATAAGATTTAACTGTTTAAGATTATTATACATATCAAACAAACTTTTTTACTTTCTAATTTCCTCATAATTCTCAATGCCGTTAACCATTCACTGTTTGACGATTATGACCCACAAGGAGGGTTGGCGCGTCGTTAAACACGAAATCATCATCAGTATCCAGAACTGCGCCCTTGTCAGATGAAAAGATAGTCGATAACTTGAAAGATCATGGCGTAATTGATGTTCGTAACATCAACGTCCGTAGAAATGTGTGGACTTTTAATACACCAATTTTACCCAAGAAAATCAAAGTAGCATATCTTTCAATTAACATAGAGGTATACATCCCAAACCCTCTTAGATGTTACTCTTGTTAGGTTTTTGGCCATCACGAAAGCCAATGTCAGAGAAAAAAACTCTGCCCTAATTGTGGTGAAGTAAAGCATGTTGATAATCCGCAAAAAAATGAACCCAAATGCGTAAATGATGATTGCAAACATGCTGTTTTCTCCCGAGACTGTCCGGCGAGAAAACAAGAAAAAAATACTATCAAATACCAAAGGGGGATAACATTCCCAGAAGCGCGGAAAATTGTCGAAGAGCGATACACAACACCAACCACCAGTTACGCCAGCATCACAAAGGGTGCTGGTGTAAAATGTACCAGCTCCGCAACACAGACTGTTGAATCAAGTATAGCTGAACTGATAAAATCTGGTGCCTGGAGTAAATCCACTCCAGCACCACAAAGTTCAACCAGTTTATCAAATGGCGCAATACAGGTTGCTTCGGATCGGTCGACAGTGACCGTACCGAAGCCAGCTCCGCATGCAAAAGAGAAACTCGACTCAGGTCGAACTAATAAGGGATAGGAAGATAAAAAACAACAACAAATGTCTCAAAAACAAAGAGACAGACAACGTAAAATGGAAAGAGACAATATAAAATTTCAGAACAGATTCGAGTGACAGTGATATGGAGTTCACTGAAACTCCACCATCACCAAGTGGCAATAACAGATAGAGGTCAGCAACACGTGGTGGTAGCAGATCTATATCACCACTTGCAGCTCCAAAATAGTTTCTAGTCTTAATCTCTTCATAGAATGGATTTAAAACACAAAATAATACAATGGAGACGGGCCTCCGTGGCCTAGTGGATAAGAGCGCTGACTCTTAGTCATTAGGTCTCTCACCGCCGTAGGTTCGAGCCTCGCTCGGGCCACGTGTGAGACGCCAAGTTCTGCAACGGAAGGTCAGGTGGTTTTTCTCCGGGTACTCCGGTTTTCGCCCACCTCTGATGAACGATCGGCTCGATATGAGTGAAATAATCTTGAAAGGGCCGTAAAACCCAAACAAAAAAAAAAAAAAAATACAATGGAACAGTCGAGGTCTTAAATCAAATTATAATGAACTCTTATTACTTATTCCGTTATTAAAACCATCGTTTTTTGCTTTGTTTGCAAGAAACTTTTTTTAAAAACTGATGACAAGATTGATATCAGGGGTGTCAGTACATATAACAACATCTATTCTGATGGTAACAAACCATCTGGTGGCAGTTCAATTTTTGTTAAATCATGTTTACCACAAAGAGAATTCAAATAAAAAAACAGTATTTTAGTTTTCTTTATGTTGGTTGGCGCCTGATGCTCCGTCTTTGGTCGGGACCCTCAGAGTCACTGTTGGTTTTCTTTTGCTCCAGCAATTCTGTTGTTGAAAGCTGTCGAGTCCTCAACCTTGTTTCATCTCTGTAGTTTTTTTATTTGTATGTTCTCGGAGATGTTACACTGATGAGTTAGGAAAGTAGAAGTAAAACAAAGATCAGGAATCGATACAATTAACTTACTCCACCCATCAAAGACACCAAAAGGAAAGAAATACAAACATTAAGCGACCAGACCATAATGGAAACCTAAACAAAGGAAGGCCATAAGGACAGTTACTTTCCCACAAAATGGCCATATGGCCATCCGAAATAAAAAGACATAAGTGATACACACAGTAACCAACAACAACATAAGGAAGCCTTCATGCGGACTAAACAAAATTAGTGTATACCGCGACAGAGGTAAGGGTGAGGATTTTGGCCCTGTTAAATCGATTTAAGCCCCCCCCCCCCCCAGTGGAATTCTTTCCACTGACCGTTCCAAGGCGGTTCTTCTGTGGCGGTTTATTTATATTGTTGTTTGTTACTTACTGTGTGTATCGCTTGTGTCTTTTTATTTTGGATGGCCATTTTGTGGGAAAGTAACTGTCCTTATGGCCTTCCTTTATTTAGGTTTCCATTATGGTCTGGTCGCTTCATGTTCGTCTTTCTTTCCCTTTGGTGTCTTTGATGGGTAGAGTAAGTTACTTGTATCGATTCCTGATCTTTGTTTTACTTCTAATACAAACTGTAGCAGTATCGGTTTCTCTGGATAAAGAAACTACAATTTGCTCTCTATATATCCCACCCTCACTTTTCTTTAAAGCCCGAACATCTTGACTCATTGCTGAGACTACTTCCGTCGCCATATCTTTTAGTTGGCGACTTCAATGGTCACAATATTCTATGGGGCTGTAAAGATATCAATAACAGAGGAGCACATGTTGAAGATGTTATTGCAAAGAGCGATCTTTGCTTGATGAATGATAAATCTTATACCCATCTCTCTTCTTGGACGACTATGACTGGTCTGTTCATGATGATCAGTGCGGAAGTGATCACTTCCCAGTTATAATTGAGAGCGTAAACGAACCAGATGAGGACTGTAACCAGAAATGGAAAATGAATAAAGCCGACTGGGAATTGTTCCATAATTTATGTGAAGAAGAGTCGTCAGTTGATCACTTAAATGAATCATCTGACATTGTTTCTGATTTCACAGATACACTTATTAATATATCAGAACAATGCATTCCAAAGACCTCCACAAATACTAAAAAAAGCAAGCCTTGGTTTAATAATGACTGTAAAGAAGCTATGCAAAAGCGCAAACAGGCTCTAAATAAGTTCTGCAAAAGTGCCACTTCAGAGAAGCTAAACAACGTAAACGATTTTAGAGCTAATGCTTGGCGAACAATCCGAGCTTCCAAACGAAAGTCGTGGAGAGAATATGTCTCCAAATTGAAGATTGAATTGGGATATGGTACGGAAATTTTCAGGAAAGTCAAAGTCCCCTAGTTTTACACATTTAAATACGGGTTTTGACACAAAAGCTTCAACTAAAAAAAGATATTTCAGATACTGTTGTTGGTAGCACATTCTTGAGTAATTCATCACCGCGAAATTATTCTGACCCTTTTAGAAATTTCAAAAAGGACCAAGAGAAAAGAAATCTAAACTTCAAATCCCTCAATCACGAAGAATACAATATCAGTCAGGTTTTCGTTTGGAACGTAGTACCAACGACAATTTAATAAGACTAGACAAATTTATACGAAATGCTTTTATTAACAAAGAAAACGTAGTAGCTGTCTTTTTCGACTTCGAGAAAGCATATGATACCACATGGCGTTATGGAATATTGAGAGATCTCCATAACTTTGGCTTCAGGGGAAAACTTCCCAGTTTTATTCTAAGTTTTTAGGTGAGCGTGTATTTCAAGTGCGCGTTTGATCTACACTGTCAGATCTCTATGAACAAGAGCAGGGTGTCACACAAGGTAGTATTCTTTCAACTACGCTATTTAACATCAAAATAAATAACATTGTACAATGTTTGGACGACAAAACAGACTGTTAATTATATGTTGATGATTTTTGTATATGTTACTGTTCAAAAAATATGAAAACACTTGAACGAAAGTTACAATAAAATTTAAAAAGAATAGAAGAATTGACTGATAAAAATGGTTTCAAGTTCTCCAAGTCGAAAACGCAGTGTGTTCATTTTTGAAAGCTACGGAAGAAACAAGAATATCCTAGCTTGTTTTTATACGGATCACAAATTCCTGTTGTTGAAGAAGCCAATCTTCTTGGGGTTATATTTGATCAAAATTTATCTTTTATTCCCCATATTATATATCTTAAAGCAAAATGCTTAAAAGCTTTGAATCTTTTGAAAGTTTTAGATCATACAAGTTGGGGAGCAGGTCGGTACACTTTATTACAACTTTACCGGTCTCTGATAAGATCTAAATTAGATTATGGGTCTGTTATTTATGGTTCTGCCAGAAATTCTAATTTAAAATCTTTGGATACTATTCATCATCAACCCCCAGGTATTAGACTTCCTGCCTTGCCGTGGCCCTGGAGGCTCAATTCCCACTGGGCACGTTGCTGCTGTGGTCAATGTGCCCACTGGGAAGAGCTAAAGAAAGTACCACCCGTTTGCCGTGGGTGGCGTCCTGTAAGCCGGAAGAAGGGATCCTGGAGGTTGAGGGATACCCGAGGTTGCGGTGCTTCGGATTCCCAACACGCCTCTTTGGCCTGGCTTTTCGGTGTAGACGGGAGGCAGTGCGGTCCGGCACAGTCAATCGGCTGGTCACGCCTTGCCCTAGAGATACCGCTTAACTTTCTCTTCCATTCTTTTTGTATCTTTCCTGATACCAACCATGTGCCCATTTACCTTAACCCTTTTCTGTCTTTTTATCTGTAGAAGGCGGTGGCGCAACGGACCAATCGTGTAAGCATTTTGTTTATGCGAGTATATCTCACGTGTATCTCTAACACCTGCGAGTCGGATAGCCACTCCATTATGGTGTTCCCTTGTTGGGCTCCGCGGAGGGCGGAGAGCACTTGAGATGAATCTTAAAACCTTCTTTATGGGTCCCCCTTCTTCTAGTAACCGCAACAAAACCAAACGTAAAAAAGATGAGTCGTCGGAGTCTGACACCGATGAACCCAGTCAGCAGTCTGTACCACCAAATGTTCCTCGCTTCTTGGTTATGACATCACTTGATGATACACGTACGGTGTCAAGTTTATCACCTTTCGTTATCGAAAAAAGTATAGTGTGCATAGCCGGACAACCAAAAAGCATAAAGAAGCTTAGGTCAGGTGATCTACTACTTGAAGTCGAGAGAAAACAACATGTAGAAGCTCTGCTTAAAGCGAAAAAAATATTTGACCTGAAAGTAAAAGTTTCCCTCCACAATACACTGAATTCCAGTAAAGGTGTCATACGCAGCCCAGAGTTACGTCCTTGCAGCGATGAAGAAATAATTGAAAACTTGAGAGATCAAGGCGTAATTGGTGTACGTAACATACAAGTTCGTAGAAATGGTGTATTAAAACCCACCAGTACTTACGTGTTGACTTTTAATACACCAGTTCTGCCCAAGAAAATCGAAGTAGCATATCTTTCCGTAAATGTAGAGATATATATACCAAACCCTCTCAGATGTTACTCGTGTCAGGTTTTCGGTCACCACGAAAGCAGATGTGAGAAGAAAAAACTCTGTCCAAACTGTGGTGAAGAAAAACGTGTTGAAAATCATCAAAACTGCAAGAATGAAGCCAACTGCGTAAATTGCGGAGGTAAACATGTTGTTTTCTCTCGAGACTGTCCGGCATGGAAAAAAGAAAAAGAAATACTCACTGTCAAATACCAAAGGTCGATAACTTTTCCGGAAGCGAGGAAAATTGTTGAAGAACGTTACAAAACACCAAGCACCAGTTACGCCAGCATCACAAAGGGTGCTGGTGTTACAGTCACGCACAGTGGTACACAGACTGTTGAATCGTACATTGCTGAACTGAAACAATCTGGTGCAAGGAGTTCTACTCCTGCACCACAAAGTTCAACCAATTTGCCAAGTAGCGCAATCCGGGATCCTCCGGATCGATCCACAGCGACCAAACCAAAGCCAGAGCCGCATGTAAAAGAGAAACCCGACCCCAGTCGGACCAGCAAGGGATCGGAAGAACCGATCCAAATAGATTGCATGCAAGTAAGGTTACCGCCTGATGAGGAAAATGAAGAATCTATGGATGATGATGATGTTCCAACCAGTCCTCGCAGGGGTAGCAGAATTACAAGGATACCTACTACAAGTAGGTAATTTTGTCGATAACGACGCATTAGTTTCTAGTCATAAATATCTCTCCATAAAAATGGATATAAACACAAAATAATACAATGGAATTGTCGAGGTCTTAAGTCAAACTATAACGAACTCTTATTACTTCTTACTTTATTTAACCCATCGGTTTTTTGTTTGCAGGAAACTTTTTTGAAAACTGACGACAAGATTGATAACTATATCTATACTGATGGTAACAAACCATCTGGTGGCAGTTCAAGTTTTGTTAAATCATGTTTACCACAAAGAGAGATCAAATTAAAAACAGACCTACAAGCTGTAGCAGTGTCGGTTTCTCTAGATAAAGAAACTACAATTTGTATTTTATATATACCACCTTCATTTTCTTTAAAGCCCGAACATCTTGAAACTTTGCTTGATCAGCTTCCGTCGCCGTATATTTTAGTAGGTGACTTCAATGGTCACAACATTCTATGGGGTTGTAAATATAACAACAATAGAGGAGCTCTTATTGAAGATTTTATAGCAAACAACGATCTTTGCCTGATGAATGACAAATCTTATACTTACCTTCACCCTGCAACAGGTCATTTTTCTTCCTTGGATCTCTCTTTGTGTCATCCATCTCTCCTTTTGGACTATGACTGGTCTGTTCATGATGATCAGTGCGGAAGTGATCACTTCCCTGTTATAATTGAGAGCGTAAACGAACCAGATGAGGACTGTAACCAGAAATTGAAAATGAATAAAGCCGACTGGGAATTATTCCACAATTTATGTTAAGAAGAGTTATCAGTTGATCACTTAAATGAATCATCTGACATTGTTTCTGATTTCACAGATACACTAATTAATATATCAGAACAATGCATTCCAAAAACCTCCACAAATACTAAGAAAAGCAAGCCTTGGTTTAATAATGACTGTAAAGAAGCTATTCAAAAGCGCAAACAGGCTCTAAATAAGTTCTGCAAAAGTCCCACTTCAGAAAAGCTAAACGACGTAAAAGTTTTTTTTAGAGCTAAAGCTCGGCGAACAATCCGAGCTTCCAAACCAAAGTCATGGAGAGAATATGTCTCCAAATTGAACTACAAAACCCCCATTAAAAAGGTTTGGGATATGGTTAGAAAAATTTCAGGAAAAACAAAGTCCCCTAGTTTTACACATTTAAATACTGGTTTTGACACAAAAGATTCAACTAAAAAAGATATTTCAGATACTCTTGGTAGCACATTTTTGAGTTATTCATCACCGCGAAATTATTCTGACACTTTTAGAAATTTCCAAAAGGACCAAGAGAAAAGAAATCTAAATTTCAAATCCCACAATCACGAAGAATACAACAAACCTTTTGACTTATCCGAACTAGTGGAAGCCATTGCAAAATCACACGATACAGCAACCGGCCCCGATGAAATTCATTATCAGATGCTTAAGCATCTGCCAAAAAGTTCTGCTTCAACACTTTTAGATATCTTTAATAATATTTGGGAAACTGGGGTCTGTCCTGAGAGCTGGCGTTTTGCTACAGTTGTACCAATTCTAAAACCAGGGAAAGATCATGCAGAACCTACGAATTATCGACCGATAGCTTTGACAAGTTGTTTGTGTAAAACATTGGAGAGAATGATAAACAAGACATTAGTCTGGTACTTAGAGTCCAACAACCTCATTTCAGAATATCAGTCAGGTTTTCGTTCGGAACGTAGTACCAACGACAATTTAATAAGACTAGAAACATTTATACGAAATGCTTTTATTAACAAAGAACACGTAGTAGCTGTCTTTTTCGACTTCGAGAAAGCATATGATACCACATGGCGTTATGGAATATTAAGAGATCTCCATAACCTGGGCTTAAGGGGAAAACTTCACAGTTTTATTCAAAGTTTTTTAGGTGAGCGTGTGTTTCAAGTCCGCGTGGGATCTACCCTCTCAGATCTCTATGCACAAGAGCAGGGTGTCCCTCAAGGTAGTATTCTCTCAACTACGCTATTTAACATCAAAATAAATAATATTGTACAATGTTTGGACGACAAAACAGACTGTTCATTGTATGTTGATGATTTTTGTATATGTTACCGTTCAAAAAACATGAAAACAATTGAACGAAAGTTACAACAAAGTTTAAAACGAATAGAAGAATGGACTGATAAAAATGGTTTCAAGTTCTCCAAGTCGAAAACGCATTGTGTTCATTTTCGTAAGCTACGGAAGAAACACGACCATCCTTCCCTGTTTTTATACGGATCACAAATTCCTGTTGTTGAAGAAGCCAAATTTCTTGGGGTCATATTTGACCAAAAGTTATCTTTTATTCCTCATATTAAATATCTTAAAGTGTAATCCTTGAAAGCCTTGAATCTTTTGAAAGTTTTAGCTCACACAAGTTGGGGAGCAGATCGGTACACGTTATTACATCTTTACCGGTCTCTGATAAGATCTAAGTTAGATTATGGGTCTGTTGTGTATGGTTCTGCCAGAAAGTCCTATTTAAAATCTTTGGATACTATCCATCACCAAGGCCTTCGTTTGGCTATGGGGGTCTTCCGTACTTCTCCAGTTTTAAAGTAGAAGTAAAACAAAGATCAGGAATTGATACAATTAACTTACTCCACCCATAAAAGACACCGAAGGGAAAGAAATACAAACATTAAGCGACCAGACCATAATGGAAACCTAAACAAAGGAAGGCCATAAGGACAGTTACTTTCCCACAAAATGGCCATATGGCCATCCAAAATTAAAAGACACAAGTGATACACACAGTAAGTAACAAACAACAACATAAATAAATCGCCATAGAAGAGCCGCAACGGTCAGTGGAAGATTTCCACGGAGGGGGGGGGGGGGCTTAAATCGATTTTACGTGGCCACAATCCTCGCCCTTACTTCCGTCGCGATTTCGACAAATAATTTGTTCAGTCCGCATGAAGGCCTCCTAACTCATCAGTGCAACATCTCCGTGAACACAAAATTCAAAGAACCACAGAGGTGAGACAACGGTGAGGACTCGACAGCAAGAAACCACTGAAATGCTGGAGCAAAAGAAAACCAACAGTTAAGACTCCGATGAGCCCAACCAGAGACAGAGCATCAGGCACCAACCAACATTATCTCTCTAATTTTCAATAAGCCTTTACGTTGGAGCCGTCATAGAATCTGAGGCCTGACCCACCGGCGTGCAATTAAAGAGGGAAGCAAAGTTGCCAACCGTGATTGGGTTAACTACCATGCATGCAGTCTGTCGTATAATATCCATGTTGTACCCAATCTTTTTATATCGAAGAATGATTTTACGAAATTGGGTGATGAAGTCTATGCGGTTATATATTTTTCCGAATTTATATACTAAGTCACCTAAAAATTCGGGTTCCGATAGACCTTGTTGCAGAAGAGATTTAAGTCCAATATTGAATTTTGAAATTAAATCAGAATGGCGTCTATAAAATTTAGGAAAGGCTTTGCGTAGTTTATGGTAACGATAACCCTGATTTAGGAGTTTAGCCGTTAATAATTTATTACGAGTGTTGAAGTCAGTTACATGACTACACACTCTAGCAAATCGAATTAATTGCGAAATATAAACGCCATAGGATGGCGCACGAGGAACATCACCATCCAAAAAAGAAAAATTTACAATCTCAAAATCAAAGTCATCGCGTTTATCATAAATTTTGCACGAAACAAATCCATCTACAATAGATTTATTTAACTGAAGTTCTAGGGGGTAAATCTGACTGACCAAACCATCAAAATAGGTATTATCAATATTTAATAAATCATCTAAATATCTAGAAGTAGAGCAAAAAGCTTCAATAACTTCAGATTGGTTATCAATGGAAAGCGACAATATGAAGTCTCTTTCATAACAATACAAGAACAGATCAGCCACAAGAGGTGCGCAATTAGTACCCATCGGAATACCCACAATTTGTCTAAATAACTTAGTACGGAATCTAATATAAATATTGTCAAGTAGAAAGGTTAGGGCATCACACACTTTCTGACATGACCAAAGTGTATAATTCTTATGCTCTTTAGAAGTGAAAAATGCATTTCTGACATTACATGCAAGATAGAGAGAATCTTCTCTGTGAAAAGCCCATTCAATTAAATCATTAAGCTTTTCTTTTATAAGATTATGAGGAAGTGTAGTGTAAAGAGTGGAAAAATCGTAGGTAGACAGACTAGAAGCACGAACATGTCTAGATTTCAATTTATTTAAACCTCATTCGAATTTTTTATAGACCAAAACAGATTTCTTCCTGATCTTTCAAAGACTTTATCACAATATTTAATTACATGCGTTTTAATAGCAGTAAGACAGGAAGTTAATAATTTAGAAAGTTCAGTGGTAGTGCAAGAGCTAGAATTTGCAATAAACCGTGCTTTGTAAGGTTTTTTATGAAGTTTTGGTAACCAGTATAGCGTAGGAAGCTTGTCTTGGCCTTTGTTAACACACACAGCAAACTTGGTGGCTGAAAGACAAACATGTTTATCTACTATAGCTCTCTCTTCATAGGCCTTAGTACCACCAAGCTCCTGCTTAAGCGTGTTAACATAGTGGAGCCGTCACACAACGACGATGTTGTTAGCGGCCTTGTCTGCAGGGGCCAAAACAAACTTCTAATGAAATTCTTGAATACCTAGTTTAAGATGACGTAAAGACGTCTTGGGCTTAGGAGGTAATAAGTTAGTATTTTGAGAATAGAAAGAAATGCGTTTATTCACTAGTTTTAAAATGCTAAGTTTCCAGTCCTTAAGGGCTTTATGCTCAACATACTCTCGCTTACACCATCGATTACCGAATTCATTCAAGGAAGCAGCGATTTCATCTCTACATTTACTGAAATCAATTTTAGAAGGAAACCGATATTTCGGTCCTTTAGAAATTATATTCCTTATCCTAGAATCAGGAATAATTTTGTTTTACTTCTACTTTGACGGGGACGTTTAACCTCAAATCAAACAAACGAACAAAATGCATTTCTGACATTACATGCAAGATAGAGAGAAACTTCTCTATGAAAAGCCCATTCAATTAAATCATTAAGCTTTTCTTTTATAAGATTATATGGAAGTGTAGTGTAAATAGTGGAAAAATCGTAAGTAGACAGACTTGAAGCACGAAAACGTCTGGATTTCAATTTATTTCAAACCTCATTCGAATTTTTATAGACCTAAACAGAATTCTTCCTGATCTTTCAAAGACTTTATCACAATATTTAATCACATGGGTTTCAATAGTAGTAAGACAGGAAGTTAATAATTTAGAAAGTTCAGTAGTAGTGCAAGAGCTAGAATTTGCAATAAACCGTGCTTTGTAAGGTCTTTTATGTAGTTTTGGGAAATATGTTCTAAAAAGGGTTATCCTTTGGAAGCAAGGAATACACCACAGAACTGGACAATATGAAGTGTGCATGTTTTCTGGGCCAGACTAGATCGTTTCGGCCAATTAGGCCTCATCAGTGACCCTCAAATATTTTCAAAATTCTACAATGGAATCAATGATCCCAGTGGACAAGAAAATATAAACTACACTATGATGTAGGGCAGGGAGACTTTTGACGGGCACCACACATTCCCAGACCCTCTTTGCGGTTCAGGAACGTTGAACAGAACTATGTTGCAGTCTCTAAGTTTGCGATCGTCGAGCTCCTTTACCCGTGCATCAACTAAATTGTCAATGTCACCTTTCAGGCTGTTTAGCAAATCATCTCGCATTGACTGTACAGAATCTTTAATACCATCTTTATTACCTTCTATAATTTTGACTCTATCTTCAAGCTTTCAAATTCTTTCATCATTTGATGTTCTTAAATCGCTCAGCACTTTTGTGATGTTTTCTTATGAAGGGAAAGTTGCTTTGCAGCTATTGCAGGGCCACATAAACTGTTCCACTTAACCTGACACTATACAGTTTCATTGATTTTTGCACATATCAAGCAATAGTCTGAGGATAGATTGCACTTTAGCGGTCGCCCGTCCGCCATTTTGTTTTTGTCCAATGCGCAGGTGCGAGCGTTGCTAAGGAGGCGTGGCTTAGAAGATGTAAATAATTTCACGGCCGCCATTTTGATTTTTGGGATTGCGATTAGTTGGCTTCTTTTTAAGTCCTAAGCAATACAAACGAACATTAAACACATTTCAAAACATGAAAATTTTACTTACAACATTCTAGTCGAAAAGATCCATGCTCGTATCGAATGGGGGTGTCGGAGGCTGAATATTTACCGGGGAATTGATGGACTGAAGCACTTCACGTCTTCTACCTGGATAGACTCGCTTTACAAGCTCCAGAAATGTGGAAAACTTATCCTCTGCGTCATTTAAGTACTTCTTCCTGATACAGTATTCTACCAGGTAACTGTCATACAGCTGTTTCTGAGAAGTAGAAGTAAAACAAAGATCAGGAATTGATACAATTAACTTACTCCATCCATAAAAGACACCAAAGGGAAAGAAATACAAACATTAAGCGACCAGACCATAATGGAAACCTAAACAAAGGAAGATGTAAATAATTTCACGGCCATTAGAAGTGTTTCTTTGAGAATTTTGGAGGATAGAAGCGCCAGCACTCTAATTCCTATTATTCTGAGATATGTAAAACCAGGAACAGTGATTTTATCAGATTGTTGGAAAGCTTATAGCACCCTGAAGGACGAAGGTTACACTCATTTGACAGTCAACCACTCCATTGAATTCAAAAACAAGGAAACAGGGGCTTGTACCAACTTGATTGAGAGCACCTCGAATGCAGTGAAGAAGTCTTTTTATCCCCCGACCGAATAGGTTCGGGGGATATAGCGATCAGCCTGGCGTCCGTCCGTCCGTCTGTCCGTCCGTCCGTCCGTCCGTAGACGCAACCTTGTGATGGCCATAACTCCTATACCCTTTGAGATTCATTGATAGTTCTTGGCACAATTGTTCACAAGGCTGAGACGGCGTGTCATGCACAAGAACCAGAACTCTGGATGCCATACTTTTCTAGTTATCTCCCCTTTTAATAAAATAGAATGACTACTTTGTGATGGCCATAACTCCAATACCCTTTGAGATATATTGATGGTACCTGGCACAGTTGTTCACAAGGCTGAGACAGCGTGTCATGCACAAGAACCACAACTCTGGTTGCCATGGTTTTTGAGTTATCTCCCCTTCCAATAAAATAGAGTGACTACCTTGTGATGGCCATAACTCCAATACCCTTTAAGATATATTGATGATACCTGGCACAGTTATTCACAAGGCCGAGACGGTGTGTCGTGCACAAGAACCACAACTCTGGCTGCCATGGTTTTTGAGTTATCTCCCCTTCCAATAAGATAGAGTGACTACCTTGTGATGGCCATAACTCCAATACCCTTTAAGATATATTGATGATACCTGGTACAGTTATTCACAAGGCCGAGACGGTTTGTCATGCACAAGAACTACAACTCTGGCTGCCATGGTTTTTGAGTTATCTCCCCTTCCAATAAAATAGAGTGACTACCTTGTGATGGCCATAACTCCAATACCCTTTAAGATATATTGATGATACCTGACACAGTTGTTCACAAGGCCGAGACGGTGTGTCATGTACAAGAACCACAGCTCTGGGTGCAATGGTTTTTGTGTTATCTCCCCTTCCAATAATATAGAATCACTACCTTGTGATGGCCACATCTCCAATACTCTTTGAAATATATTGATGGTACTTGGTACAGTTGTACATGAGGTTAAGCAGGTGTGTCACGTGCAAGAACCACAACTCTGGGTGCCCTGGTTTTTTAATTATCGCCCCTGACAATATAACCTTTTGATGGCAATAACTCCAATACCCTTTGACATATATTGATGGTACTTGGCACAATTGTATACAAGGTTGAGACGGCGCTTCATGCCTAAGAACCACAATTCTGGGTGCTATGATAAATATTTGAGCTATCTACCCTTCCAATATAATAGTATGACCAGCTTGGGATCTCCAACACCCTTTGAGACATATTGATGGTACTTTGTACAGAAATGCATGAGCTTAAGCAGGCATGTCATTCGCAAGAACAACAATTCCTGTGCCCTGGATTTTTAGTTATCTCCCCTGACAGTATAATCTTGTGATGGCCATAACTGCAATATTTTTGTGATATATTGCTGGTTTAATTCTGGTGCACTTTCTATTGGTGAACAATCTTCTGAAGGCCATATTGGCTTTTGGTCGGGGGATTTGCCATCTCTTCCGATGGCTATTTTTTGGTGAAAGACTTCAGGGTGCTATAAGCTTTCCAACAATCTGATAAAATCACTGTTCCTGGTTTTACATATCTCAGAATAATAGGAATTAGAGTGCTGGCACTTCTATCCTCCACAATTCTCAAAGAAACACTTCTTACTCTGTCTTTCAATCCCTCCAAAAACCCATACACCATCAATCAACCCATACACCATCAATCCTTCTCCCTCTGTGGAACTTTCTTTTCCCAAACTTTGACTCGTCGATTTCTACCTCCTTTCCATCTCCTCCTATCTGCTCATTATCCTTTTCAATTATCAACATACAAACTTCCCTGGCAAACATGTACCAATCCACCAGAGTGTGTTCGCTTCCAATTCGAAGTTCTCTAGCCACAAACTCAGCCGGACATTTGTACACCCAATAATAAGTTAGCTTTACTATCTGTTCTAACAAAAGATGGGACTTACTGAACCAACTTCCTTCTCTTATTGAAACTTTCTTATTGCACTTCCCATTTGAACACCTCCAACACACTTTATCTTTGCTAAAACTTGCGTCGGCACGAATGTAAAAGTTTCCTTTTGAACAAAACGAACACAAACCACCGAAATCACCAAGAAGTCCCTTTTCTCTCAGCTAGAAGCCTCCGTGGTGCAGTGGTTACACTACTCGCCTTGTAAACCAGGGATCGCAGGATCGATCCCGGGCTTCTACAGACTTTCGGATGAGTCTTTAAACCGAGGTCCCGTCTCCGTATGACCTTAGCTGTTGGTGGGACGTAAAACTAAAACTCACTCACTCACTTTTCTCTCAGCCAAAAAATCAATCTTTCCTTTGAAGTGCAAATTTCAGCAACATCATCATAAACAAGTGACATTTCATTTATTTTAACAGCTGATCTGCTCTTTGTTTACAATCTGTCAGATCGTTGTAAATAACGCCGGCGTGACCGGAGGTCAATCGCATTAATTAAATTCAGCCAATGAAAATTAGCGCGTGCTTCTTCTTGCTTGCCGACCTACCTCCTTTTTCGGGAAACACCTTGCAGCGTTGTGTTTATTAATCACGTTCATTTTCTAGATTTTAGTTACAACCTACGGTTAAAAACCTTGGTTTTAACCTAAAAAATGCCCGGCCTTCACGATTTTCAGGTTGTTTTTGCAACATTTTGCCTATTTTTCGAGTTTGGGTCGCGCTCAAGCGCTCCCTATATACTAGGCCTTAGCAACCCTACTCACGTGAATTTTCCTACGGAAAACTAGCGCCCGCTAAAGTGCAATTGCCCCTAGTCTAATTTACAGCCGGAACATATAATGCTTTCATGAATGTATCTGCTGCATTTCTGGCACTGTGTTTCAGTGTAATCTGACCCTCGCCTTAACCTTTTCGATAGATTGCTTGCTGCCATTTTGGTAATGTTTGTTTATAAGATATTTCAATTAGTTTAATGGAATGGAATGTGGTGAAGAAAATCCTCACACACAAACATGACCTATACTCTGTTGATCCTGACTATGGTACAATGCTTCAGATGCTTCGTCTGGGACCAGTATGGTAAAGACAATCCTCACACATAGATTAATCCTCAGATCTCACAGTTTTCTTTTCAACCATTAGGCAGATTTTTTTTACTATAAATGATAGTGCTGGTATGGATCTCAAGAAATGTTTCAAGTTATCAAAGTGTGGTGAAGAGAATCCTCACACATGCGTTTCTACTTTCTTTTCAGCCATAGGGCATTTTCTTTAAGAAGGTCCAAATTGAGTTTGGGGAGACAGTACCGTGCTAGTGTCGCCGGTGAGCATCAGGTGATGAAATGAGACCCAGACAATGGATTTCTGGGGGTTGTTTATATACGAGAAAGGCGTCCTGGCTATGACATCTTCAAATTACATCAATGTAAGACAATGGCTGTCTATAGCAGTTGAAAATAATGGTGCCTGAGCAAACAAGTGAACTGCTCGCAAGGCCCTCTTCAGTCCAACGGCATTCAGGCGGTAAAATTTGTGGTACGAAGTGTGCAAACGGTCACATGCGGGGTTAGAGAGTTAGAATAGCCAACCATACAAAAACATTAACCCTGGCAACGCTCAAAACATTAAAATGATAGGTAAAAACAAGAATTTTACCGTTAAATGTGGTACGTGTACACTTCGCTTCAAGGTCTCGGACGAAAAAGATAGACTAGTATCCTTACTGCTGTGTATCTGAAACATGACAACTAAAAAGTGAAACGTACCGATAAACTACATCTATGACATTCTCCCCTGTCAGGGAAAATGTCTCCTGACATTTCCAAATGCTTTGTTAGTACACAGACAATAGCTTAGTGTAATACAATGTCAAACAATAAATATATTTATCACAGCTTGCTTTTTATTTACAATGTTACTCAAATTTGTGAAGTGATTGCTTCTGGAAGAAGCACAACATGCAGAAATAAATTGCTGCACAATTCACAGCACAGTTCAATGCACAATGCACCATTCAATGCACAACACATAGAAAATGAGACATAATTTGTGTCGTGCAACACTGAATATATTATTCAAATAAACCACACTCAACATATTGTTGAGTACAGAAAAGAATCCATACGACATTCTCCCCTGTATACATATTAAAAAATCAGAATGTCCACAATTCAATAAAAAAAACTAAACAAACCACTCCTGTAACTTAGTATCAATGTGTTGACCCATGGGCAAATCCCCATAACGATCTGGCGGAAGACGTACACGACCAGAACGTCTGGGCTGAGGAGTAGTAACGGGTGATGGAGATTGAGTATATCCAGATGTGATACTTGTGCCAGTTTGAGAAATAGATTGATGGCTTTCGCCTGGCACACTCTTATCTCCACCACCAACTGAAACAGGACTTCTACCATGAAAATTAGAAGAAGAATCCCTGCCAGAACCGACTGACTGATTAATATTTCGAGCTTCAACAATACCGGAGGCATTATCAAAACTGGAAACATTGACAGGACTGAGAGGTTTCCTCCTTGCAGGAATAATGTACTTTCCCGATGACTGGAAAGCAGACTCTGACTGGTCAGAATCTGATTCCTCAGTATCAGAATTGCAACTGGGCTGTACATGATTCCTAGGAGGACGCCTTGGCGCAATCTTTGGTTCTGAAACCTCAGATTTAACAGGAATGACTGAAAATGGGAGTAGCATGTGTCTATGTAAGGTTCTGATGCAGGACTCGGCAGACTCTTTTTGAACCTTATAAACAGGGATGTTGTTTATAGGTTGAGAAACAACAATATAAGGGTTTTTCTCCCACTTGTCAGCCAATTTCTGCTTGCCTCTCAGGCTAACCAGCCTGACAAGAACACGGTCTCCAACGTCCAAAGCTGCTTCCCGTACTTTGAGGACGTAACCTGCTTTGTTACGGGCGGCGCTCCTTTGTGCTTCTTTGGGGGGCAACTTTATATGCGAACTGGAGCCTCTTCTTCAATTTGGTAGCATAATGCTCCTTTGAAGATATAACAGGGACTTGGTCATTTTTTAGACCCAAATAGGCATCAACAGCCAGCCTCGGATGTCGTCCAAACATTAAAAAGGAGGGTGAAAAGCCTGTGCTATCATGTTTGTTGGCATTATAAGAGTGCACTAATGGGGCGACATAAGACTTCCAGTCTTGCTTCTGATGCTCCTCTAAAGTGCCTAACATATTAAGCAAAGTAGAAGTAAAACAAAGATCAGGAATTGATACAATTAACTTACTCCACCCATAAAAGACACCAAAGGGAAAGAAATACAAACATTAAGCGACCAGACCATAATGGAAACCTAAACAAAGGAAGGCCATAAGGACAGTTACTTTCCCACAAAATGGCCATATGGCCATCCAAAATTAAAAGACACAAGTGATACACACAGTAAGTAACAAACAACAACATAAATAAATCGCCACAGAAGAGCCGCCTTGGAACGGTCAGTGGAAGATTTCCACTGGGGGGCTTAAATCGATTTTACGTGGCCACAATCCTCGCCCTTACTTCCGTCGCGATTTAGACAAATACTTTGTTCAGTCCGCATGAAGGCCTCCTAACTCATCAGTGCAACATCTCCGTGAACACAGAAATCAAAGAACCACAGAGGTGAGACAACGGTGAGGACTCGACAGCAAGAAACCACTGAAATGCTGGAGCAAAAGAAAACCAACAGTAAGACTCCGATGAGCCCGACCAGAGACAGAGCATCAGGCACCAACCAACATTATCTCTTTAATTTTCAATAAGCCTTTACGTTGGAGCCGTCATAGAATCTGAGGCCTGACCCACCGGCGTGCAATTAAAGAGGGAAGCAAAGTTGCCAACCGTGATTGGGTTAACTACCATGCATGCAGTCTGTCGTATAATATCCATGTTGTACCCAATCTTTTTATATCGAATAATGATTTTACGAAATTGGGTGCTGAAGTCATTGCGGTTATATATTTTTCTGAATTTATATACTAAGTCACCATAAAATTCGGGTTCCGATAGACCTTGTTGCAGAAGAGATTTAAGTCCAATATTGAATTTTTAAATTAAATCAGAATGGCGTCTATAAAATTTTGAAAAGGCTTTGCGTAGTTTATGGTACCGATAACCCTGATTAAGGAGTTTAGCCGTTAATAATTTATTACGAGTGTTGAAGTCAGTTACATGACTACACACTCTAGCAAATCGAATTAATTGCGAAATATAAACGCCATAGGATGGCGCCCGAGGAACATCACCATCCAAAAAAGGAAAATTTACAATCTCAAAATCAAAGTCATCGCGTTTATCATAAATTTTGCACGAAACAAATCCATCTACAATAGATAGATGTAAATCCAAAAACGGGGCCTCGGTATCAGAAGAATTTGCTTTATTTAACTGAAGTTCTAGGGGGTAAATCTGACTGATCAAACCATCAAAATAGGTATTATCAATATTTAATAAATCTGGTTGAACCGTTCTGTCATTCCGTTCCCCATAGCATGGTATAGGGTAGTCCTGGACTTTTCCACACCAGCTAGACTGCAGAGCTCTTTGATAACATTACTTTCGAAGTTTCTCCCCTGATCACTATGAAGTCGAGCAGGAAAGCGTCGTGAACTATGAAGTTCTTGAAGAGAATCTTTGCAGTAGTTTTGGCTAGCTGATTCCTAGTGGGAAAAGCCTGTGCATATCTGGTGAAATGGTCTGTTATAACCAGAATATGCTCATGACTTCCTTTTGACCTTTCTAAAGATAGAAAGTCCATGCAGACTAGTTCCATTGGTTGGTGACTAACAATGTTCACCAACTTAGCACTAGGTCTTTGTGGAGTTTTACGTTTGATGCATCGGTCACAGGACTTTACTTTGGTTTCAATATCAGACTCCAATCCTGGCCAAAAGAACCGAGAACGAACCAATGACAATGTACGATCGCGGCCTTGATGACCGACATCATCATGTAAATGTTTAAGGACAATATCCTTAAATTTTGAGGGTAAAACTAACTGTTTTGTCTGTTGGCCATCAAGCACAGTATTTCTGTACAATACAGAACCAACACAACTGAGTTTTTTCCACTCTTTAATATATCTAAGAACCTCTGGGGTTTCCTTAGATAGTTCGTTCTTCGTCGGACAAAAACCATTATGAAGAAACTGAAGGACTCGTTTCAGAGTAACATCAGCAACCTGTTCTTTAGCACAATCAACATTTTGAATATCAGTTTATTGCAAAACATTGACTGTATGAACATCAGAAGATGGTTCAATCTGAGATGCATTAGTAATAACTAATGTCTCAGCATAATGGCAAGAATCCCTTTTAACAGTATAAGCCTGACAAATGGCATTTACCACGTCAGAAAACATTTCTGTTTGCTCCTGCGGGCGTCTAGAAAGACCATCCGCATCCCCATTAGCTTTGCCACTTCTGTAAATAAGTTTAAAATTATAAGTGCCAAGAGCTGCTAGCCATCTATGACCAGTAGCATCTAGCTTGGCAGATGAAAGGACAAGTTCTATAAAAGGGTTATCCTTTGGAAGCAAGGAATACACCACAAAACCGGAAAACATGGAGTGTACATGTTTTCTGGGCCAGACTAGCTAGCCTCGGCCAATAAGGCCTCATCAGTGACCCTCGGATATTTTCAAAATTCCACAATGGAATCAATGATCCCAAAGGACAAGAAAATATAATCTACACTATGATGTAGGACAGGGAGACGTTTTACCGCCGCCACACACTCCCACACACCAGCTGTAGTGAAGTTAAATATGTTCTATAAAAGGGTTATCCTTTGGAAGCAAGGAATACACCGCAGAACCGGCAAACATGGGGTGTACATGTTTTCTGGGCCAGACTTGCTAGCCCCGGCCAATAAGGCCTCATCAGTGACCCTCGGATATTTTCAAAATTCCACAATGGAATCAATGATCCCAAAGGACAAGAAAATATAAACTACACTATGATGTAGGGCAGGGAGACTTTTTACGGCCGCCACACATTCCCAGACACCAGCTGTAGTGAGGTCAAATATGTTCTAGAAAGGGTTATCCTTTGGAAGCAAAGAATACACCACAGAACTGGACAATATGGAGTGTACATGTTTTAGTGGCCACCTCTATTAAGCAAGCAACCTGTCTTAAGTTAATCATATAATCAATGATCCCAAAGGACAAGAAAATATAATCTACACTATGATGTTAGGGGATTGTTCTCTGTCACAACATCAAACTGATTACCATATAAGTAATCATGGAATTTCTCTGTCACTGCCCATTTTAAGCAGAGAAATTCTAATTTGTGAGCAGGATAATTCTAATTTGTGAGCAGGATAATTCTAATTTGTGAGCAGGATAATTCTTTTCACTGCTCCGAAGTCCTCTACTGGCCTAAGAGATAACACGTTCAGTGCCGTCTTGAACTTGATACAACACTGCACCAAGACCTTCGGTCGAGGCATCAGTGTGCACAATAAAAGGGCGTTAAAAAACGGCATATGCCAGGACTGGAGGAGATGATAATTTCTCCTTCAAAGTGTCAAAAGCACTTTGCTGTAATGCACCCCACTGCAAAGGGACTTTATCGCTCTTCTGATTGTTTGAACCAGGATTTGTGGGGTGCCCAACCAAAAGATCATTCAAGGGCTTAGCCAAACGGGCATAATCTTTAATGAAACGACGGTATTAGCCCGTAACACCAAGAAATGATCTTAGTTGCTTAACATTCTGTGGGACAGGCCTAGAAGTCAAAGCCTTCAATTTGTCAGGATCCGTTTCTACACCATCTGGACTGACGACATGACCTTAAAAACTGACACTGGTTTTGAAGAATTCGCACTTAGACGGCTTAAGCTTTAGACCGTGTTTTTTCAGTCTACTAAAAACTGCTTCCAGCCGGTCTAAGTGGTCTTCAGAGGTCCCTAAAAAGATCAGTATGTCGTCCAAAAAAATAAGGCATTCTTTGAGGTTCATGTCGGCCATGCAACGTTCCATTAGACGTTGAAACGAGGCTGGGGCATTGGTTAATCCAAACGCCATGCGCTGACATTCAAAGATCCCTAGATTTCCCACTGCGAAGGCCGTTAAATGCTTATCATCTTCCCCTACCTCTACTTGCCAGTATCCACTACGGAGATCTAGCTTAGAAAAGTATTTAGACCCTATTAAGGTATATATTGTATCATCGATACGAGGTAGAGTGTAAGCGTCCCTTATTGTACGACTATTTAATTTTCGGAAGTCGATACAAAATCGCAAACTTCCATCTTTCTTCCTAACCAAAACTACGTTGGAAGAGAAAGGACTTTCAGAAGGTCTGATAGAATCAGCCTCCAGCATTTTTGTAATATGAAGTCTCACTTCTTCATACATTGAAAGAGGTATCCTTCGGTAGGGATCCTTAAATGGAGTATAATCTGTAAGCTTTATTTTATGCTTAACCAGATCTGTTCTACCAAGATCAGTAGGACTGGTAGACCAATTTTCCAAAACCTGCTTCGCTTTTGAAAGCTGCTCAGAAGACAGACTTTGTTGTTCTATCTGGTCGCTCAAGTTAGGAATTGTTGAAGAGGACTTTTCCTGTTTCTGCGAGGAATCAGGTGTCCATGCATCAACAACATTCACACTTGTTAAAGTACACAGCATAGACTAAGGGGGAATTTCAATAACCTTGGCCGACAAATTACAAACTCTAACGGGAACCCTAATAGTCGTACCTGTGCCTTTAAGTGAAACACCCTTGGACAAATTGTCAAATTTCCTGAAAGGGAACCATTGGTATGCTCTGTCACTGCACATTCAATGCCATTTGATTTTCTAACTATACCATGGAGAGTTTTTATTTCCCCAGGGTTGATACGAATGCTATAATTGCATGTTGTTTTGACAGGCAAACCATCATCGCACATGCTATCAAAGACAGTCGTACATTCGATGGTGGCTTATCCTGCTTAAACAGTCTGATCACATTCGTACCAATGATTGCTGGAACCTTACTGTTGTAATCAGTGTCTGATACTATCAGAAGAGGAACTGTAATTGAAGAATCCCCTAAAGAAGGCACAGAAACATTGGCTTCAATATAGCCTTTGTATGGAAGATGACTTCCACCAGCACTGACAACAGATAAACCAAATTCAGAAATGTCATGTAACTCTGGCAAAGGGTCTAATGAATTATAAAGTTTCTGAAATTGAAGAAATCATTGACCTGAAACCAGTTGTTATCATACCTTGAATGTTAATCTGTCCTTCGTTGGCAGAACCAACCATATGCTCTATTAAAGAAGGTTTTACAGAACTAGGGCTTTGTACAGACTCACTATGTACTTCCTCTGTTTGCCCCTTTACAGACGAAGTTAATAGTTTAAATGCTGGTTGTCACTCTCGGTACAACTGCCACGACCAGCACCACGGCCGCTACTGCCACCGCGGCCACGGCCCCTTGAGGGACCACCTCTATTATTACCACCATTGTTTTGGTAATTTCCACGATTCAAAAAATTATTATTTTGGTTTTGAAAATTATTGCTTTTGAAAATTATTGCTTTGATTTTGGAAATTATTATTACAATTCTGTTGACCTCTACCAAAGTTACCTCGCCAAGAACCTCTTTGAAAGCCTCTTCCCCTTCCACGCGAAAATTGTGAGTTATACCCACTTTGAGAAGAAGAAGGGTGAGGAGAAGAACTAGATGAGGGAAAGGATTGTTGTTGGGCTTCAAGTTTCTGTTCTAGGTTTTTCATCCTAGACATCAGCTCAGTCTTTTGCTTCAGCAACTGAGTGTTCGAATCATCAGCTGATGCTTGACAACTCTGTTGCTGAGCAACCTTTGACTTTGCTGCAGGCCTAGAATTAGAAACCTCTTCCTGCTGAACCTTTCTAATTTCTCTTAAAAGAAGTTGAAAGTCTTGGATAGAGTCATACAAATGGCGTATTGAGTTTCTTAACTCCTTACTCTTTAACCCGGTCCAGAATTTACTGCGCAACATTGCGTCTTTAGCTGCAAAGTCAACACGACCACAGCGTACTGCCCTTGAACGTGTTTGCTCTAAACGAGAGCCATAAGAAACAATTGATTCAAGGATTGAATCATTGTCTCAGTGGTGCTGACGTTTCCATATGAACCATCTAATTTATTTAAAATATCATCCACTGAGGCATTTTCCCCAAGTGGAACAAGCATTCCTCTTGCTGCACCTTTGAGGCTATTTCTAATTGCCTGTAAGAGCACATGTTTTGGCAAATGATTAGAGTTTTGGCGGCATTTGACCTCAAAACTCCAAACTTCATATAAAGTTTCTCCCTTCTGTGGTTCCTCAGATCCACTGAAGAAGGGTAACTTAGGGACACTCAAAGGCTGGGCAACATAAGAAATATTGTCATTGCCATTATTGGCGGCATCCGGCTGTTGATGTCTCATAGGGGAAGGATAAGAATGTTAAATATGGGAAGGAGGAACAGTTTTATTTAATAAAAATCTTAATCTTGAACCAGCATTAGGAGTTGTAGCTGTAAAGTTAGGGGGTTTGGGCCTAACAACAGGGTCTTCCTTTCTGGCTTTAGGAGTACTGCTTTGTGCAGTAGCCAACAAGGCTTCATAATCCTCCCTAGTTAAGACTTTGTAATCAGGGTTTTCATTTACCCTTTGAACCATTTCCTCAATATTATCCCCCTCTGTGTCTCCTTTTCCAGCCATACTGAGTAGTAAAGATATAAAATCACAAAGATGAAAAATAAACACTGAATGGTAAATTGAAAACACAATACAATAAAAAGTACTATGTATATATTGACATGTGAACTGGGGCTAATTCACAAATCAATAACTAAAGACCTAAATATTAAAACATTGAAAATCACTGAGAAAAAAAATACACAACCACTCTGTCAGCAAAATGTGGGCACAGCACTCACAGAAAGTCGTGATCAACAAGCAAACAATGAAGACCCCGAGTCCGGATTATAGAATGGTTAGGAAAGTGCCCTCCCCGACTCTCACCAGACCCGAGAATCCAAAAGAATGCAAATAAATCACGAGCAATCTGTTAACATCCGTGCAACAATGCGTTTCATCCAACCCCTTGCTAACAGAGAGGTTGGGTGAACACCCGTCTTTATAATTTTTAAAATTTTAGGACTTCCTTTGTTTACCCCCTTTGATTTTCTGTATTTTAAAAGCTCTTATTTAAAATTAGGAGAGGCTACACAATTTCTATCATTAACTTTACGAATCAATTCATTCACGACAAAAATTGTTCGTGTAAGTTTTAAATCCTGAGAATTAAAAGAATCAGGATCTTTATGTCCCTTTGCTTTATTCCATGCTACAATGGAATATTAAGGAATTTCATAGAAAACAAGTTTAACAGACGGAAATTTTGAAATAAATTTAAGATATTTTGTTAACTGAGACTGAATGTAAGCAAATGCTTTAAATTCATCTGAATGTCGCAGCTGGATGAATCTGCCTTATTTACAAGTCAAATCACAAGTGCCTAAAAATATATAAAGAACCAGCTGTCCATGTTGCAAAACCTTTTTTAGATAAATTTCTATTAAGCCAATTTAGATATCTTTGTAACTGAGCACCAGATTCACAAATAATTTCAATGTTATGATAAAATTCTTTTAATAAATTTAAATATGGTTTTAACTAAAGCAAAGCCTTTACTGTCAGATAACAAAATAGCATGCTTGTGTAGTCTCCCTTTGAAATCCCAAGATTTTTCTAAGTACTTTGCTATCTTTCCACTAGTCATCAAAACAATATTAAAGAACTGATAATGTTGTTGAAGGCACAAGCACAATACTGTCACAGAAAGAAAGTTAGCAAAATCTGCAATTTCGGTTATACAATATAAAGCAAAAACACTAAGTTAAATTCAAGAAATTGCAGTTGCAGCTGCATGTGAAAACATTCCAAATTTTTGCAATTGCACAACACACTAAGAAAAAAAAATCACAAATTCAATAAATTGCAGTTGCAGCTATACAGTCTGGTACCACCTGATACAAGACTGCAGATGCAGAAATAGAAGTGGACACACCAACCCACCTCACTTGAGCAATAAGCACAAATGCATAAGCAAAAATATAAACAGTGATGTTGTAGGTATGAAGTCAAATCACACACATGCGTTGCAGCTATATAACATGCATGTTATAACATGATGTTACAACACGATGTTTTATTAAGATGCTATGTCATAGCAATGTACTTTGTCATATCAATGACACGATGTCCGATGGTGGGCGCCACGTGTCGCCGGGTGAGCATCAGGTGATGAAATGAGACCCAGACAATGGATTTCTGAGGGTCGATTATATACGAGAAAGGCGTCCTGGCTATGACATCTTCAAATTACATCAATGTAAGACCATGACTGTCTATAGCAGTTGAAAATAATGGTGCCTGAGCGAGCAAGTGAACTGCTCGCAAGGCCCTCTTCAGTCCAACTGCATTCAGGCGGTAAAATTTGTGGTGCGAAGTGTGCAAAAGGTCACATGCGGGGTTAGAGAGTTAGAATAGCCAACCATACAAAAGCATTCAGCCTGGCAACGCTCAAAACATTGAAATGATAGGTAAAAACAAGAATTTTACCGTTAAATGTGGTACGTGCACAGTTGTCAAATTTTCGCAGCAAGGTCACGGACGAAAAAGATAGACTAGTAACCTTACTGCCGTGTATCTGAAACACGACCACTAAAAAGTGAAACGTACCGATAAACTACATCTATGACACTAGTATGATGAAGACACTCCTCAAACATAGTTTGTTTATGCTTTTAATCAACATATTTGTTTTGGGGTACTAAAACCTAACTAGAAGTATGTCACCTGGGCTTGCAGATTTATAATGTCAGGAGAGTCACAATAAAAGCCGTAATAAAATGATTTGTACATACAGTTTCTTTTCTAAGAATCTTGGGCAGGAGCTTTACAGTTTGTGGTGAAGACAATCCTCGCACACAAACACAATTTGTTCAACTAATAACATTCTAGTCGCACTAGCTCGGCAATCTTTTTAAGCCAGTACTATGACAGCAATCTGTTGGGGTGGAGTCCGTCACGGTATTGTGAGAAATTAAAGTAACTCCTGTTCTCAGAAATTCGTTGCCTTTTCTATTTCAGATCAACATTGAATATGGATACCACCTTCCCGGTGTCCCGGTTTATGTTTCTAATTTCCTCGTTGACCAACTGTATGTTCAGCTGCAATGTGTGGTCCTGGTCTTTAAAATCTTCTGGTCTTGGGTGGTTATGTCTAAGATTCCACTCCTGAAAGCATAAAACTGGAATTTCCAATAAGATTACTTGAAATTTACTCTCCCTGCCTAACCGTGCTAAGTTTCTCAGATCCAGAATAGTCACTGCTGAGACAAAGTCTAATCTGTCACGAAGGGTTAGCTGGTTCTGATCATTTTCATCTTGAAGGGAAATGTCTCAAGTTAGACCTTACCCAGTCTAAACCTTGTCTAGTGGTACGACCACTCTCGTTTTGTTGGTCTACCCAAACTAAATTGTTTTCAATTGAGGTGGAGGCCTCATAACGAAGATAATTCCCTTTGCTGTATGTAATGAAAACTGGCGACAATGTAATATAGCGTTCGGGCTTTGGAAATATTTCTCTAGTTTATTCTTATTCATAATAAGGTCAGAGAGTCTTAGATCAAAGATATTTGGGCAACATCACACGGTAATTTGAAAATTTGGACCCGGAAACATCGTTTTCCAGATAGATTCAAACCACAAATTTCCGCAACAATCCTCGGGTTTTAGTCTTTAACGGACATCAAAATCTTGCTTAACCAATAATCAGGCTATCCAAGTGTAATAATACACAGTTATTTTATTGAACTATGTTAGGTAGTTCAGATATTTTAATCAACAAAGACACCCTCCCGATTTGAACACATATTTTAGCCATTTTGAAAAACAGCAAGTTCGCAGAGTAAGACGCTGGTATTGCTAATTAGCGGAATAAACTCCACATAGTTTAATTACTACACATTTCAATATCTTTGTATTCATTGAAATACAAAATCCTGCTTCTTCATAATCGGGTTTTCTTAAAAAAAAAAATTGATGAAATTTTTCCAGAGAACAACTTAAAATTGGTTTTATTTATTTATTAACACAACGTTTCGGCCATTATTGGCCTTTATCAAGTGTAATAAACAAGTAGACAGGAAATGACGTCGACGTCATACGACGTCAATGGTGACAACGTTTGCAAATTCTTCTCCATAAGCTGCGTGCGCATCCCGGACCTAGCAAACATCATGTACAATTAAATACATTGGAACTGACAAATACGATATGACTGGAAACCTGAGGCTTATAAATATCATCTCCCAAAACAAACTGATTTACGCTACGTTTGAGTGACATGACTGAACATATTGAGTAAATTGGTTGTGATTGAGACAGACAGAAGACTGACAAACAATCAGACAGACAGCCAGACAGGCAGACAAATTAACTGACTAACATACAAACGGACGGACAGTAAGACAGACAAATAAACATACTGACAGTCTAAATAAACTAATGCGTTTACTGACGGACGGGCGTCGAGTCAGCGTTGTTTCGACGTGATGCCGTTGACACCCTCTCCATCCCAATTCAATGTCACATGACCGTTGCGATGAGAGAGCGAGAGAGAGAGAGAGAGAGAGAGAGAGAGGGGGGTTTGACTGACAAGCTGACAGTAGACAGACGACAGACAGACCGACTGACTGAATGACTGATTAATAGACGAACGGACGGACAGTAAGACTGACAAATAAACATACTGACAAATAAACATACTGACAGTGGGAAAAAAACACACCAATGAGTGGACTGACAGACGGGCGTCGAGTCAACGTTAGCTCGACGTCATGCCGACGACACCCACACATTCTGCGGCATCTGATCTGGACCTGCACTGTTTGGGTACCCGTTTTGGGGTTTATGGTACCAAATGGGTTAATGTAAGGGCTGGGCAGGTTGAACAAATGTACCAGATTTTACTGTAAAATCTTGCACTTGCGAAGGAGTGTTTCATTCTAATGCACTGAAAGGGTTTTCTACGTTTGTTTTGGATTTAATGTTCCACATGGTCAGCATAATGGAAATGTATATAACAAACAAAAAAGGTGTCCTAGATTTTGACCTCTAGCCCCACCCCATCCCCTCTTCCAGGCATGAATTCAGGGGTGTTTTGTCTTGGAATCTCAGAAGACACTCCGAGGTATCCAAGTTGTAAAATATGAATGCTTTTTGATGAGTGTCTGTTGAGATAAAAGCATTTCAAAAACTTTAACACAGTTTTACAGAGGTGTTCTAGATTTTGACCCCTGGCCCCAGCCCGGGGCATGAACCAAGAGGTCTGTTGTCTTTGAACGTCAGAAGACCCTCCCAGGTACTTAAGAAATTCCAAATATGAGTGTTCTGTGGTGAGTAACTATTGAGATATAAGCATTTGCAAAACTTTAACGCAGCTTGGCGGGAACGCAAACGCACACGCAAACGCGCACATCCGAGGTGACGACAATAACTCTCCATGTACTTCGTATAGGCGAGCTAAAAAGGCTTGGCACCCCTTTTATGACAAAATATGTCCAGACAACGAAAACACGCCTATTTAATTTTGACCCCCTTGATTTTGTTTGTTTGATTTGAAGATTAATGTCCTCGTCAACACTGTATAGGTCATTTGTGAGGCATTCCTTCCAATTTTGCGGGACTTTTACCCGACTTTGAGATGAAATGACATCTCAAGCCCTGCAGCCCAATGAAACCAAAAGGGTTTATAAGCATGGACGGGTCGACTCGCACCGCTTTGCCGGGCAGGCTTATATCCTCTAAGCGGTTTACCAGTACTCGTGTGCGGGTCGGTTTCAGCTCTGAATGGAAGCATCGTGCCGCCATTCTATTTCTTAAAGCCCCGATGGGTGGGGGCAGTTTGATCCCCTTTAACCCCACTTTTATATAATAAAACGTGCTTACAGGAGTAACTCTTATTTTTTATATTTCTGCTCTAAAATATACATTGTGGGTACTCGTTAAAATCGCATCGATGATGTTTTAAAATATAGATTGTGGGTATATGAGGTGTGGTTTGAACGAGTACCCACAATCTATATTTTAAGCAGAAATATAAAAAATTATTATAATTTTTTCATCATAAAAGTTTCGTTTTTTCGGCGGTAAAATTTGCAGTATATTTGAATAGGCGTGTTTTTGTAATGAATATAAAGCAATGGATGAGTCCACTAATATACGGGCCCCGTCAAGCGATTTTGGTACTTATCGCCTATGCGAGCAGCGAAGGTTCAGGCGAGCCTGCGCTTCCGCGCAGTCTCGCCAGAACCTTCGCTGCTCGCTAATACAAGCAGTGAATCAAGAGGGACCTTCAGACAGAAAGCCATATCCCTGGCCCTCTGAATGGCTCGGCATGCGCAGTTAAAATTTGTCATGACGGAATGCTCCAAGACACAAATTCGCTTTGCGGGGCTCATACAATGGGTTAAACCCAGTCATAAGAGCCAAATCACTGACAGCACTGGTGGGTCAATTGTCCCTTGCGTGTAAGTTGGAATTTATATACGATCATGAACAGTGCTTATATAATCCTGTACTGTAAGCAAACAGACACTGGTCAATTCCTGTACTTTAAACAAATAGTGTAGACTCTGATCAGACAAAGCGTTTTGAGCATTTCTATGTCTTCATTATCTGTCAAATACAATATGATTTTAGTCCAGCAATAAGCGGTTGTAGGTAAATGTAAATTACCGTTTGTTGTTAAATAACTCCATGACAAATTGCATGTAACGTGTCAACAACGTTGTGTCTACATCAAACCAACACCAGAGCGATGCACTGAATTTTACTTTGCAACGTCGATGAAACGTCAGAACGTCGCGTTGGCGATAATACGGCGTTGCTTAATGATGTCATTTGCCCAGTTCTCGGACCCATCAAGACTCAGTGGGTCTGATCTCGTCCTGCACTGTTTGCCAAGATACCCCTTTAGGCGTTCCCATGTGCAATGGGTTAAACATGGACCGTCACTCTGCGTGGGTACGATATGGTGCAGAAAGGTGGAATAGGTACTCCGTCATTTTTTTTTTAATATATTCCTTTTAAACTCAACATGGCCACAAGCCAACGATTAAGCGCACTTAATCTTGTTTGATGATAAACAGTATTTATCTCTTTTTTGTGTGTAGACGTTTGAAACACTTTCCCACCTTGTTTGTGAGAAGGCTGTATCTAACATATTCAAATTTCCTTTTTGAATCGTTAATTAGGCAGAATAACATCAATATTTTCTCAATAAGAAATAATAAAAGGACATGATAAGTTGACTGATGACTGCTTCGGGCGGATTAACCCATTTAGTACCGGAAACCCCTAAACGGGTAGTTGGCAAACAGTGTAGGCTCAGATCAGACGCCGCAGAACGCGGCGTCTGATCAGGGCCTGCACTATTTGCAAAATTTTCAGCCAATTTCCAAATAGGTTTTGATGAAAACACAACCTGACACCCCCTAAACTTTGGAATGGACTCCTGCTCTGTATAAGGTGGACGATTCAATTTGGTACAAAAGCGTTAAGAGATCAAAGTTGAAATATATTACACCAAAGGTATATTTCAGCCGAGACAGGTGAAACCATGTACAGCAAAATTCCTATATTAAGACCATCTTTGGGACTGTTGAACAGTCCCAAAGGTGGTCCATGACCAGAGGACATTATATGCAGAAAACGTGAAGACAGAATAACAGCACCCTTTTAAATAAACTGTTTAAAGGTGCATTATTGAGCTACGGGGTCTCAAATTTTTTTTTTCTGGTTTTTATCTTTAATGCATACTCCTTTGTCATGTGTACACTTTTGGAGCCAAATACAGCTTCGGAAATTTGTGAAAATGGTCGTTTTCATTCGTGTTTACCCTTCGCTCTGAACATGTGTTCGGAATTTCTGTTCTAAAAATAAATCTGTCACTTTACACATACATGGCGATAGTATCGTCTATGAGTGTCAATACTTATGGCATGGTATTCAGCGTCATATTTTTTCGATTCAGGCATGGCCTAAGCAAACAAGGCCAAAAATGAACGTCGCATAACGTCATATATGGGGATTCTGTTTTTGTCACGAACTAAAAATAGATCTAACTAGTGTTCGAAACCTAGTTAGGGAATCCCTCTCAAATTCGTTTACCTGTCATCATAATTGTTCGCATTTTTGCTTAAAATGCATTCATTTGTATTGTTTTAAAGAAAAATACCGGCTATATGTATTTTATTTTTGGAAGCATTTTTTTTCCGGATAGCTCAATAATGCACCTTTAAAGCAGAATTAGTCTTAATTTTAGGTGGTCTTAATAGCGGAATTTCACTGTATTTGGCGATGTGTTTGTCTTTGTTGTTTGATTTGAGGTTTAACGTCCCCGTCAACACCGTGAAGGTCATTTTGGAGACGTTGCTTTCAAATTTGTGTAACTTTTACCCGAACTTGAGATGAAATGACATCTCAAGCCCTATCGCACAATGAAACCAATAGAGCTTATAAGTATGGACCGTCCGATTCGCACCGCTTTGCCGGGGCAGGCTTAGCTCCTCTAAGCGGTTTACCAGTACTCCTGTCCAGTCGGTTTCAGCTCTGCGTGAAAGGATCATGCAGCCCATCTATTTCTTCAAGCCCCGCTGGGCGGGGGCTGATTTGGCGATGTGAGGACTGATTTTTATTCAACCTACGAATAAGATCAGTTCATTAAATTAACAAATCCGTGAAACGACCACTCTAGGCCCGAACTTTATCTAGGGAAAACTTGGGTTTACGCGGGTATACATTATATGCCTTATTTTTTGCTATCTATCTATCTACTGATACTGCATCACCCCCTCGCGGGGATTATGTGCAGGTGTCTGGTGTGCTTCAGACCGGGGGTCAGTGCAGTGAATGGTTAAAAATAGAACAGAATGATAAAAACAGGTAAAGGTGAGATAAAGATGATAGGTTAAAATGTTAAAAGTCTGATGAAGACAAAGTGCAAAGATAAAAAGTTAAAAACAATGCTTCCGGTCTATGGCATGGAGTAGGACAGACTGCTGACTGCCAGTCGGAAAGATTCAAGATCTGGCAGTAATGCTACAGCTGAGGGCAGCCTGTTCCACTGGACAATGGCGAGGGGAAAAAAATGAGAACTTGTAGTAGTCAACAGCTGTGTGAATTTGGATAAATGCTAGAGGGTGTGAACTTGAACGTCGTGTAGTTACTCTTGGATGCACAACATATGGTGGCATTGGCACTGCAACAAGACCGTGCACTATCTTGTAAAATAGGCATAACCGTGCATCTGTGCGCCTGTCCTCAAGGGATCTCCATCCAAGCTGCCCAAGCATGCGGCTGACACTGTCATAAGTTGAATAGCGGCTAAGGGTCCAGCGAGCAGCACGCCTCTGAACCATTTCCACCTTGTTGATTTGTGTTGTATGGTGGGGGGACCAGACGGGAGAAGAGTATTCTATGACAGGGCGCACTAGTGTTTTGTAAGCAACTTCTCTGATGCTAGGGTCTTTGGTGCGGATGTTTCGTCTGATGAAACCTAGGGTCTTGTTAGCAGAAGTAACAGTATTTTGGATGTGGTCGTTCCAGGTAAGATGGTCATTGATCGTTACGCCTAGGTACTTGGAGCTAGTAACAGATTCTAGGACATGGCCATAAAGGGTATATTGGGATGGGACTGGATCATTGCTACGTGTCACATGTATAACTGTGCACTTACTGGGGTTGAATTCCATATCCCATTTTCGGGACCATGTCCCTAACCTGTCTAGGTCTTCTTGGAGCACCGTGGTATATTTTAGGTTGGATACTGCAAGGTAGACTGCAGTATCATCTGCAAACAATCTTACCTTTGAGCGTATGCTGTCAGGAAGGTCATTTATATACACTAGAAATAGTATAGGCCCCAATACCGAGCCCTGCGGCACTCCGGATGTAACTGCTATTTGGGAGGACTTTTCATTTTCTAAGACTACTGTTTGGAAGCGGTTTGAAAGAAAGGCTTTGATCCAGTGGAGGACATTTCCTCTAATGCCATACTGGTGGAGCTTAAGTAGCAACTTTTCATGACTGACCTTATCAAATGCCTTGCTAAAGTCTAGCAAGACAAGGTCCGTCTGCTGACCCTTTATGGCATTCCGAGACATATTCTCCACTAGTGATACCAGCTGCGTCTCGCATGATCTCTTTGATCTGAAGCCATTTTTTTTTTTTTTTTTTTTTTTTTTTTTTGGTTTGGGTTTTACGGCCCTTTCAAGATTATTTCACTCATATCGAGCCGATCGTTAATCAGAGGTGGGCGAAAACCGGAGTACCCGGAGAAAAACCACCTGACCTTCCGTTGCAGAACTTGGCGTCTCACACGTGGCCCGAGCGAGGCTCGAACCTACGGCGGTGAGAGACCTAATGACTAAGAGTCAGCGCTCTTATCCACTAGGCCACGGAGGCCCGTTTTGATCTGAAGCCATGCTGAAGATCATAAAGCAGATTATGGGAGTCTAGGTGGGTAACAAGGTTTGATGCAACTATATGTTCCAGGACTTTGCATAGTATGCAAGTCGGGGAAATAGGCCTGTAATTTGAGGCAATGGTCTTGTCACCTTTTTTTAATAAGGGACATACATTTGCATCATTCCAGTCTTTTGGAACCCTCCCAGTCTCCATGGATCTCTGGAATATGATTTCCACCATGGGTGCAATTACCTCACGAAGCTCTTTGAGCACTAGGGGCTTTAGTTCATCTGGACCGGCTGCTTTGTTAGGGTTCAAGTCGTGAAGTAGCTTCAGTATTCCAGCCTCAGACAGAAGAATTTCAGGCATGACAGGCTGGTTATTCAAGCAGCCTGCTGGGACAGATTTTAGGTCAATTTTACAGGGATCGATTTTACCAGCGTCAACTTGGTCCTGAACCTTCATCTGAGCCAGTTTACTGAGAGCCAGTGGGGTTTTCGGGGTGAAGACCGACTGAACTTGGTTGTTAAGGATATCAGCCTTATCCTTTGTGTTACTGTAAAGGTTTCCACCAGTACTAAGTGATGATATACCTTTAGTGTCATTTTTGACCTGTTCAGAAGGGTAAATAGTTTCTTTGTTGAGCAGGAGGTTTACCTGGTTAGACTTGCTGATTCCAAGTATGATTTCTAGGTACTGGTTATGTGCCTGACTGAGTTTGTGCCTTACCTGGTGTCTCTTAGCAACAAATTCCTCCCTGTCTTTGCGAGTTCTGGTTTTCTTATACTTTTGGTAAAGGCTGTCTCTTTTGCGGATGTTGCGTTAAATGTCCTGTGTTATCCAGGGGAGAGAGTCCTTGCTGCTGATTGTTTTCTTTGGTACATGTTTATCTATGCCATCTTGAAGAGCAGTTTTAAAGTCTAGCCATAATCTGTTTAGGGACTTGGTCTCGTGATCTAACATGAAAGATTCACGAAATAGGAGCATGTGTTCAGTTAGAGCATTCCAGTCAGCCTTCCTGTAAACTGGCATAACACCAGGTCTTTGCTCAAAGACATAGATTGTTGTTTCTCGTTAGAACCGCCTCATTGAGCATCTACAATCTATGTTGAAAGCAGAAATAAGACGGATGTAACAGTTTTTATGCAATATTTGTCATTTCTGACCGGCCTCGGTAGTCAAGTCTTGTTTGTTTGTTTGATTTGAGGTTTAACGTCCCTGTCAACACTGTAAAGGTCATTTTTGAGACGTTGCTTCCAATTCTGTGGGACTTTTACCCGACATTGAGATGAAATGGCATCTCAAGCCCTGTCGCAAAATGAAACCAAAATGGGTTTATAGGCATGGACGGTCCGATTCGCACCGCTTTAGCTGGGTAGGCTTAGACCCTCTAAGCGGTTTACCAGTACTCTTGTGCGGTCGGTTTTAGCTCTGCGTGGAAGCATCATGCAGCCCATTTATTTCTTCAAGCCCCAACGTGCGGGGGACCACACCTACAGTCTATGTTGAAAGAAGAAATAAGACGGATGTAACAGTTTTTACCCAATACATTTCTGACACCATGTTAGTGGCCGGCCTCGGTAGCTCAGTCGGATGCCTGTCTGACTGGTGAAAGGGAGGACGTTGGTTCGATACCTGCCGGGTTTGGCAACATTCTTTCGTGGAGATTGATCATAAAATCTTTTCTACGGTCATTCTGTCCCTTTCACTGACTCAAGAAGGGCAGTGGTCAGTTTCTGGCGAAAGAATGTGCACTGTACTGGTTAACCGCTTACGTATAATAAAAATCCAAAATGAGTTCCATTAAGAGCAATGAAAACATTCATAAGAAAGAAAATGGGTCAAACTACGTAGTTTCGGCTAATAAAGCCTCATCAGTGACCCTGTAATGATCCGGCAAAGAAAGTCAGAGGAAACATACTGCAATTTTGCGAATTTCGAATAGGCAGTCGATTCAAAGACTGATATAAATCAAAATGGGGTTCAAATAATTAAAAACCTGTCTAGAATATGAGTCTAAACCAATAATTTATTTCTGATTTCTCAGAATATTCACGCTGATCTCAAAGGACCAAAAGTAAAATATAAACTGCACTATGGTTGATGTACGGGGAGAGGTTTTACCGCCGCCACACGGCACAACACCAGCTGCAGTGAAGGCAAATAAAAATCAAAAATGAGTTCCTTTAAGAGCAATGAAAACATTCATAAGAAAGAAAATGGGTCATACTACGTAGTTTCGGCTAATAAAGCCTCATCAGTGACCCTGTAATGATCCGGCAAAGAAAGCCAGAGGAAACATACTGCAATTTTGCGAAATCCGAATAGGCAGTCGATTCAAAGACTGATATAAATCAAAATGGGGTTCAAATAATTAAAAACCTGCCCAGAAAAAGTGTGGATAAACTTTGTTTGTTTGTATCGTAGTTTAATGGCAAAGTCAACACTATTTATACCCCGACATACGAAGTATGCTATGGGGTATAAAGTTTTCGTCCTGTCGTTCGTCCGTCCGTGTGTCCGCCCGTCCGTCTGTCCACATTTATGCCCCCACCCCTTCAGTAACTTTGATGCCCTCACTCTCTTGGTCCATTTAGCAATGTTATGTTTGGTTTAGCTTTTACAAGCACATTTATGGATTCTTATAGTTTCTTGACTTCTTCATTCATATTACATACATGCTCGAAAGATATATCAGAAGATTTCGCTGGCCGGGGGTATACGTGAACCACTGATCGTTTTCTCTAGTTTAGGTCATTTTTGAGCCGGTCAGTTTACTTTTCCACACTTTTCCTGGGCAGGCTTATACGTAAGCTGTTAACCAGTACAGTGCACATTCTTTCGCAAGGAAATTAGGTAAACTTACCGGCTCAAAAATGACCTAAACTAGTGTTGACTGGGCCGTTAAACGCCAATACAAACAAACAAAGACATCATGTTAGACGCCATTATGTCTCAACGACATGTTTTGTTAATGTTGGGTTCAGCTATCTTTGTACGTCTTTAGCAGCTACGGAGGAGTGGTTAACCGCATAGAGACAAGCAGAGTCTCGTTATTGTCCCCCGCCCATAGGGGCTTGAAGAAATGGATGGGCTGCATGATGCTTCCACTGCTGAAACAGAGCTGAAACCGACCCGCACACGAGTACTAGTAAACCGCTTAGAGGATCTAAGCCTGTCCAGGTAAAGCGGTGCGAGTCCATGCTTATAAACCCTATTGGTTTCATTGGGCGGCAGCGATTGAGATGTCATTTCATCTCAATTTCGGGTAAAAGTCCCACAAAATTGGAAGCAACGTCTCCAAAATGACCTTTACAGTGTTGACGAGGACATTAAACCTCAAATGAAACAAAAGAGATTCGTTACTCTCAGGTAAATCTGAGCCTTCTCCGGGCGCATATAAAATAAGGTAATTTTCCTTTGACTAGGCCCATTAATGCTTTTCGTTAATCTTTGACGTACTGCCATGCATGGGTAGTAGATGCTATTTATTACGATAACAGGCCTATACTAATATATTGTAAATTCTATCGCCGGAAAAGGGAAAATTTTCAGAAGAACAATTGTGATAGTTTTTCTTATTTCTGCTCAAAATGTAGATTGTTGGTACACGTTAGAAACGCCTCATTGAGGCGATTATAACGGGTACCCGCAATCTTTTTTTAGAGCAGAAATAAGAAAAATAAGTTCTTATTGTAGATTTTTGGTACATGTTAGAACCGCCTCATCGAGATGGTTCTAAAGAGTACCCACAATCTATATTTAAGAGCAGAAATAAGTAAAATAAGGTTTACCCCTGTAAACCCCAGTTTTACTAAATAAAAGTGGGGTTCAAGGGGAACAAATTTATATAGGTGTGTTTTCTTGATAATACCATCTAAAATCAAAGCACTGAGAGTACTGATGGGCCGACTGTATCGCAGCGTAGGCTGGGAAAATAGTCCTGGACTCAGACTAACTTTTTCTTTTAACCCTTAAATTTCTGTACATATAACAAACAGTGTAGACCCTGATCAGACGCCGCCGAGCTTGGTCTACATCGTTTGCCAAGCCCAACCCATGATTCCAGTCCAGATTCCATAGATAACCCTATAACGCAACAAGCTCACCCCACAGCGCTAAAATTAACGCGGCTATTTTCAAAAAACAAATAACCGTGTGTGATTTCTTAAAGCGTTTACTTAGATTGTTCATATATCTTAACAAAAAGACGAGGGTTACATTCATTTCTTAACGTTTAATATAGTATGTATGAGTGTGCAAGTTCTTCTGGCCCCCACTAGCTATTACCGACAAATTTGGTTTCACCGGTGACCCTCCGATATTTCAATGACATAGTGGAATTAATGATACCAGAGAACTGGAAATCATAGAACTGAGAATCCAGATGGGTCGGTTGTCTTTGAGTGTAGATAGGGAAAATAGACCCGAACAGGGACTTAGACTGTTTCATTGAACCATTAAATTCATTTCCTGTAATCGAACCGTGTAGACCCTGATAAGACCCTGCATTGTGTGGCGTCTGACACTTTCATTGAGCGGCAGGGCTTGAAATGTCATTTCATCTGAATGTCGGGTAAAAGTCCCAAACACTTGGAAGCAACGTCTCCAAAATTACTTAGTGTTGACGGGGACATTAAACCTCATATCAAACAAACAAAAACTAATTGATAGTCACGTGGACTCCAGCACTCAAATAGGTTTGTCCTTATAATCTTGGGCTTACCGTGACTATAATGACGGACAGGATTGCTGTATTTGTGAGATACTATCACGTGAACAAGTCCGTGAGATGAGGACCCCCAACCCCACTTTATATAGAGAAAACTAGGGTTTACGTGGGTATTCGTTATTTTTCTTATTTCTTCTCAAAGACATGGATTGTGGGTACTCGTAAGAACCCGGTTCCAACGAGTACACACAACCTATGTTTTGAGCATTTAAATTTAAAAAAAATGTCAAGGATTTTCATCAGAAAAGTAGTCTGAAATGACTAAGACATTGTAGGTTTCCTGTAGTTTAATAGTATAATAGAGACCGGATACACAACCGTGTTACTATGATACTAACGCTAGCAACGTAACGTCACGCGATAACAGTACGGCTGGTTCAGTGAAAGTAAACCGGATATTACATTTCTCCCATTTTTACAAAAGTTTGCAAGTAACTAAACATTATAAATGATCAAAACTAATTCATTAGTGGACAAAATGTAGTGTTGCTTTTTAGTAGTCAAAAGTTCTTCTTTAGTTCACTGTATACTAACTGGCAGAGTCGCTCTGTAATTTTCTGTTATGTTTCACGGGAAATGGCTGGATGCTTTGTGCCTGTTCTCTGTCCTCTCCCATCTTTCTTAGGTCAGAATGAGTGCCGAATGTGTCAGTTTCGTTGTTCCCCTCTCGCGCTGCAGTTTGTCGTATAGCATTTTCCCACCAGTCATCTCGCTGGATATTTCTCATGTCTGGTTCTTTGTATCTGTCAGAGACTTCTTTGTTTGACTGACAGTGAAGAAATTTGTTACCGAATTTACTTTTCATTTTTTCCGTATCAGTGTTCTTTTCCGTGAATGCTGTTCTAGAACACATGGCCATCTCTCTGCCAACGTCAGAATTATCATCATTTCCTTGTTTCATTTTTACGTTCATTTCCTCTATGAGCATCTTTATCGTCTGTTCGAATTTGGCTTCTAGAGTTTTTGTTTGCTTCTCGAGATCTAATCGAAGCTGTAAGGTTTCCTCTTGGTGTTCAAGCCTTAAGTTTCTTGTCATTTCTTTTTGTCCATCATTTTTCCTCCATGGATCTGACTTCTGCAGGTATCTTCGACTGCTTTCCCGATTATTATGATTGATGAAATCCGCATCCTTTCCTTTTGAGAGGCTTATGTTTTGTAATTTCTTGATTGTCATATGCGCCATTGACCGTGTGACAAATTCATCCTCAGAACTATCTGTACTGTCCACCTCTTCCGCTGTTTTCTTTATCCTACTGTCACCTAGAGTGTGGCACCTTCTCTTGGGTTCTTGACATGTTTGTTCCCTGTAGCGGTCTGATTTACAGACTGCCGCAAAATGATTGAATTTCTGGCATTTATGACATTTTTGTCCATATGCTGGGCAGTCTTCAATCTCTACATGATTGTCTGGATATCCACAATATCCGCATAATCGGATCCTCTCTTTCTCGTCAGATCTAAGGTTTCTTTCGCTTCTTCTGTCTCTGCTGTGCTTACCTATTCTTGCAACGTATCTTTTGTCTTGTGTGTGTTCCACCATATCATGGACTTGACCTGCAATATCTTCTATTTGACCAGCTTCTGAAAGGAACTCTTGCAATGTCCATGCTCTAGAAATACATTTCTGGATCAAATATTCGTTCTCTATTGTCTGAATTATATGTTCCAATATTCTTTCGTCACAGCTGCCTCCGAAATCACAATCGTGCGCTTTTCCTCGCAAACGTGTAGCATATGCAACAGTAGATTCGCCCATTTCTGGTCTCATTTTTAGGAACATGTAACGCGCATAATGTTTGTTCCTCTTCGGGATGAAATAGTCATTAACTTTCTTCCGCAGTTTTTGGTAGGCATCCAAGTCTCCATCAGGATCTGGCAAACTTTTCTCTAGCCGAGCTATTTCTTGTCCACCATAAATAATCAATGCATCTTTTTGGTCTAAGGAGTTTGTGATTTTAAAGTAACGGAATTCTCTTTCTATTCCTTCTAGCCACTCTTCCCAAGCCTTCCCGGTAGAGAGCTGATCTTCGGATGGCCTAAATGGCAAAGCCCTTAAGTTTCTTGATTCTGTTATTATTGTTACCATCTCGTTTTCACTCATGTCTAGTCCGTATCTGGTCATTTGCGTTTGGCTATTCCTCTGTTGTTCTTATCTAGGTCTATGCTACTTCCTTTTTCAGGCGCCGTAGCTTACAAATCCTTGAACTCGCGGCTCTCTGTGTCCTCCGAGCCGTCTCACTTCCCTCTTCCTGGGTTCTGTTTTATCCTCGTCGCCAATGAAATGACTAAGACATTGTAGGTTTCCTGTAGTTTAATAGTATAATAGAGACCGGATACACAACCGTGTTACTATGATACTAACGTTAGCAACGTAACGTCACGCGATAACAGTACGGCTGGTTCAGTGAAAGTAAACCGGATATTACATAGTCATTTTGGAGATGTGAAATATGCACTATGTCGTACGGGTGTGTTATCGTAATGGAAGTTCTGCAACAAAAGACCAGGTGATTTTTCTCCGGGATTACTGGTTTCCCGTCCTCTGATTAACGATCATCTCAATGGAACATCACGTTATAGGAAAAATATGAAGTTACGTGTGTGTTATCGTTATGATTGGTCGCAAAAACAACAATATTTGGTGTAGGTAACTGCTGGAGGGTAATATTTGTTGTAGGTCACAGCTGATTGGACCAATTTGTCATTATACTTCATGTAACTACTTGGCGAATACAGACTTTTAACCCTTCTCTTGCTGAATATTCATTTTAGCCACACCATCTCTGACTTTGAACCAATCAGACGAGTTGTGGGTACTCGTTAGAACCCGGTTCCAACGAGTACACACAACCTATGTTTTGAGCATTTAAATTTAAAAAAAATGTCAAGGATTTTCATCAGATATGGAGCCATTTTGGAGATGTGAAAAATGGACTATGTCACACCTGTGTGTTATCGTAACTGAAGTTCTGCAAGAGAAGGCCAGGTGATTTTTCTTTGAGATTGCAGGTTTCCCCGTCCTCTAATTAGCGATCATCTCAATGTAAATTAAATAGACTTGAAAAAGCCGTTATTTTTTTCGTTAAAGTCACCGCATTTTAAAGCGGTTAATATTCAAGCCACGCTTCTTAATATTTGTTAGTATTTGTTGGCAAATTTCCTTTTTTATTTTGTTTAAAATGACGCAGATATGATTTTATTGAAGTCTATCACCCATCGTGAAATAAATAGATAATCTTACATGATGAATTTATTAAACGAATTGACAAAATATGATTTATGGCCAAGCTTTGTCGAGCATTTTATGCCATGTCCTCAACTTGTTAAATAATTTAATAATGCATGTGCACGAATGAAAAAATCCTTTTCTTTGTTTATTTGTTTTGAGGTTCAACGTCCCCGTAAACACTGTAAAGGTCATTTAGGAGAGGTTCCTTCCAATCTGTGGGACTTTTACCCGACATTGAGATGAAATGACATCTCAAGCCCTGTCGCCCAATGAAACCAATAGGGTTTATAAGCATGGACGGTCCGACACTCACACCGCTTTGCCTGAGCAGGCTTAGATCCTCTAAGCGGGTAACCAGTACTCGTGTGTGGGTCGGATTACGCTCTGCGTGGAAGCATCATGCAGCCCATATATTTCTTCAAGCCCCGATGGGCGGGAGCTGACAAGAATCCATTTATCATATGACATTTAAAACGCATTTTATGCACGTTTTGTTAACAAAATGTCAATAATCCACCATATCCGAGCCACCATATATACGCAAATATGTTTTTATTGAAGTCTATCAGCCATCGTGAAATAAATAGAGAATCTTACAAGATGAATTTATTGAACGAATTGACAAAAATGATTTATGGCCAAGCTTTGTCGAGCATTTTATGCCATGTCCTCAACTTTTTAAATAATATAATAATGCATGTGCACGAATGAAAAAATCCTTATCTTTGTTTGTTTGCTTTTAGGTTCAACGTCCCCGTAAACACTGTAAAGGTCATTTAGGAGAGGTTCCTTCCAATCTGTGGGACTTTTACCCGACATTGAGATGAAATGACATCTCAAGCCCTGTCGCCCAATGAAACCAATAGGGTTTATAAGCATGGACGGTCCGACACTCACACCGCTTTGCCTGAGCAGGCTTAGATCCTCTAAGCGGGTAACCAGTACTCGTGTGTTGGTCGGATTACGCTCTGCGTGGAAGCATCATGCAGCCCATATATTTCTTCAAGCCCCGATGGGCGGGAGCTGACAAGAATCCATTTATCATATGACATTTAAAACGCATTTTATGCACGTTTTGTTAACAAAATGGCAATAATCCACCATATCCGAGCCAGAGAATTTCTCATAACGAAACGACGCCTATATAATTTTTACCCTCTTGAACCTCACTTTTATACACATGCAGTAAAACTGGGGTTAACAGGGGTAAACCTTATTTTTCTTATTTCTGATCCAAAATATAGATTGTAGGTACTCGGTAGAACCGCCTCGATGAGGCTGTTCTAACGAATACCCACAATCTATATTTTGCAGCAGAATCGAGGCGGTTCTAACGAGTACCTACAATCTATATTTTGGATCAGAAATAAGAAAATTATCACAAATTTTCGTCTCAAAATATACGTTTTTTTCGGCGGTAAAGTTTACAATGTATTTGTATAGGCGTGTTTTCGGAATGGCTGCACTGTATTATCTAAGCAGAGAACATCCAGCCGCTGAACACTCTACGAGGATGCGCAGGCTGATCTGCAGCATATATAGAGGATACCAGGTTCGTGTCTTTTGCGAGGCTTGCCGAGCGATTCTACACGCGTTCCCGAAGCCGAGCCTGATAAACTTGATATCAAATGACACGAAACTGGTATTATGTTTATCAGCTAATCCCCTTGTACTCTCTTACATTTTTGTAAGAAAGAATTTGGTCATCTGGAGCAGTGAGTGAGTGAGTGTTTAAGTTTTACGTCCCACCAACAGCTAAGGTCATACGGAGACGGGACCTCGGTTTAAAGACTCATCCGAAAGTCTGAAGAAGCCCGGGATCGATCCTGCGATCGTCATCTGGAGCAAATTCTTTCCTTTAAAAGTTGATCCCTATTGACATGGGAGACAAAAATACTTTTGGAAGAGTTGCCTCGTCTGAAGGTGTAGTTATTCCCCTTAATATGTTTGGTGTTGTCAATTTCCAGTTGTAGGGGTGACAGGTTTATGTTGCTTTTGATATTTTTTACAATAAAATTGTGTTCTATAAGCTAACAGTGAGGGACCAGATCAGACGACGCGTTATGTGGCGTCTGGTCTGTTTGCCAATGTCCAAGAACGGGACGCTTTCCATATGGGCCCCGTCAAGCAATTTTGGTACTGATCGCCTATGCGAGCAGCGAAGGTTCAGGCGAGCCTGCGCATCCGCGCAGTCTCGCCAGAACCTTCGCTGCTCACTCATACAAGCAGTTAATCAAGAGGAACCTTCAGACAGAAAGCCATATCCCTGGCCCCTCTGAATGGCTGGGCATGCGCAGTTAAAATTTGTCATGACGGAATGCTCGAAGACACAAGTTCGCTTGGCGGGGCACATATATGGGTTAAAATTGCGAACATATGACGCAGGAAAGAAAAAACTGAAAGTTTTTCGGTTAGCTAACTTCAAGTTCCATAAGGTTCATCCACAAGTATAAAAAATGAGCCATGTCACGGAAGAACATGTCTTCTGTCATTTGCTCAAAACGTACATTCATATCTGCATGTGCGGATCCAGTACATCGAAAAGGGGGTTCGTTTGAAAATCACTTAACATACGGATAACACCAAACACATTCTCGTGACAAAGCGCTGTTTTTCCCAGTCCGAAAAATCGTCTTTTTTTTTCTGGGGAAAAGTATATTTTATGCCTAAAACACCTCAGAACCGCGTAAAAGCGGCGGTTCTACCGAGTAACGATAATCTATGATCTTGTGCTCAAACAAAGAATATAATATAAACCAACATTTCCTCGAGTGGGGTTTACAAAGATGCTCATTTCAGGAACGTGTTAACGTCTATTTCAAACACAGTATAACCTGTCTTAGTGGCCTGCTCTAATAAGCAAGCAACCTGTCTTAAACAAGCATACATATGGTTTCCCAAAAAGGCATATGCATGAAATTTCACCTGTCTTAAGCAATCACCTGTCTGAAGCAAGGCTATTCTGGTTATCCCTTTGGTGCTTGCTTAATACAGGTTGGACTATATACTGAAAGTTTTGCCACCAAATACTGAAAACTATTCAGATAAAATTTCTGATTTTATTTGTATTTCCTCTCAAAGCAGAAATAGGAAAAAATACATACCCCTGTAATCCCCAGTTTTCCTATATAAAAGTGGGTTTAAGGGGATCAAAATTATATAGGCGTGTTTTCGTGATATTAACCTTTTCTTCTTTTGGTTTCTTTGGTGACAATTTTCAATCTTGACACTTCCATTCCAGTTAAAAAGGGTCACCGAACATGATTGATGCAAGAAGTAGAGTAGACGCTGACGAGATCGCTGATTAGGAGCCGTCTCATCAAGATCAGCACTGGTTGGATATGTATTTATAGTGGACTGTAGGGTATCAAGGTTTAAGAACCCTGACAACACAATAATTGAAAACAAGATTGGATGGGCAGAAACGTTCCCCGCACCCATTACGCAAACACGCCTATACAAACACATTGCCACCTTTATCGCCGAAAAAATGAAAATTTTATGACGAAAAATTGTGATATTTTTCTTATTTCTGCTCAAAATATAGATTGTGGGCACTCGTTAGAACCGCCTCATCGAGGCGGTTCTAACGAGTACCCACAATCTATATTTTAGAGCAGAAATAAGAAAAATAAGGTATACCCCGGAAACCCCAGTTTTACTATGTAAAAGTGGGGTTCAAGGGGTTCAAAATTATATAGGCGTGTTTTCGTGATGGCCCTCTAACCCCGCCACTGAATATACCGGCACATCTAAAATATGACATTAAAATATATATTATTTTATATATAAAAATATAAATATTACAATATATTGTAGGCACGACAGAACCTCCAACAAGACATGTACGCCCATCGAAGACTCAGATCTGCCTGCGCACCAATATTATCTAACCAGAGGCTTCTCTTGCTGCATGAAGGAGCATAGGACCCTTAGCTATCCTTAGAGCGCACAACGAAGACTCTGATCAGACTGCGCGGATGCGCAGGCTGATCTGAGCCTTCGTTTGGTGCACATATCTTATTATATGTTTTGTCATGCGCTGGCTCATATGTTTTTCTTTCTTTAGTCTTTTGTTCTTTTCTCCTTTACGATTCTACGGTCATTTCAATGTTCACATTTTGGTTATTTTATTTTATTCGATTTGCGGTTAAACATTCCCGTCAATTTTATAGATGTTTTTTGGAGATGTTGCTTCCAATTTGGCGGGACTTTTACCCAACATTGAGATTAAAGGACATCTCAAGACCTGCCGCCCATAAAACTATTAAAGTGTTTATATGCCTGGATGTTCCGACTCGCACCACTTTGCCTGGGTAGGCTTAGACTTCCAAGCGGTTAAAGGTCGGTTTCAGCTCCGCGTATAAGCACTTTGCAGCGACAACCTATTTCTCCAAGTCCTGTTTCAAATTTTCCGAACCGATCGTTAAAAATCGGAATCATAGGGGGAAAAATAAACATCCGGGTACTCACGTTTCCACCCACCTCTGATTAAAGAGCGGTTCCCTGTCTCTTTGGAACATGCGTCATTTACATGACGCTCAGCTAACACTAAATGAACTAAACTAGGTAGGTACCTTTGCCGGCTGTATATCGCCCCAACCCCGTTGTCATACGTATACCAGGTATGTCGGACTTTCGTGCGACACCAGGCCAAAACAAGCAAAATGTCTTAAAATGAGTCTCCGATTTTCGTTCTTTTATATGTTCTTTGCTCCTAAAGGCAACCTTTTAGCTTTTTATTTTACCTCACTGCAGCTGGTGTTAAGAGCCGTGTGGCGGCCGTATAAAGTCCCCCCGTGCTTCATCAAAGTGCAGATTATATTTTCATTTCCTTTGGGTTCATTGAGCCCATTCTGGTTACTTTGAAAATTGGATATCGCTTAAGCCGGTGCTAGGAGGCGTATGCAGCCTCGCAAGCTACATTGCTGTGCACAAAGAGACTCAATAAAACAGAGTCTCCGATTTTCGTTCTTTTATGTGTTCTTTTTTTAAAAGGTAACCTTTTAGCTGTTTATTTCATGTAGACGGGAAGTTGTCCCTCTACATGACTTGATACGCAGGCTTAATTAAGTTATCACTCTGCGTACACGCTCGAATACTCCGTTTCCCTTCAACGGTTGTGACGTCACGCACCTTATTCAAATTTTGTCGCAATCAGAAGAGAGCATTTAGAAAACAAATCTATACAATTAATTGTTACCTTTATCGCCAAAAAAAAATGCAAATTTTAAGATGAAAAATTGTGATATTTTTCTTATTTCTGCTCAAAATATAGATTGTGGGTACTCGTTAGAACCGCCTTGAGGCGGTTCTAACGAGTACCCACGGTCTATATGTTAGTGCAGAAATAACAAACATAAGGTTTACCCCTGTAAACCCCAGTTATACTATATAAAAGTGGGGTTCAATGGTAACAAAATCATAAAGGCGTGTTTTCGTGATGGGAATGTAGGTTTTAGAATGACTCGACTTGTTTCTTTAAGATTGCATTTATAACAAAATAGCGTTTAGTGGAAGGTTTCAAACCGCGAGAGCGTCCTGGTTAATTTACTTATTCAGTTATTTGCGATATGTTTAATAGTTAAAAGATGGAGATACGTAATTCTGTTGTTGTTGTTGTCTTGCTTATAATCCATTGTGTGATTGACAGAGTTAATTCTGGTAGGTACAGACCAGACCTCGGGGATATAATATTGGCCCTGTCAAGCGATTTTGGTACTTTTCGCCTACGCGAGCAGCGAAGGTTCAGGCGAGCCTGCGCAGACTCGCCAGAACCTTCGCTGTTCGCTCATACAAGCAGTGAATCAAGAGGAACCTTCAGACAGAAAGCCATATGCCTGGCCCCTCTGAATGGCTGGGCATGTGCAGTTAAAATTTGTCATGACGGAATGCTCGAAGACACAAATTCGCTTGGCGGGGCTCATATAATGCTATTAATCAAGTAATTTCGTAATGGCCCAGTTACAGGTCCTCGGTCAGCTGTATTGGCCTCGGTCATACAGCAGACCTAGGACCTTTAATTGGGCCAATTAATGTCAAGTTTATTAATTGACACCAGTAAAAAACATGATTAGTGATATTTGACCTCAGTGTTAATACGGATGCCTCTGAACAATACAGGATAGTCAATTAATAACAGTTTTTATTAATTGACTATCCTGTATTGATCGGAGGTCATCCGTATTAACACCAGGTCAACCAATATTAACTGAGGTCAAGTGAGGTAAAATATCAATAATCATCATTTTTTAATTGTGTCAATTAATAAAATTGTCATTGATCAAGTAATCTGGTATTGACCTGTACCTCGGCCAATACGAAATTACTTGATTAATAACATTATATTAATGCTCAGTTCCGTTAGGCATGAAATTTTCTTGTGCATAAAATTTAAAATGCCAACAGCCTTTGGTATTTTAAAATTCGCGAGCACGTTGCCAACCATTGGTCTATACACATCAAAGAAGGAAAATCCTGAAAATATTTACATGATTTATTACAGTTCCAAATGACATGTTTATTTTTATTTTACTGTGCAAGCTTACTTGAAAAAATGTAGCAATTATACTGAAAGTTCATTTTTTCTCCAATCTGTACATTTTAAAATTGCTTTTGTTCAGGTTGGGAGACTAACTGTTGGTTTTCGTTTGCTCCAGCATTTCAGTGGTTTCTTGCTGTCGAGTCTTCACCGTTGTTTCATCTCTGTGGTTATTTGATTTTTGTGTTCACGGAGATGTTGCACTTATTAGTTCTAATGCCTTCATGCGGACTGATCAAATTATTTGTCGAAGTCGCGACGAAAGTAAGGGCGAGGATCGTGGCCATGTAAAATTGATTTTAGCCCCCCCCCCCCCCCCCCACCCCCTTTCCACACCATCCACAGTGAATACGTTTCACTGACCGTTCCAATGCGGTATTTCTGTCGCGGTTTGTTTTTTCTTATGGCTTGTCTTGGGGTGTGTATGTATCGTTTATATTGGTTTATTTTGGATAGCCTATTGGCCGTTTAGTGGGAAAGTAAGTGTCCTTTTGGCTTTCCGCTATTGATGTTTCCATTAGGGTCTGTTGTTTCATGTTTGTGTTTCTTTCCCTTTGGTGTCTCTGATGAGAGCTGTGGATTAATTGTATCGATTCTTGATCATTGCCTTCACTTATTTTGACCATGGATTCTACAAAAAGAATTGTAAGACCTCACAATAATGTTCCTTGAAAAATGTTGTAATAACCGAAACTAGTCAGGAATAAAATTTGAATTAAGAATGATCTCTATTATTTAAATAAAACTTCACAATGTACAGAGTCTTAATTTCGATTGACTATGGCGTCACGTTATGACGTCACGTTAACAAGTCCGTGTATCAGCCCGACTTTAAATAGAGAAGACTGGGGCTTATAGGAGTTGACATTATTATGCCTCCAACTTCGAAGAAGTTGAGGGGGCATATTGGTTTTGCCCTCTTCTTCCGTCCTTCCGTCCGTCCCGCTTTTTTTACTGCATAGCATAACTTAAGGACCATGGGTGCTAGGTTTTTGAAGTTTCATATATGGATTCCTTATGAAAAAATAATTGACCCGTGTTTTTTTTTTTTCTCGTCAGGATTATGCCCCTTACTTTGCAAAAATACACTGAAATCTTGTAAGCAAGATATCTCAAAAACGGTTTGAGCTTTTGCCCTGAAACCTTACAGACTGGTTCACGATGATGAGTAGATGAACTGATTAACTTGTGAAAAAAATCCGATTTTTTTCTTGTCTTGAGTTATGGCCCTTTGATTTTTTTTGCGTTTTCAGCTTGTAAGCAAGATAACTAAAAACTGTTTGAGGTATTGCCCTGAAACTTAACAGAATGGTTTTGGATGATGAGAAGATGAACTGATTAATTTTTGACCAAATTCCATTTTTTTTCTTGAGTTACGCCCCTTTGAAATTTTGCGTGTTTTAAGCTTGTAAGCAAGATATCGCAAATGCTGTCTGAGCTATTGCCCTTAAACTTTACAGGCTGGTTCAGGATGATGAGTAGATGAACTGATAAACTTTTGAAAAAAAAAATCCGAATTTTTTTTCTTCAGTGCTGCCATACGCCCTCACGGACATTCTATGCAGGTGTATATTACATACACTCTAGTTTTGCAGGATGAAAGCCTACACAGTAATCATGTAATTATGGTAGGGTTCTTTAACCTGCACAGGGGGCCTCCAGTTAACGTCCCGATCCGAAGGACGGTGCATTAATGACATTCATCCCTGCAAATGATGCCAATGGAGCGTGTTCGGACACCGAAATTTTATCGCCGCTTCCGGGGATCGAACCCGGGACCTCTAGCATCAGAGGCAAGTGCACTAACCACTGAGCTATCACGCTATTAACTTCAGTTTTTCTTGTGTTATGTTCCTTCTAAAATTTCAGCATTGCATTCAAATAAAAAAAGATATGTCAATTACTGTTAGGGACAAGCACTGTTAGGGTCAAGCACTGTTAGGGTCAAGCAGTTGGGGGCATTGTGTTTCATAAACACTGGCTCTAGTTTTTCTTCTTTCTGCTCAAAGACATAGGTTGTGGTAACTCGTTAGAACCGCCTCATGCAGGTGGTTCTGACGAGCACCCAACGACCTATGTTTTCAGCATTAATGAGAAAACTATTGCAAGTTTTCATCAGAAAAAAACAAGGTTTGGAGAAATGAAATCATACACTTTATTACACGGATATGTTATCGTAATGAAAAACCCATAATCGATTATTTACTGATTTGCCTGACACGATTGATCATCGATTAAATCGCAACTATCGTTCGCCGCAAACGTCTTAAAATATTGGTTGTTTGCTTTAGATTTCTGGAAGAGTTTTGTAACCTATCACGCCAACATTTCTATATATGTTTGACCCCCTTGAACCCCACTTTTATTCAGTAAAACTGGGATACACAGGGGTAAACCTTATTAATCCCCCGCCGCGAAACGGAGCGGGGATTAAAGGAATGGCATTCGTCTGTCCGTCCGTCCGTCTGTCTGTCAATAACACATCTTATCCGCTCCATAGCTCCTGAACCCTTTGATAGATTTTCATTAAAATTTGTTCAATTATTCGTCTCAGAGAGCTGATTAGCAGAACTCATAAATGAACCATGCCGACTCAAGGTCAAGGTCACAGTTGAAGGTCACGAGTTTGAAACTTGAAATTTTGTGTCCTTTACCGTTGGAAGGATTTTCATTAAACTTTGGTCAAATATTCTTTTCAGTGAGATGATGTGCAGTACCCATAAATGAACCATGTCCATACCAGGTCAAGGTCACATTAAAATGTCACGAGTTTGAAACTGTGTGTCCGTTCCATATATCCTTTACCCTTCAAAGGATTTTCATTAAACTTTGGTCAATTATCCCCCTCAGTGAGCTGATGTGCAGAACCTATAAATGAAACATGCCGACTCAATATCGAGGTCACAGTTGAAGGACACGAGTTTGCAACTTTGAATTTTGTGTCCGTTCCATATGTCTTTTATCCCCGCAAGCAGTTTCATTAAACTTTGGCCAAATATTCTTTTCAGTGAGCTGATGTGCAGAACCCATAAATGAAGCATGCCGACACCAGGTCAAGGTCACATTGGAAGGTCACGAGTGTAAAACTTTGAATTTTGTATCCGTTCCATATCTCCTTTACCGTTCAAAGGATTTTCATTAACCGTTGGTCAATTATCCCCCTCAGTGAGCTGATGTGCAGAACACATAAATAAACCATGCTGACTCAAAGTCAAGGTCACAGTTGAAGGCCTCGAGTTTGAAACGTATCACAATCACTATTTTTCATCTTAACACTTTCTTTTTTTTCGGCGGTAAAGTTTACAATGCATTTATACAGGCGTGTTTGCGTCATAGCATTACGACAACACGCCTCTGCTTTAGAACTAGCATTTAGTGGATGTTTATATATATAGAGAGAGGATCTTACATGAGTGTTCATGTATTATTGAATTTATTAAACTCGTTGAAGAAAAGGGATAAAATGCCGAGCATTTTATCCCTTTTCTTCAACGAGTTTAATAAATTCAATAATACATGAGCACCGAGCATTTTATACCTTTTTCTTCAACGAGTTTAATAAATTCAATAATACATGAGCACGAATGCAAGATTCTATTTATCATATGACATTTAAAACGCATTTTTCTCACGATTGTTTACAAAAATATCAATATTCCGCCATTAGAAAACGCGACGTCGTTAAGGACGTTGTACATGTAACGTTACGGGACGTATCTAGTTAATTTGCATATTTAATCCACTAGTGGATTATCGAAAATATTACATGGCGTTATTACACTCTCAGAAGCGACGTCATATGATAAATGTGTTTATTATTGCTAGTGCATATAGAAATTGTCCGTGCTCAATAGAACTGTCTCATTGAGGCGGTTCTAGCGAGAGCCACAACCTACTTTTAAAGTAAGAAAATACAAGTAAGAAATACCACTACCCCTGTTAACTCCGTATAAAGTGGGGTTTACCATGATGGCCATGACACGAACATGTTAGCCTGCTGACTGCGAGAAAAAAAACATGCTCAGATGAAGTGGTCATGACATTTGAATTACTACACGTATATAAATTCGTCACAAATTGTTAGAAGCCTTCATGGTGTAGTGGTTACGCTACTCGCCTTGTAAACCAGGGATCGCAGGATCGATCCCGGGCTTCTCCAGACTTTCGTGTGAGTCTTTAAACCGAGGTCCCGTCTCCTTATGACCTTAGCTGTTTGTGGGACGTAAAACTCAAACACTCGTCACAAATTGTTATAAGACAGCCACTAACTGACTTTCAGGCTCACTTTTCGTTATTAGAGGAACTAACCATTTTCTTGGATTGTAACTGTCCTTTTGGTTTTCCGCTACTGCTGTTTCTATTAGGGTTTATTTATTTCATGGTTGTGTTCCTTTCCCTTTGGTGTCTCTAATGGGAGGTGTAATTTCATTGTATCGATTCCCCATTACGAAAACACGCTTATACAAATGCACTGTAAACCTTAACGCCTAAAAACGAGAATTTTAAGATGAAAAATTGTGATATTATTCTTTTTTCTGCTCAAAATATAGATTGGGGATACTCCATGAGGCGGTTCTATTGAGTACCCACACTCTGTATTTTAGAGCAGAAATAAGGAAAATAAGGTTCACCCCAGTAAACCCCAGCTTGGCTGTATAAAAGTGGGATTCAAGGGGGTCATAATTATTTAGGCGTGTTTTCGTGAAGCGATCATTGCCTTCACTTCCATTTTAATTGTTTGGAGATCATGCATCATTATTAAGGTCACATCGAGCCGGTCAGTTCGAACCGAAGTTTTAATGACCCGAGTTATCCAACACAGTACCCATTCTTTCGCTAGACTCTGCAAACTGTCCTTCGTAAATCAGCACAAGGGAGAGAATGACCGTAGCAATGACTGCATTACTTCACGAAAACACGCCTATGTAATTTTGACCCCCTCAAACCCCACTTCTATATTGTGAAACTTGGGTTTAAAGGGGTAAACCTTATTTTTTACGGCGTAGCCGTTATGGTTTTGCTTTTGTCCTACATTTTTCGTTATTCCATTGGTCAATAAAACCACATGTCCAAGGAGATGACCATTTCATTGGTCAATGATTTGCATAAATAAATCTACTCAAAAGTACGACAGTTTACAGAAGTTTTAACCTAGGAAATGTTTCGTTTTTTATGTGAGACATGAATGAAAAATATATACAGTTTCGGCTTGCTCACCGTCTTGTCCTTTGATGACCATACGTCATATGTATAATTGTGTTTCTAGTGAATTCTGTAACTGCTGCGGTGAATAGCTATTTTGACCTAATTTCACGTGGTTGGTCTATATAGCGAAAGGAACCATTTCGCGAAAGGAAGAAAGGAAGAATTTTCTGCGAAAGGAATTGTTTGTTTGATTTGAGGTTTAACGTCCCGATCAACACTGTGTAGGTCATTTTTGAGACGTTGCTTCCAAGTTTGTGGGACTTTTACCCGACATTGAGATGAAATGACACCCAAGCCCTGTTGCCCAATGAAACCAATAAAGAAATATAGCATGACAAAAACATGTAATAATCGCATTACAAATTGACAGATGTTTAATTTACAATATATGCTAAATAAAAGTTGCAGTGTATCATTTGTCTTCAGCATACTTTATGTCCTCCATTTTAACACAAAATGGACATTTTCGAATATCATTAATGTTATATAAATTCTGAAAAGGAATAAGTGTAATTTGAGTTTCAATTAGGTGCACATAAGATCAAGTTTCCGTCCGTTTGTCTGCTCGTCCGTTTGTTCGTCCGCCTATGCGTTTACGTTCACCATAGCGACAACCCGAAATGTTAACCCTAGAATTTGTGTTCAAAAACAGTAAATGATAACGTTTTCTTATTTGTTGTGCATATACTTGAGATCATATGCTCTTGAAATGAGGTCATGTTTTTAACCTTGACCTTTTACATTGACCTTAGCTCAAACAGGCGGGACACCGCCCTCTGCAAAGCTATTTTTCCTCGCGTGACATCAGAATTGTTTGAATACAGTAAACCAGTTCATAGCTAGACAATTGTTGCTGTCACTATTGTAGCTCATATTGCACGACCCGCAGAAAAAGCGACCGACTGAAGTCGGTTGATTTTCTAAGAGTGCCCTAAAATCACCGTGTCATTCTGTCAGTCTGTCTGTCCGTCCGTAACCCGTTTGTGAAAATTGGTGATAGTGACTTAACCGCTTGGAATATTTAAACAATGTTTGGCATACTGATAGATATCAATGAGATCTAACCAATGAACTTACGAAATATTATATTCCATTTAGTATAGGCTCGCCGAGGCGAAAAAATGTGCAAATTTTCGAACTGCTTCTCCTCGGAAACCGTTGGGCCGATTGAAGTCAAATTTCATATGGAGCCTCTATGGGATGGGGGAAACCAAAATTTGCTCATGGGGTCCAGGTCACATGACCCAAATGGCCGCCAAGCCATATATGGTCTGTCTGTCTGTCCGTCCGTAACCCGTTTGTGAAAATTGGTGATAGTGACTTAACCGCTTGGAATATTAAACAATTTTTGGCATACTGATAGTATCAATGAGGTCTAACCAATGAACTTGCGAAATATTACATACCATTTAGTATAGCCTCGCCGAGGCGAAAAATGTGAAAAATTTCGAACTGCTTCTCCTCGGAAACCGTTGGGCCGATTAAGGTCAAATTTCATATGAAGCCTCTATGGGATGGAGGAAACCAAAATTTGCTCATGGGGTCCAGGTCACATGACCAAAATGGCCGCGAAGCCATATATGGTAAAAACCCTTCAAAATAGTCTTCTCCAGAACCACTTGGCAGATTTCCACGAAACTTGATAAATAACATCTGGGACGTAGGCCCATCATAAATTGCTAAAATGGTGACCCTGGGTTGACCTTGACTTTCTTTGTGCCTAGGTCAAACTTTGACACATATGCTTTTGTATTGGAAAAGTGAGAATTCATTTTATCCTGCAAACGATTCAGAATACAGTACTAAATTATTAGATATATTTTTGCTCCTTACGATAAGGCACATTTATTGGGGGAACCGTTTTAGGTGCAGGTCACATGACCAAAATGGCCGCCATACCCATATATGGTAACACTCATCAAGCTAAAAGCATCCGGCGGGTCGTGCACTTCAGCTGAAGCACTGGTTTCTAAACAACCTTCCAATTAAATCTACGCCGCATATCTTTTTTAAAGATATTTCTTGTCTTATTTCTGTTCTTAGATATAGATTGTGGGTATTCGTTATAACCCCCCCCCCCTCCCCCCCTCCCCCCCCCCCCCGATGAGGAGGTTCTAATGAGTACCCACAATCTATACTTTGAGCAAAAATAAGAAAAATATCACAATTTTTCATCTTAAATTTTCATTTTTTCCACCATAACGGTTACAATGTACTGGTAAAGGCATGTTTTATGTTTTCGTAATGTCAATCGCCATCAAAGAATGTTGCCGACGTGTTCATTCCAAGTGATCATGAATTGTTCAAAGGTTTCACATTTTTCTGTTATTAGAATTACAAGAGCAAAATTTAGAGAACTTCTTTAAATATATTTCCTCTCATTTTAGCAAATCATATGGTATGTCACAGCATTGACAGCACGTGACCAAGCCCGTGAAATGAACACCCCTAAACCCCACTTCAAGTTATATTAAGAAAACTGAGGTTTACGGGGATTAACTTTATTAATTGTTAACATCAAATTGCAACTTAAAATCATTTGTGACGTTATTAATGCATAGCGGAAGAAATCTGTAAAACATCAGTGATCACTGTCTGTAAAAATGTCATATGCCATTTTCTCATTTTATTTCATATTATTTCATTTTATCTTTTTTATTCTGTTCTATTCTACTTTTATTTCAGGGTGTTTACTGCCGCCTTTCTCGTGCATGAACGGCGGCACGTGCGAAGGATATTCTTGTGATTGTGTGCCAGGCTACGCTGGAGATAATTGTCAGATAAGTAAGTAACTGATTTTTCATGTTTTACGGCCCTTTAAAGATTATTTCAATCATATCGTGTCGATTGTTAATCAAAGATGGGCGAAAACCAGAGAACCCGGAGAAAAATCACCCGACCTTCCATTCGTTGCAGAACTTATGTCTCATATGTGGTCCGAGCCAGGCTTGAACCACAGCGGTGAGAGACCTAATGATTGAGAGTCAGCGCTCTTATCCACTAGGCCACGGAGGCCCGTCATAAGTAACTGGTGGTTTGTTTATATGTTCTTGTCATTTGGGATCATTGATTCCATTGTGGAATTTTGGAAATATTTGAGGGTCACTGATGAGGCCTATATGGCCGAAACTAGCTAGTCTGACCCAGAAAACATGTACAATCCATATTTTCCACTTCTGAAGTGTATTCCTTGCTTCCAAAAGATAACCCTTTATAGAACATACTTTACACATCACATTACCAAGTCTTTGCAATAAACACCCTCCTAAATCCCACTTTTTAAAGTGAAAACTGGGGTTAAGAGGAATATACCGTATTCGACCTATTTCTCGCACCGTGCGCTTAGTTTTTTCAATCTACCTAATAAGCGCACACATAATACGAAAAAAGACGAAAAAAAGCTTCCCGTATGATTGTTTTATAGAGTTGAATTTCAGCATAGGGGTTCAACACATATACATATGACTGTCTGGGTCAAAGATTCAGCAAAACTCAATATGCATTTGTTGGGAGGTTACTGTAAAGTGTGCGCTTGTGTATTTTTCCAGAAAAAGCTTGGGTGTGCGCTTACAGGAGCATGTGCGGTAAATAGGTCGAATACGATACTTTAATTTTTCTTATTTCTCTTCCTCGACATAGGTTGTGGGTACTCGTTAGAACCGCCTCAATGAGGCGGTTCTAACGAGTACCCTCAAACCTGTGTTTGGAGTAAAGAACAAAAAAGATAAGAAAAAGAAAAACACAATTTTTCAACAGAGAATAACCGTTTTGGAGATAAAGATTATTTCACTATGTCAAATGGGTGTGTTATCGTAACGGTGTATAGAGGATCTTTCATGGGTGTTCACGTATTATTGAAATGATTAAACGAGATGAGGAAAAAGGATAAAATGCAAGGCTATGTCGAGCATTTTATGACATTTTTTCAACGAGTTTAATGATGCATTTATTAAACGAGTTGAGGAAAACGGATATTATGCGAGGCTTCGCCGAGCAGTTTATTCTCTTTCCCCAACGAGTGTAATAAATTTAATAATACATGAGCACGAAAATAAGATGAAATTTAAAAGGTATTTTATTTTCAATTTATTGCGGCCGCCGCCCATCGGGGCTTGAAGAAATAGATGGGCTGCATGATGCTTCCACGCAGAGCTGAAACCGATCCGCACACGAGTACTGGTAAACCGCTTAGAGGATCTAAGCCTGCCCAGGCAAAGCGGTGCGAGAGTCGGCCCGTCCATGCTTATAAACCCTATTGGTTTCATTGGGCGACAGGGCTAGAGATGTCATTTCATGTCAATGTCGGGTAAAAGTCCCACAAAATTGGAAGCAACGTCTCCAAAATGACCTTTACAGTGTTGACGGGGACGTTAAACCTCAAATCAAACAAACAAACAAAATTTTCAATTTATTTTTACAAAAATATCAATATTCCTTCCTTTAGTAGTTGTGACATCATTAAGGACGTCGTACGTGTAACGTTCAAGTATCTAACTTATTTGCATATTTAATCCACTAGTGGATAACCGATTTTAATATATGACGTTTTTAAATTCTCAGACGCGACGTCATATGATAAAACATAATAGCATACATTGTCCCTGCATGTTCAAGGGAGCTCGTTTTCGTGTTTGAACCCGGTTAAATCTGTCCCCCTGTATCAGGTCGGTTGTACCGGCCAACCATTGGGTCTGGATCAGTCGTAGGTGGATGCTCAGGCTTATCTGGGCATCCCGGCATTTTCTTTGGATGTTTGAGTGTTTTTTTTTTTTGTGTGTTTTTTGTTGTTGTTGTTGTTGTTTCATGTGGGAATCTACTTAATACTGATGAAATCAGAAAATTTACAAAATATGAACCCGATTCCACTGAAGGGTACATTACGTTTGAAGAAGCTGCTATGATTCTGAATAAATTTGTCCATTGGTTAAGGAGGAGAAGTCGTTTAAAGGTTTTTTCTATTTTAAGTTTCTTTATCCGAGCGGAATGGTTTGAGCATTTTTGGTGGAGGGTCATCCATTTCTCTGACATTATTTCATAATCCATCCACTGGTTAAGGAGAAGACGTTTAAAGGTCTTTTCAAGTTTTAGCTCTGGTGGTAATTTTGTTAATCTTAGCGTAGCGGTTTAAGCAGTTTTGGTACACGGTCACCAAGGAACATCCCGGTGAAATTATTGCAAAGTCGTTTAAAGTTGTTTATATATATATAATTTGATGTTGATTATATATTTGATGTTGAACGTCCCCGTCAACACTATATGGGTAATGTTGGTGACGTTGCTTCCAATTTTGGGGGACTTTTACCCGACACTGAGATGAAATGACATCTCAAGCCATGTCGCCCAATGAAACCAATAGGGTTTATAAGCACCGACACGCGCCGCTTTGCCTTGGCAGGCTTAGATCCTCTAAGCTGTTTACCAGTACTCGTGTACTCGGATTCAGCTCTGCGTGGAAGTATCATGCAGCCATTTATTTCTTCAAGCCCCAATGGGCGGGGCAAATCAAATGATTAACTTGGAAGCATTTATCAACAGTATGAAACTAACATCGTTAAGAAGGGTAGTAACATTAGACTGTCCCTGTCAATCAGTCTTCAGAAATATTATAAATTTTCAAGAAATATCTAATTTTTGGAAGGGATTATATATATAATATCTCTTAAGAAATGTTAAAAATAAATTTTTGACATAAGTACTGAAAGCATATGCAGATACTCTACTCCTTAACCAACAGGGTACTGATCACGTGAACAATTCCGTGAAATAAAGACCCCTAAAGCCCACTTCATATGGAGAAAACTAGGGTTGCGGGGGTAAACATTATTTTCCTTATTTCTGTATCAAGACATAAGTTGTGGGTACTGGTTAGAACCGCCTCAATGAGGCGGTTCTAACGAGCACCCAAAACCTATGTTTGGAGTTAAAATAAGAAGGATATGAAGGGTAGCCATGTTAGAGATGTAAAATGCACTTTGATGCACGGGTAAGGGAAAACCATGTTCTACATAGCCCTATCTTCAATATTAATACGATACAAATACGTAACAAGCCAATGTATATGAAAAGTTGACATCAAAAAGGTTTGATCGGGTGGGCCCCTCGGAGTTTAACTGTTGGTTTTCTTTTGCTCCAGCAATTCTGTTGTTGTATGCTGTCGAGTCCTCAACCTTGTTTCATCTCTGTAGTTTTTTTATTTGTATGTTCTCGGAGATATAACACTGATGAGTTAGGAAGCCTTCATGCGGACTAAACAAAATTAGTGTATACCGCGACAGAGGTAAGGGCGAGGATAATGGCCATGTAAAATCGATTTAAGCCCCCTAGTGGAATTTTTTCCACTGACCGTTCCAAGGCAGTTCTTCTGTGGCGGTTTATTTATGTTGTTGTTTGTTACTTACTGTGTGTATCACTTGTGTCTTTTTATTTTGGATGGCCATTTGGCCACTTTGTTGGAAAGTAACTGTCCTTATGGCCTTCCTTTGTTTAAGTTTCCATTATGGTCTGGTTGCTTCATGTTTGTGTTTCTTTCCCTTTGGTGTCTTTGATGGGTGGAGTAAGTTAATTGTATCGATTCCTGATCTTTGGTTTACTTCGACTTTTAAAAAAAAACAGAAGAGAAGACAATGATCAGTGTGTTAATGACACCATCCATGCAAACGGAGAATGTTTTTTTACAGAATGAATTTGAAGATATGTACAACGAAAAAAAAAAACATTTCAAATTTCTATGATAAATACAGGCAATTAAGGATTTTGGAACGAAGCATAAAATCATTCACTTCATTATGAAAATCTACTTACACCATTTCGTCCTGCAAATATATTGTTCCATAATGGATCCAAAGGGATGCACAGATTTCATTCAATTCTTTCTATTCTTAATAGAGAAACAAGAAAAATCTACATCCCAGGATCAGTGCAACACTATTTCACGGGTGAACATCAGGAACACTACCGCGAAATCATGTAATCATAAATAATTTGTTCCCACGACACATCCGGGACCCGGAAATTATAAACGAAGGTTGGTGCTGTCGCGTTTTTTTTTTTTTTTTTTTATTTATTGTAGAAGAATGAGCAAATAATATAAAATTTCGGCAATGCCGTGCCATGTTAATCTGATTTAACTTTCTAGGAAGGCCGAAAGAAATATTTATAAAACCGTTGCCGAAAGTAGGCGACCGTGATAAAATCGAACACAGGGTTAATGTCAACACGAATGAATGATGCAATTGTTTTGTAAGTTTTCGCTTAGAACGAGATTCTTTGACGCATGTCCTGGATTGTCGGCCCTTAGTCTAACTGTTGGTTTTCTTTTGCTCCAGCATTTCAGTGGTTTCTTGCTGTCGAGTCCTCACCGTTGTCTCACCTCTGTGGTTCTTTGATTTTGTGTGTTCACGGAGATGTTGCACTGATGAGTTAAAAGGCCTTCATGCGGACTGAACAAATTATTTGTCTAGATCGCGACGGAAGTAAGGGCGAGGATTGTGGCCACGTAAAATCGATTTAAGCCCCCCAGTGGAAATCTTTCCACTGACCGTTCCAAGGCGGTTCTTCTGTGGCGATTTATTTATGTTGTTGTTTGTTACTTACTGTGTGTACTCACTTGTGTCTTTTAATTTTGGATGACCATATGGCCATTTTGTGGGAACGTAACTGTCCTTATGACCTTCCTTTGTTTAGGTTTCCATTATGGTCTGGTCGCTTAATGTTTGTATTTCTTTCCCTTTGGTGTCTTTGATGGGTGGAGTAAGTTAATTGTATCGATTCCTGATCTTTGTTTTACTTCTACTTATTCAGCATTGAAATGTAAAATTCTAATCAGCCCATGTACTGTAAAGGAGTATTGCCGAGATTTGCAGGCACTTTAGCCCCCACATCATCGCGGCAGTAAAAAAAAAAGAATATCATACATAGAGGATCTTACATGAGCGATCATGTATTATTGAATTTATTAAACGAGTTGAGAAAAAGAGATAAAATGCGAGGCTTTGCCGAGCATTTTTTCCCTTTTCCTCAACGAGTTTAATAAATTCAATAATACATGAGCACGAATGCAAGATTCTATTTATCATATGACATTTAAAACGCATTTTTTCACGATTGTTTACAAAAATGTCAATATTCCGCCATTAGTAAACGCGACGTCGTAAACGACGTCGTACATGTAACGTTACGGGACGTATCCAGCTAATTTGCATATTTAATCCACTAGTGGATTATCGAAAATATTACATGGCGTTATTACACTCTCAGACGCGACGTTATATGATAAATGCCGTTATTTACATTCTCAGACGCGACGTAAAATGAGCCCCGCCAAGCGAATTTGTGTCTTCGAGCATTCCGTCATGACACATTTTAACTGCGTATGCCTAGCCATTCAGAGGGGCCAGGGATATGGCTTTCTGTCTGAAGGTTCCTCTTGATTCACTGCTTTATGAGCGAGCAGCGAAGGTTCTGGCGAGACTGCGCGGATGCGCAGGCTCGCCTGAACCTTCGCTGCTCGCATAGGCGATGAGTACCAAAATCGCTTGACGGGGCCCAATTGTTTAAACCCGTTAACCCATTTAAATGAAAGCACTGACGGCACTAGAAGGTCGTTTTTCTCTGAGCTGCGTATTGCAGTATTTGTTTCATTGATTTTAGGTTTAACGTCCGCCTCAACACTATATAGGTCATTTTGTAGACGTTGCTTCCACTTGTGTGGGACTTTTACCCGACACTTTGAGGAAATGACATCTCAAACCCTGTGGCCCAATGAAACCAATAGGGTTTATAAGAATGGACGGTCCGACTCGCACCGCTTTGCCTTGGCAGGCTTAGATCCTCTAAGGGGTTAACCAGTACACGAGTGCGGTCGGTTTCAGCTCTGCGTGAAAGCATCATGCAGCCAATCAATTTCTTCAAGCCCCGGTTGGCGGGGCCGGCGTAATGCAGTAAACCTGTCATAGATGCGATTTTGATCACCTCTATTATGCAAGCAAACATGCATTTGGTTTCTTCCAAAAGGTAAATGCATTAAAAATTGCCTGTATCAAGCACGCACCTGTCGTAAGCAAGCGCATTTTTTGATATCGGTTCGTAATATGGCAAATGTTATCATTACCTAGATACTGTTGAGAGTGCACTTATAAACTGTTGTCTCTCCTGACATACAGATGTGTGTGCACCAAACCCTACTGCATGTATACGAGCTATTTGTATCCTTAGATATTGGCGAGCGTGCTCTATACTCCACTACGTGTTTACGTGTAACTGATGACCCTCCATTGATTTAGACGAGCGCGAAATTCTTCTTGGAGCTTGTGGTGAGGAACTTTTTTCTCTCTGCAAGTTGTGTGTGTTTGAGTGTTAAATCCAACCAACATATAAGGTCATTAGGAGACGGGACCTCGTTTAAAGACTTATTCGAAAGTCTGGAGAACCTAAGAGTCGCATCTACTGCTCTTGTTTACGTTATGAGTAGATTAACCACTACAGCACAGAAAATTCCAATTTAGTTCACAGGCACTGTACATACTAGTTGCTTACATATCACTGTTGTCTCTCCATAGATATTGACGACTGTGCAGAAAACCCTACTGCTTGTTTAAATGGTGGCTCGTGCATTGATGGCGTAAATAGATTCACGTGTAACTGTGTACAGGGCTACACTGGAGACTACTGCGGGATCAGTAAGAGTCGTACTTCAATAATTATTAGGGGTTATTTGGATTTATTAATCTTTCAAGATCATCTCACTTATGCAAGCCGTTTTTTTAACACGAAGGGGTGTAAAGCTGGTATAGTATACATGGAGATGCATACCCGATAATTAGTACTAGACATGACAAGAACAGAGATGATCCTACAGAGTAGAAGTGGAGGCAATGATCAGGAATCGATTCGATTAACCCACAGCTCCCAACAGAGACACCAACGGGAAAGAAACACAAAAATAAAAAAACAGGACCCTAATGCAAACATCAATAGCGGAAAGCCATTAGGACAGTTATTTTCCCACAAAATGGCCAATTGGCAATCCAAAACAAAATAATGTAAGCGATACAAACGCTCAAAGACAAACCATAACAAAAATAAACCGCGACAGAATAACCGCCTTGAAACGGTCAGTGAAACGAATTCCACTAAGGACATAAACTGCTACATCTCGGAGGCTTCTTATTTAGTCCACAGGCACTGTACATACTAGTTGCTTACATGTCACTGTTGTCTCCCCATAGATATTGACGATTGTGCAGAAAATCCTAATGCTTGTTTAAATGGTGGCTCGTGCATTGATGGCGTAAATAGATTCACGTGTAACTGTGTACAGGGCTACACTGGAGACAACTGCGGGATCAGTAAGAGTCGTACTTCAATAATTATTTTTTGGGAGTTTATTTGAATGCATTAATCTTTTATTATTAACTTGCTTATGCAAGCCCATGTTTAATAATATGGGATAGAGCTGGAACAAATGCAGATAAATACCCGACATTTAATAATGGGTAGACATGAAAGAGCCTCGAATCAAGAACAACAATAAACCTACAGATTACGTCAGTACTTTAAATCATAGGTGTCTACTACATGCAATTACATATCAAATATTTAAGGTATACGAATGGATTTTAAAAGTTTACCTATGTCTGGAAAGGTATACACAATAATACCAGGTAAAACGCTGGTATTTTTCAGACTATGTAGAACATTTAAGATATTTCTCAATGTATTCTACAGGGTTTAGGTATTCTACAGGGTTTATTATTTTTTTCTGAAATTTGCATATGGACAAAATGTAACACAAGAGAGTAGTTCAAAATACACATAGAGCAAAATTCCAACAATAAGAATTTTCGAAGTGGTCTTTTGCATAGTGTTTCTCCTAGAAGTACTGACTGGTCGGGTGTCTTGACCTTTTAATTGCGCTCCAGTAACTTTGACGCATTTTACGTCGATATCGCGACTATAATGCCTACAACCACAAACAAGTATCAAAGCTACGCTCCACCAGCACTCTCAGTGCTTTGATTCCTCATCTCTTTAATCGATTCAATAATACGTGATAACCCATGAAAGGTCCTTTATACACCGTTACCATAACACACCCATTTAACATACTTCTGCTCAATGTACTAACTCGGCAGGTTATTTGACCCTGACCTTGCGCTTAGAACAATCCTCTGTACACCGTTACCATAACACACCCATTTAACATACTTCTGCTCAATGTATTGACTCGGCGGGTTATTTGACCTTGACCTTGCGCTTCATTGAGACTTACACATTGAACGTCTAATTGTGGATACTGTGACTGTTGCACAACAGGTGCGACGCCGCCTTCTGTGGAATACTTATGACAACTACATCACACCACATATTGGTGTTTTTGTTACGAGATGGAATAGGAAACTTCTCTGGTGCTTATGCACATCTAATTTATTTTAGTAAGTATATTGCTAGGCGGTGCGAGTGAAATATTTTAGGTGAAATACGGTAGGCAAAATGTGCTGCTCCATGCACAAGTCATGCACGTATCATACGATGTATGCATGAGTGGTTTGTGGAGATTTTTTTTTCCATACAGTTGGCCGCTATAAGGCTGATTTCTATAAAATTTGCCTAAAAATCGCCAACCGCCAAATTGTGCCATATATAATTTTCATTCCAGTAACGATGTTGTGTGTGTTTGTTTTGACGGGAGTTATACCATTGATTTATAGGGAAGTTTCATCATTTTTCCCTAGGGGAAATAATATTTTAACGCAAATCAATTATCTACTTGAGAATGCTATATGGCTATGATTGTGGACGGTATCTTCACTTTGCCACGATTTTAGCGAGCTAACACGAGTATGCTGGGTTTTCCGGTACTATTCATAGGTATAAATACCCTGAAAAACTAGCATTATTCAGCAGCAGGTCTAGTGCGAATAAATGAACACAACACCGTGGCGGGACAGAAAATGAATATAGAACGGGATGTTAAATCTATGTTTAGTATTATTTTTTGTATAAACATGCTTGTAGGTTTTTGAGGGGTTTACTTCTAGTATACCCCAACTTTCTGAAGCCTATTCTGAATTCACTTTTGAAGCCTCTGTGGTGTAGTGATAAGGCTACTAGCTTTACCAGCTAGAGGTCGCAAGATCGATCCAAGGCTTCTCCAGCAGTAGAATGAGTCTTTTTAAGCGAGGTCCTGTCTCATTCTGACCCTAGATGTTGGTGAGACGTAAAGTTTGGACACCCGCTCATTCTAGATTCATTTTGGCTTTTAGACCCCTTTGTAGAATATAATTAATTAACGTCGGGTAACTTGTTTGATCCATAACTTTTGACTAACAGTGGTTAGAAAACCGTGGTCTCGTCTCTATATATTAGGTGTAGAGGTAAAATTAAGACGGGTTTATTTATGATGTTGTTTGTTACTTACTGTGTGTATCACTTGTGTCTTTTAATTTTGGATGGCCATATGGCCATTTTGTGGGAAAGTCACTGTCCTTATGGCCTACCTTTGTTTAGGTTTCCATTATGGTCTGGTCGCTTAATGTTTGTATTTCTTTCCCTTTGGTGGATGGAGTAAGTTAATTGTATCGATTCCTGGTCTTTGTTTTACTTCTACTTTAACCATATCTTCATCATCAGGGCAAACTCTTTCAAGAGCCTGTCGGGTTATCCGTGATGATGAACCGTGATGAATTTGATTTTTACAAACATGTTCATGTTGATTAGAAATAATTTTGTTCAAGAAGAATTACGAGTTCATTTTGTAATGATGCCGTTTTTGTTTGAGAACTCGGTTTATACATGTATGTACATAAAAAGAATGTGATAATGATAAGTGAGAGTGTTTGGTTGCCACACGTTATAACGGCCTGAGCGGAGTGATTGACGTCAGCTGCGTCATCAGCGTCACGAGAACGGTTGTGACGTGGTGCCTACCAAGTACAGAAAGAATTTACGGCAAACAGTGTTGATCTTTATGAGACACTAACAAATGTTGTGAAGAATAGATGAAAATCTTCCTGTTAGTTGTTTCTAGCTGTTGTTAATGTAATGAATTTGTGAATAGCTATATTTGTGAGCCGTGTCGCGAAGAAGGATATGAAATAGAGTTTGTTATGTTTCCTGTAATTGGCTGGTGACCAGGTAGCGCAAAGGCTTTGTCTTTTCAATTGCCGTTTACCTGTGATAATGTAGTGAGCACGAATTTGATGGGTATTATGCTCAGTAGTAGTGAGCATTAATTGATTTCTGTAGTGCTCAGGAAGGAAACATAAACTTTGAGTATTTTTGTGTCAAGCGCTGGGTGCTGATAATTTGATGCACAGTCAGGTTGGGTTCTGCTGTGCAGTTACTTGTCGCATGCACTGATCAGCCTATGTGTCTGGTCGGCGCATGCGCAATAACGGTATATGCATGAACATATTCTTACTTCTCCGGGAGGGGGGTCATGATCTAGCATGTACGTTATGTGAACTGTATCTTAGTCGATTATCGTAATTTGCAGGCACAACGATGTGTGGTGACCTGCTGTTCCCTGCAATATAGGCGCAGGTACTGGGGCGACGCTGTTGGTTTAGTGTCAAGCAAGGGCGGAGAGACCCAATAACAGACCGTCGAGACCATATTAGACAGGTCGTGGAAAACAACCTGGAGTCGATTCAACCATATTAAACAGGTCGTGGAAAACAACCTAGAGTCGATTCAAACGAAGAAGTTACCGGGACTTCAAGTTCGTATTCAATCGATAAATAATATAAATCAACTTGTGGTCGACAAGGTCGACGAACTAGTTGACAGAAGTGCGCGAGAGGGGGTTCACGCTAAGTGAACTTATAATCTGGCCAGTCGCGTTTTTGTGTTGTTTCTTTTTCTTATTTTGTTGTTGTGTTTGTTATTTGCTTCTGTAGGCACTCACGTCACCCCGGTCCGAGCACAGAACATTGTTTTGTCTTCGAGACGGACGTCGTGAGTGGGCTATAGAAACAAATAAATGTGATGTTTTGTTTTAGTATTGTTGTATATAGATACTGTAAATAATTCATGTCATTCGTTGATATCTTTCTTGTGCCTTACCCCACAGCTGCACGTAAACCTGTCAGGGTTCACGCTCAGTTGTCTTGTCAGCATGGGGGTTTGCGGGACGCCGTAAACCCACATGTAACAGTTATGTTTTCTCTTCTTTGAAATAAACCAGTGTGAAATACACACTATATTCTGTTTACAATTATATGTTTTCTCTAAATAATGATTTTAGAGTGCACTTTAAACCTATTACTTGGTTTTGTGTCAAATGTTTTCTCCGCGAAGATACAGTTTAGAGTGCAGTATATTCCTACTACTTGGTCAACGTAAATTGTTTCTTTGAATAGATAAAGGGCGTAATCACTTTACCGTACGCTACAACCTAATTCTTGTTAACGCTAATGTTTTCTTTTCATCCATGGATATTGACGACTGTCTCAAATCCTACTGTTTGTTTTCCGTTGTTCTGTTCTCGTCATAGATACAAAGTAGAAGTAAAACAAAGATCAGGAATAGATACAATTAACTTACTCCGCCCATCAGAGACACCAAAGGGAAAGAAACACAAACATGAAGCGACCAAACCATAATGGAAACCTAAACAAAAGAAGGCCATAAGGACAGTTACTTTTCCAAAAAATGGACATATGTCCATCCAAAATAAAAGGACACAAGTGATACACACAGTAAGTAACAAACCGCAACATAAAAAACCGACACAGAAGAACCACCTTGGAACGGTCAGTGGAAAGATTTCCACTGGGGGGGGGGCTTAAATCGATTTTACGTGGCCACAATCCTCGCCCTTACTTCCGTTGCGATTTAGACAAACGATTCGTTCACTCCGCATGAAGGCCTCCTAACTCATCAGTACAACATCTCCTTGAACACAAATAATCAAAGAACCACAGAGGTGAGACAACGGTGAGGACTCGACAGCAAGAAACCACTGAAATGCTGGAGCAAAAGAAAACCAACAGTTACACTCCGATGGGCCCGATCAGAGACAGAGCATCAAGCACCACCCAACATTAACTTGAATTAGATCTCTCTAATTCTCAATAAGCCTTTACGTTGGAACCGTCATAGAATCTGAGGCCTGACCACCGGTGTGGAATTAAAGAGGGAAGCAAAGTTGCCAACCGTGATTGGGTTAACTACCATGTATGCAGTCTGTCGTATAACATCCATGTTGTACCCAATCTTTTTATGTCGAAGAATGATTTTACGAAAGTAGGTGCTGAAGTCATTGCGGTTATATATTTTCATGAATTTTTATACTAAGTCACCATAAAATTCGAGTTCCGATAGACCTGTGGCAGAAGAGATTTAAGTCAAATATTGAAGTTTGAAATTAAATCAGAATGGCGTCTATAAAATTTTAAAAAAGGCTTTGCGTAGTTTATGGTACTGATAACCCTGATTAAGAACTTTAGCCGTTAATAATGTATTACGAGTGTTAAAGTCAGTTACATGACTACACACTCTAGCCAATCGAATTACTTGGGAAATATAAACGCCATAGGATGGCGCACGAGGAACATCACCATCCAGAAAAGGAAAATTTACAATCTTAAAATCAAATTCATCGCGTTTATCATAAATTTTGCACGAAACAAACCCATCTGCAATAGATAGATGTAAATCCAAAAACGGGGCTTCGGTATCAGAAGAATTAGCTTTATTTAACTGAAGTTCTTGGGGGGGGGGGGGGTAAATCTGACTGATCAAACCATCGAAATAGGTATTATCAATATTTAATAAATCATCTAAATATCTAGAAGTGGAGCTAAAAGCTTCAATAATTTCAGATTGGTTATCAATGGAAAGCGACAACATGAAGTCTCTTTCATAACAATACAAGAACAGACAGCCACAAGAGGTGCGCAGTTCGTACTCATCGGAATACCCACAATTTGTCTAAATAACTTAGTACCGAATCTAATATAAATATTGTCAAGTAGAAAGGTTAGGGCATCACACACTTTCTGACATGACCAAAGTGTATAATACTTATGCTCTTTAGAAGTGAAAAATGCATTTCTGACATTACATGCATGATAGAGAGAATCAGACCTGTATGAATTAAAACAGTACTGCTTGATGATATGTTTTTGTTTTTCTTTCCTCTCCTTAGATGTATAAAAGAATGTACTAGACGCTACTGTCATAGATAAGGTCGAGTGTGCACTACACCCTACTACCTGCAAGAATAAAGTATTTTCTCTCCAGAGATACAGATGTTTGCGCGAAAAACACTACTGAGTGTATACATACAGTGAAATTCCGCTATTAAGACCACTTTCTAGCCTTCTAAAAGGCGGTCGCATTAGCGGGGTGGTCCTAATAATGGAATTGGTGAAAAAATATTGTTGGCAAGATGGATTTAAATTCTTTTTTTTTAATGTGTATTGTGTCCATTTTATTGCTATTTGGTAAATCTTTCCTTTTCCTTATTACATGTATTTATGTGCAGCATTACACCAATGTTCCAAAATAATTTTCTTAATATCTGAAGAAAACTGAGCTGCACTTTACCAAAATTATTAATACTATTTATTCAATTAGCCTTGATAGTGACATTTTGTCAAAACAACACACAAATTAGTACAGGTAAACTGCTGTTATTCACACCTTAAGGGATATGTGTGAAGTACTGTGAACATTGCCAAGACCTGTTGTAATGGTGAAGAATCCAAGAAAAATTTATACCTGACCAGTCGACAAAGAGATACAAATTTACTTGACGTGACCAAAAAGTGGTCTCAATAGTGAACAGTAATGACAGATTTGGTCTTTTGAAAGCGGTCTTAATACTGAATAGCGGGGTGGTCTCTTTATCGGAATAAATAGCAATTAATTATATAGGAAATAATATGGGTCTGGCAAAAACCGGTCTTAATAGCGGAGTGGTCCTAATATAGGGGTGGTCTTTAAGCGGATATTATTATTATCCACTGATATAGGCAACGTGCAGTATCCTCCGCTACTTGTTAACGTGTATCAATGGTGATTTAGACGAGGGCGCACTTCTCCCTAGAGCTTGGTTGCAAGTAATTTTTTTCTCCTCGTCAGTTGTATACGCCTTACCAACATGTAAGGTCATATGTCAGCCTCGATAGCGCAGTGTTTAACGCGTTCGACTTATGATCGAGAGGTTGTGCGTTCGAATCCGGCCACCGGTATCGAGGTGTGTCCTTGGGCAAGACACGAAATGACACTGCTCCACTCCACCCAGGTATAAATGGGTAGCAGTGTTGTAAAAGCCACTGCCTCTTTCTCTCGCGCGCGTGAAAACATCCGGAATGAGCGTTCGAGAGCGATTAAATAAGCTTGAAGCTTTCATCGCAATCAAACTAAAATAAATTAGTATAAACTAAATATGGAGACGAGACCTCGGTTTTAAGACTCATTCCAAAGAACTCCAGTGTCGAATCTACTGCTCAGGTTTACGTTGCGAGTAGCCTAACCACTACACCGTGGATGCTTCCAATTATTCCACAGGAACTGTACATACTAGTTGCTTACATGTCACTGTTGTCTCTCCATAGATATTGACGACTGTGAAGAAAACCCTACTGCTTGTTTAAATGGTGGCTCGTGCATTGATGGCGTAAATAGATTCACGTGTAACTGTGTACAGGGCTACACTGGAGACTACTGCGGGATCAGTAAGTGTCGTACTTCAATCATTATTGAGGGGTTATTTAGATTTATTAATATTTTAATATTTACATTTCCATTGTAAAGTCTAATGTAAACCTATAGAAAACAATTGCGTTCATACGCCCATGAACGCATCGAATCACATGATTTTCATTGACGTTAAGTGACGTCATTCTAAGCCATTGTTCTCTACGGGCGTTGATGATGTCAACGCTGCTCCGCTCTTTGTAGAAAAACAGCGTTTAAATGTTTTTAAGCTTTAAAAGTTTGCCCTACAAGCATTTTTTTGCCCATTGATGAGCGGCAAATAATGTAAATATAAAAAATAAACTTAATTTTTCTGCTTTTCACCGGGCCAGTAAGAGTCATACTTCAATCATTATTGAGGGGTTATTTAGATTTATTAATCTTTTAATATCATCTCATTTATGCAAGTTTAATGTACTGGCTCCGCAGGTTATTTGACTTTGACCTCGCGCTCCAGTGACTTTTCAACATTTAACGTCTGATTGTGGCTCCTGTTACTATTGTCCAGCAGGTGCGACGCAGCCTTCTGCGGAATTCTTTTGACAACTAATATGAACCGCACGTGTGTGTTATTCTTTTCTCTTCTTTGAAATATGCCAGTGTGAACTATACACTACTTTCTATTTACAAGTATATGTTTCCATAAATATTGATTTAAGATTGCGCTCTAAAATATTACTTGGTTTTCTGGCAATGTTGTCGCCACATCACGAAAAAACGCCTATATAATTTTGACCCCCCTTGAACCCCACTTTTATACAGTAAAACTTGGGTTTGCTTTAAACTTTATTTTAATTGCTTCAATGACATGTATATGTAACAGACAAATATATATTATCCAGGATTTGACATTAAGCTAAAAAGGCTTGTGCAGTGGCCATCTTTTCAGGGGTAAACCTTATTTTTCTTATTTTTACTATACTATAGATTGTGGGTACTCGTTAGAACCGCCTCGGTGAGGCGGTTCTAAAGAGTACCCACTATCTATATTTGTACCCACTATCTATATTTTGCGCAGAAATAAGAAAAATATCATAATTTCTCATCTTAAAATTTTATTGTTTTTGGTGGTTAAGTTTACAATGTATTTGTATAGGCGTGTTATCGTTATGACGTAGATACAGTTTAGAGTGCAGTATATCCCTATTGCTCGGTTAATGTAAATGATTTCTTTTAACAGATATAGAGCGTAATCACTTTACCATATGCGAAACCCTACTGCTTGTCAACGTAAATGTTTTCTTTTTATTCATAGATATTGACACCGGTGTTCCAAATAGAGGTGAAGGCAATGATCAGGAATCGATACAATTAACTCACAGCTCCCATCAGAGACACCAAAGGGAAATAAATACAAACATGAAACAACAGACACTAATGGAAACATCAATAGCGGAAAGCCAAAAGGACAGTTGCTTTCCCACAAAATGGCCAATTGACTAACCAAAAATAAAATAATATAAGCCATACCAACACACAAAGACAAACCACAGCAAAAAATAAACCGCGAAGGAAGAACCGCATTGGAACGGTCAGTGAAACGAATTCCACTAGGGGGGTGAGTGGGGAGCTTAAATCGATTTTACGTGGCCACAATCCTCGCCCTTACTTCCGTCGCGTTTTAAACAAATTAGTTGTTCAGTCCGCATGATGGCCTCCTAACTCATCAGTGCAACATCTCCGTGAACACAAAAAAAAAATCAAACAACCACATAGATGAAACAACGGTGAGGACTCGGCAGCAAGAAAACACTGAAATGCTGGAGCAAATGAAAACCAACAATTAGACTCCAATGGGTCGAACCAGAGACAGAGCATCAGGCAACATAGCTCTAAAATTATTATTAGAATGGGGAATCCGTACATAAGAAGCAGAATGGAACCTAAGGGGAGTTTAAACTTATTTGTGATACTCATATGTGTTTAAAAGGGTGATACTGTCAAAACTATAGCGATATTCATATAGGTCATTAAGTTAAACTGTATACGGAAGAACTGTAAATCCTTTAAATAGAAGGCGAGTATACCAAAGCAGAAGTGGAGGCAATGATCAGGAATCGATACAATTAACCCACAGCTCCCATCAGAGACACCAAAGGGAAAGAAACACAAACATGAAACAACAGACACTAATGGAAACACCAACGGCGGAGAGCCAAAAGGACAGTTACTTTCCCACAAAATGGCCAATAGGTATCCAAAATAAAATAATACAAGCGACACAAACACCCAAAGACAAACCATAACAAAAATAGACTGCGACAAAGCCCAGAAAACAGCTATGTCTATTAAAAGCCCATAGATATCTAACAAGCAATTGTTATACAACGAGGTACGAACATCGGTTCAATTAAGACCTTCAACAGATATCTAAAGGATGTGAAATTAAGGAACGATGAAAAGCAATTGTAAGAGCAATCGCTGAGGAGTGGAAAAAGAAAAGCATTGAATGCATGTACGGGGAGACCTTAACAAATCCTACTGTATCCTACTGTTTGTTAACTGTTATTCTGTTCTCGTCAGTGATACAGACCGGTATGAATTAAAACAGTACTGCTTGATAACATGTAATTTTGTCCTCTCCTTAGATAAAAGAGTGTACTAGACCGTAATGTCATAGATATGGTCGAGTGTGCACTACACTCTACTATCTGTTGGAATAAACTATTTTCTCCCCCAAGATACAGATGTGTGTGCGCCAACCCCTACTGAGTGCATACGAGTTATTCATCACGTGAACAAGTCCGTGAAATGAAGACCCCCCTAAACCCCACTTTATATAGAATAACTGGGGTTTACGGGGGTATACATTATTTTTCTTATTTCTGCTCCAACACATAGGTTGTGGGTACTCGTTAGAACCGCCTCATCGCGGCGGTTCTAACGAGCACCCTCAACCTATGTTTTCAGCATTTTTAAGAAAATAAATCACTGATTTTTATCAGAAAAGTAGCCATTTTGGAGGTGTGACAAATGCACTATGTCGCACGGGTGAGTTATCGTCATGTTTATCCTTAGATATAAGCCAGCGTGCACTGTCCTTCACTACATGTTTACGTGTAACTAATAACCCTCCATTGATTTAGGCTCACTTCTCCCTAGAGCTTGGCTGCAAGTGACAATTTTCTCACTGTCAGTTGTATGTGTTTGGGATTAACGTCCTACCAACGTCTAGGGTTATATGGAGACGGTACCTCTATGTCAAGACTCATTCGAAAGTCTAGAGAACCCCAGAGTCGAATGTACTACCCTGGTTTACTTTGCGGGTAGCTTAACCACTACGCTACGGAGGTTTCCAATTTAGTCCACAGGCACTGTACTTACTTGTTGCTTACATGTCACTGTTTTCTCTCAATAGACATTGACGACTGTGAAGAAAACCCTACTGCTTGTTTAAATGGTGGCTCGTGCATTGATGGCGTAAATGGATTCACGTGTAACTGTGTACATGGCTACACTGGAGACTACTGCGGGATCAGTAAGAGTCATACTTCAATAATTAGTGGTTGATGGGTTATTTGGATTTATTGATTTTATAATATCATCATACTTATGCAAGCCGATCTTCAACATGAGGAGGGTAAGGCTGGAATACATGGGGATATATATCCGACATTTAGTACTGGGCTAGTCATGAATGGAACTCGAACCAAAACAGCGATGAACCTACAGATAACGTCAGTACTTTTAACCATAGGCGTCTACTACATACAACTATATATCAAATATTAAAGGTATACGAAAGGATTTCAAAAGTTTACTTATGTCTGGTAAGGTATACACAATAGGTACATGGTAAAACAGTGGTAATAATCAGACTATGCAAAACATTTAAGATATTTCTCTCGGTATTCTACAGGGTTTAGTATTTTTCATGGAAATTGAATATGGACAAAATGTACAAGAAAGCAGTTCAAAACATGCATACAGTGAAATGCCAATAATCAGACCACCATACGGACTTTTCGAAGTGGTCTTTTGAAAAGATCCAAATGTGGTCTCTTACTAGTAAAAAAAACATAACAAAACAAAAAAAAATCTGGATGCAGAAAACACAAAGAAAGAATGACTGAAACTTATAAATATGTTTTAAAATAAAAATATGTCTGACTTTTAGCTGGCCTTAATTTTTGAATTCCATTGTAAACGGCAATTTGTGATGAGCATGATAATGTTGAAAGACTGCTAGACTACAGTGCATGTCACTTCTATTTAGCCTACTTCATACATTGAAGTTAATAACACTTAATGCATAGTAAGAACATTCGCAAGGATCTACGGTTTTCTTGGTTTTCTTCTGCTCTGACGTCGGAATGTTGTTAAGTCCTCAACCCTAATTCATGATAGTATTAATCTCTACATGACCATTTTACTCTATATTTTATTTTTACTCACCGTTGAGCTAGAACACCTCCATGCGGACCAATTTTTTATGTTATTGCACGACCCGCAGAAAAAGCAACCGACTGAAGTCGGTTGATTTCTAAGAGTGCCCTAAAATCACCGTGTCATTCTGTCAGTCTGTCAGTCTGTCCGTCCGTAACCCGTTTGTGAAAATTGGTGATAGTGACTTAACCGCTTGGAATATTTAAACAATTTTTGGCATACTGATAGATATCAATGAGATCTATTCAATGAACTTGAGAAATATTACATTCCATTTAATATAGCCTCGCCGAGGCAAAAAGTGTGAGAATTTTCGAACTGCTTCTCCTCGGAAACCGTTGGGCCGATTGAAGTCAAATTTCATATGGAGCCTCTATGGGATGGGGGAAACCAAAATTTGCTCATGGGGTCCAGGTCACATGACCAAAATGGCCGCCCAGCCATATATGGTCTGTCTGTCTGTCCGTCCGTAACCCGTTTGTGAAAATTGGTGATAGTGACTTAACCGCTTGGAATATTTAAACAATTTTTTGCATACTGATAGATATCAATGAGATCTAACCAATGAACTTGAGAAATATTACATTCCATTTAGTATAGCCTCGCCGAGGTGAAAAATGTGAAAATTTTCGAACTGCTTCTCCTCGGAAACCGTTTGGCCGATTGAAGTCAAATTTCATATGGAGTCTCTATGGGATGGGGGAAACCAAAATTTGCTCATGGGGTCCAGGACACATGACCAAAATGGCCGCCAAGCCATATATGGTCTGTCTGTCTGTCGTCCGTAACCCGTTTGTGAAAATTGGTGATAGTGACGTTACTGCTTGGAATATTTAAACAATTTTTGGCATACTGATAGATATCAGTGAGATCTAACCAATGAACTTGCGAAATATTACATTCCATTTAGTATAGCCTCGCCGAGGCGAAAAATGTGAAAAGTTTCGAACTGCTTCTCCTCGGAAACCGTTGGGCCGATTGAAGTCAAATTTCATATGGAGCCTCTATGGGATAGAGAAACTAAAATTTGCTCATGGGGTCCATGTCAAATGACCAAAATGGCCGCCAAAACCTATTTTGATAAAAACCCTTCAAAAAAAGTTTTCTCCAGAACCACTGGGCAGATTAACACGAAACTTGATAAATAGCATCTGGGACGTAGGCTCATCATAAATTGCTAAGATGGTGACCCTGGGTTCACCTTGACCTTCTTTGGGTCCGTCCGTAACCCGTTTAGAAAATTGGTGATAGTGACTTAACCGCTTGGAATATTTAAACAATTTTCGGCATGCTGATAGATATCAATGAGATCTAACCAATGAATTTGCGAAATATTACATTCCATTTAATATAGCCTCGCCGAGGCAAAAATGTGAAAATTTTCGAACTGCTTCTCCTCGGAAACCGTTGGGCCGATTGAAATCAAATTTCATATGAAGCCTCTATGGGATGGGGGAAACCAAAATGTGCTCATGGGGTCCAGGTCACATGACCAAAATGGTCGCCAAGCCATATATGGTCTGTCTGTCTGTCCGTCCGTAACCAGTTTGTGAAAACTGGTGATAGTGACTTAACCGCTTGGAATATTTAAACAATTTTTGGCATACTGATAGATATCAATAAGATCTTACCAATGAACTTGTGACATATTACATTCCATTTAGTATAGCCTCGCGGAGGCGAAAAATGTGAAAATTTTCGAACTGCTTCTCCTTGGAAACCGTTGGGCCGATTGAAGTCAAATTTCATATGGAGCCTCTATGGGATGGGGGAAACTAAAATTTGCTCATGGGGTCTAGGTCACATGACGAAAATGGCCGCCAAGCCATATATGGTAAAAACCCTTCAAAATAGTCTTCTCCAGAACCACTGGGCAGATTTCCACGAAACTTGATAAATAGCATCTGGGACGTAGGCCCATCATAAATTGCTAAAATGGTGACCCTGGGTTGACCTTGACCTTCTTTGTGCCAATTTTTGACACATATGCTTTTGTATTGGAAAAGTGAGAATGCATTTTATCCTGCAAACGATTCAGAATACAGTTCTAAAGTATAAGATATATTTTTGCTCCTTACGATAAGGCGCATTTATTGGGGGAACCGTTTTAGGTCCAGGTCATATGACCAAGATGGCCGCCATACCCATATATGGTAACGCTCATAAAGCTAAAAGCATCCGGCGGGTCGTGCACTTCAGCTGAAGCACTGGTTATGTTTGATACTGCACTGGAACTGAGCGCGAGGGTTAAAAATTCCCCCCGCTCCAGTGACCTTCTGATTATGGGTCCTGTGTCAATTTTCCAGCAGGTGCGACGCCGCCTTCTGCGGAATTCCTGTGACAAGTACTTATATGAAGGACTGCATGACATCACGTGTGTGTTATTGTTTTCACTTCTTTGAAATATATCAGTGTGAACAATACATTACACTCTGTTTATAAGTATATGTTTTCTCTTAGATATAAAAAGAATGAACTAGTCCCTAATGTCGTGGATATGCTCGAATGTGGACTACACCCTACCACTACCTGGCATAATAAACTATTTTCTGTCCAGAGATACAAACGTGTGTGCGCCAAACTCTACTGCGTGTATACATGCGAGTTGCTTTCTTAACCCTTCTCTTGCTGAATATTCATTTTAGCCACACCCACCTCTGACTTTGAACCAATCAGATTACTTGATGTTATTTATTCCTACAAATTCAATATCTGAATTTCAAACAGTGTAGATCCTGATCAGATGACTTCTTCAGAAGCCATCTGATCTGGATCTATACTGTTTGTCAAGATAGGGGTTGTCGTGAACAGCAATATAAGAGTTAAATATAGGCAAGCGTGCCGTATCCTCCACTACTTGTTCAGTGTAATTGATGACCCTCCATCGATTTGGACGAAGGCACACTTCACCCTAGAGCTTGGTTGCAAGTAACTATATTCTCCCTGTCAGTTGTAGGTGTTTGAGTTTTACGTCCAACCAACATCTAAGGTCATATAGAGACGGGACCTCGGGGTCGAATCTATTACTCTGGTTTACATTGCGGGTATTACACCTCTGAGGCTTCCAAGTTAGTCCACAGGCACTGTACCTGTACTAGTTGCTTACATGTCACTGTTTTCTCTCCATAGATATTGACGACTGTGCAGAAAACCCTACTGCTTGTTTAAATGGTGGCTCGTGCATTGATGGCGTAAATGGATTCACGTGTAACTGTGTACAGGGCTACACTGGAGACTACTGCGGGATCGGTAAGATTCGTACTTCAATCATTATTGAGGGGTTATTTGGATTTATTAATCTTTAAATATCATCTCAATTATGCAAAATAGAAGTGGAAGGCAATGATCAAGAATCGATACAATTAACCCACAGCTTCCATCAGAGACACCAAAGGGAAAGAAACACAAACATGAAACAACAGACCCTAATCGAAACGTCAATAGCGGAAAGCCAAAAGGACTGTTCCTTTCCCACAAAATCCAAAATGATATTAATATAAGCGACACAAACACCCAAAGACAAACCATAACAAAAATTAACCGCGACAGAAGAACCGCCTGGGAACGGTCATCGGACACGAATTCCACTGGGGTGCTTAAATCAATTTTACGTGTCCACAATCCTCGCCCTTTAGTCCTTCACGATTTAGACAAATAATTTGTCCAGTCCGCTGAAGGCCTCCTAACAACATCTCCGTGAACACAAATATCAAACAACCACAGAGATGAAAGCCGTTTTAACACGAAGGGTGCAAGGCTGGTATAGTATAGAACTGTGTTTCTTAGGACAAACGCTGTACCTTGGGTGCGATTTGTGCCTTCCTCCGATTAAGAGTTCAGTATATTCCCATTGGTCAGCTGACACCTGTCGAATTGACAAGTGCCAGCACATTGGAGGCCCTGGGAAGAGCAGTTCATAAACTAATCCCATTTAGCGAGATGGGGGTAGCCCCTATGTGCTTTGAGCGCCCGGTTACCTTACAAAATCTATCAAGTCAAGTCTGGTATAGTAAACATGGAGATGCATACCCGATATATAGTACTGGGCTCGACATGACAAGAACTGAGATGATCCTACAGATTAGAAATGAAGGCAATGATCAGGAATCGATACAATTAACCCACAGCTCCCACCAGAGACACCAAAGGGAAAGAAACACAAACATGAAACTATAGGCCCCTAATGGAAACATCAATAGCGGAAAGCCAAAAGGACAGTAACTTTCCCACAAAATGGTCATTTGGCTATCAAAACAAAATTATATAAGCGATACAAACACTCAAAGACAAACCATAACAAAAATAAACCGCGACAGAAAAACCGCCTTGAAACGGTCAGTGAAACAAATTCCACTGGTGTGTGTGTGTGGGGGGGGGGGGGGGGGGAGGGCTTAAATCAATTTTACGAGGCCACAATCCTCGCCCTTACTTCCGTCGCGATTTAGACAAATAATTTGTTCAGTCCGCATGAAGGCCTCCTAACTACTCATCAGTGCAACATCTCCGTGAACACTTTTGTTTGATTTGAGGTTTAACACTATAAATGTCATTTTGGAGACGCCGCTTCCCATTTTGTGGGACTTTTACCCGACATTGAGATGAAATGACATCTCAAGCCCTGTCGCCCAATGAAACCAATAGCGTTTATAAGCATTGACGGTCCGACTCACACCGCTTTGCCTGGGCAGGCTTAGATCCTCTAAGCGGCTTACCAGTACTCGTGTGCGGTCCGATTCAGCTCTGCGTGGAATCATCATGCAGCCTATCTATGTCTTCAAGCTCTATGGGCGGGGGTCCGTGAACACTAAAACTCAATCAACCACAGAGATGAAACAACGGTGAGGACTCGACAGCAAGAACCACTGAAATGCTGGAGCAAAAAAAACCAATAGTAAGACTCCGATTTGGCCCGGCCAGAGACAGATCATCAGGCACCAACAAACATTACAAAGAATTAGATACACTGTAATTCTCAGCTAGCCTTTACGCTGGAACCGACATAGAATCTGAGGCCTGACCCACCGGCGTGCAATTAAAGAGGGAAGCAAAGGTGTCAACCGTGATTCGGTTAACTACCATGCATGCAACCTTTTTTTATCGAACAATGATTTTACGAAAATGGGTACTGAAGTCATTACGGTTAAACATTTTACTGAATTTATTTACTAAGTCACAATAAAATTCGGGTTCCGATAGACCTTGTTGCAGAAGTGATTAAAGTCCAATATTTAATTTTGAAATTAGATCAGAATGACGTCTATAAAATGTTGAAAAGGCTTTAAGTAGTTTATGTAACCGATAACCCTGATTAAGACGTTAAGCAGTTAACAATTTACTACGAGTGTTGAAATCAGTTACATGACTACACACACTGGCAAATCGAATCACTGCGAAATATAATCGCCATAGGTTGGCGCACGAGGAACATCACCATCCAAAAAGGAAACTTTACAATCTCAAAATCAAAATGATCGCGTTTTATCATAATTTTGCAAGAAACAGACCCATCTACTATAGATAGCTGTATATCCAAAAATGGGGCCTCGGTACCAGAAAAGATTTGCTTTATTTAACTGAAGTTCTGGGGGTGGGGAGGTAAATTTGACTTATCAAACCATCGAAATAGGTATTGTCAATATTTAATAAAACATAAAAATATCTAGAAGTCGAGCTAAAAGTTTCAATGATGCCAGATTGGTTTTCAGCAGAAAGGGACATCATATAGACTCGCTAAATCATAAATGTTACAAGGGTCAAAATTATGTTGGCGTGCTTTTATCACGATGACAAGTCCGTGAGTAGCTTAACTGCTACAAGCACTATACATTCTAGTTGCTTACATGCCACTGTTGTCTCTCCATAGATATTGACGACTGTGCAGAAAACCCTACTGTTTGTTTAAATGGTGGCTCGTGCATTGATGGCGTAAATGGATTCACGTGTAACTGTGTACAGGGCTACACTGGAGACAGCTGCGGGATCAGTAAGATTCGTACTTCAATCATTATTGAGGGGTTATTTGGATTTATTAATCTTTCAAGATCATCTCACTTATGCAAGCCGTTTTTTTTTTTAACACGAAGGGGTGTAAACCTGGTATATTATACATGGAGATGCATAACCGATTTTTAGTACTGGGCTAGACATGACAAGAACAGAGATGATCCTACAGAGTAGAAGTGGAGGCAATGATCAGGAATCGATATGATTAACCCACAGCTCCCATCAGAGACACCAAAGGGAAAGAAACACAAAAATAAAACAACAGGTCCCTAATGGAAACATCAATAGCGGAAAGCCAAAAGTAAAGTTACTTTCCCACAAAATGGCCAATTGGCAATCCAAAACAAAATAATATACTGGTAAGCGATACAAACACTCACAGACAACCCATAACAAAAATAAACCGCGACAGAAAAACCGCCTTGAAACGGTCAGTGAAACGAATTCCACTGGGACTTAAATCGATTTACTTGGGCACAATCCTCGCCCTTACTTCCGTCGCGATTTAGACAAATAATTTGATCAGTCAAATTTACCACTCCTCTCCCCCCAAAAAACCTTCAGTTAAATAAAGCAAAATTCTTCTGATACCGAGGCCCGTTTTTGGATTTACAGCCATCTATTGTAGATGGGTTTGTTTTCTTGCAAAATTTATGATAAACGCGATGATTTTGATTTTGAGACTGTAAATTTTTTCCTTTTTGGATGGTGATGTTCCTCTTGCGCCATCCTATGGCGACTTAGAATATAAATTCAGAAAAATATATTACCACAATGACTTCAGCACCTAATTTCGTAAAACCATTCTTCGATATAAAAAATTGGGTACAACATAAATGTTATACGACAAACGGCATGCATGGCAGTTAACCGAATCACGGTTGACACCTTTGCTTCCCTCTTAATTGCACGCCGATGGGTCAGGCCTCAGATTCTATGACCATTGACGGTTCCAGCGTAAAGGCTTACTGAGAATTACAGTGTATCTAATTCTTT